>JANAVB010024000.1:10195877-10353377 GCA_029216955.1 Iris pallida | reverse complement strand
AGAAGTTGCCCTTCTGGGCTGAAATGAGGGAGCTCCACTTCTGATTGAACCAAAATAGCTGCACTTCTGAGTTGAAAGAGCTACTTTTGTCGAAGTCATTTTCTGTAAGAATAATGACTGCTCTTAAATAATGAGTCAACATTCTCTCCTTTAATTACCGCCATTCGGGGGGCTCGAGAAGCGGTAATTAAAACTTAGTCAAATGAATCTATTTAATGAGATTCATTGTACTGAGTCCTAGGTTCATCCCATTACTTTGAAGTCTTTTGACCGACTGCCACATGGCACGTGGGTTGGACCATACGGCCAATATAAAGAGGAGCTTTTCGGTTAATCACTTTGCTCATAGTTTTTTTGTCGTTTCTGTGTCATGCTCGACCCCGACTTAGCTCCGGACGACCATTGGCCTTGCACAAGTTGACTGTTGGTTGTAGATCTCTTCGTTCAAAGAAGCTGTAGCTTTGCAGAAGGACAACTACTAAGTTTCGAGATGCACTTGAGCGTTTGGCATAAGGAGTTCGAACCTGAACAACTTCTTGGAGTTCTTCGAGGTCCAAGCTACCGGGTTCGGATTTATTGCCAACCCAAAGCGCCACAGTCTGTGCTCTGCCCTGCTCAGTAGCGATAGTGCGCCCTGTTAGGCTGGAGGAGCCGTAAGCGAGCAGGAGCTACGTTCTTCGCTCGGGCCAATAGCTGCTTCATTAGCCATACTGGAGTTCCTCCGTGTCTGACTAGGAAGTGGCTCGCTCTGACGCTGCTACGCGTTTGGGGCCTGCACACTTTCTGAAGACTGTACACTTGTAGACTTTAGGTATTTTATTCTTTATATGTAATCATGAAGAATCTGTAATAGATTTTTGTAGACATAATTTTAATAAAGAACTTATTTTTATGCACCATCTTTGTTCGCCTTTTGCGACTTGTTATTGTCTGCGCTCTTATGAAGAATATGCAACGACTGTTGTCATCTGTGCTTCTGTTACTGCTGCACTTATTTTCATGCTTCTACAAGCCCCCTTCAAAGTTTTCGAACTTAAGAACAAGTTCAGAATACTTTGAACAGAAGCATGAAATGACACATGGCTTCTCGCTGACAGGCTGTCGTCACGCTTATCCTTCAGCACTAAATGTCTTGAGCCGTTGTTTCACTTAAAGTTAATGATAACTCCTTATTTTTAGGAAACGACCATCATGATTTTGACTCTTAATTCCTAGTCATTCGAAGGGTTTCTTCAAATACGAAAGGGTTTTGTCCCTATTCGCTGACGTGGCCTCACTCTATAAATAGGGGGTGGCTCAAAGAGAGAAAATCTTCTTGCCATCTGTCTTCTTCCTCTAACCGAAGCTTCTGTCGGAGCTTTTCTTCTTCCTCTAAACCCTAACTTTCTCGTCTTGGCTTCCAAGATCAAGAACCCCGAAAGCTCCTAGAGGGGCTTCATTGAGCACAAAGAAGGCCAGAGGGATAGCGGCGAGCCCTAGGCTGGCTGGGGGAGCTACAACGAGTATGAAACAGACCAGAGCGTCCATGGCGAGATAAGCCAGAGAGGCTACGACAAGCACACGACAGGTTAAAGGGAAACAGCCAGCCTCAGAAGCCGTCGTCGTCGAGCAAGCTCCGGTCGTGGGAGTCGGGGTGCCCGAAGACGTGCGGCCACCTGTTGCAAGTAGGTGTCTGATTATCATTGATACCTTGTTTTGCTGATGCATATGAGCGTTTACTCTTCGGAGCATCGTTTCGAAGATATGCTAATGATTTTTCCGCTGATGGGCATTGTCTCCATTCCCCGGAGTGGTGTTCCAAAGATGTGCTAAAGCTCTATCAGCCGACGCACATAGTCGTTACTTTTAGGAAGTAACGATCATAAGATGTGCTAAGGTTTCTGCAAATGCGCAGAGTCAATAACAGTGTCTACGCGCAGTGCAATCTACAACGTGCCTGCGCGGATGCTTGCTGGCTGACATGCGGTACAATATTTATAGTGCCTGCGCGGATGCTTGTATAATGACTGCGTGGATGCTTTTTTACTACAATGCAGTGCCACCAGGAAGTGCCTTCGCACTTTGTTTACAGAAGATACTTATGTTCTTCTAACACACTTTGCTCATGTGCAGTTCCTGTGTCCACGCCTTTCTTTGGTGATATCCTTTTTGATTCAACGGTCTGCGCCTTAGACGAAAATGTCGATAAGGCACTCATCAATCCCGTTAAGCAATTGATTGCCCAAGGTCAATCGAAAGAGCAACTGGCTATGATACGGGATCAACAGCCTGTATATTTTTGTCGCATGATGGATCGAGGCAAGTTGTCTCTTCCTTCTAATACCATCAAGATGCTGAAACCTCGATTCCTTTTTGGCGATTAGCTGGTTCTGGATAAGATCGAGCACTTTGAGATAAATGAGAATTGGTACTTCAAAATTGTGTTCTCTCCTTATTCCTTCCGTCAGTCAACTGGCACCTCCAGCTTTCTGTTTTCTTTTATTTTGCCGAGAAGAGTCTCATTAAATAGGATTTGACCCCGGAGCAAGAGGGCTTAATGACCGACCATTTCCAGGTGGACAGGCACTCTCAGAGGAAGGATACTTTTAAGGGTGTACATGACGGTCTATCGTACACGTTACGAGTGTTACTCCCCGGTCGCCTGCTTAGTGATTTCACAACGGAGGTACACCCGTTCCGGGCCTCTCTTTTTGCAAATCGGCTTTTGGCGGCAGGATGTACGTATCCGAAAAAGATCTTTCGAGTCGAAGGCTAGATTCACCACAGGACCGAATAGCATGAACTAACCCAGTAAGTATTGGGTAGGTTCAAGGAGGATTTTCAAGGTACGAGCTTGCGTCGTGCCATTAGGTCTACTGAACATGGTATAAAGATTAATCAACCATTGTTCCTGGCCCTGCTGGAGATGTATAGCCACCATACTAGAACTTTCTTCACTCTGCACGAAGAGATGGGATTAGCCCTCCATGAGACGCGCACCATCTCGAAGTTGCCATGGGGCGACGAACCGTATGTGGAATATACTCCTAGTAAAGAGGACTTTTTAGTGTTGGAAGACAAATATCCCAAAATGATGGCTGTTATACAAAGAATTGCTTTGCCATCATCAAGTGTGCGTACTCTAGGACATGATGAAGGCTCAGCCACATGTCAAAGCTTAGATAGATTATATCTTCGAAAAGCATCCATCGAGGCCGGGGATGGTTTATTTTACCATGTGTAGGGCATATACGGCTGACGAGGTAGAAGACTTGATGGCCGTAGCGGGGGTATCTGCTCCCTCAGTAGATGTCGAGGGAAAACCCACCTCTACTGTTCACAACTACTTTTGTCAGAACCTGATTGCTTTAAGTCCGAAAGCGGCGCTGGCCGCTTTTCAGATAATATGGCTGCGGAAAGGCGTAGTTCCAGGATGCTCCGGATCCGTAGAACGGGTCAGTCGGGAGCTCATTCTGTCGGCTGTGAAACTGGCCTTCAAACACTCATCGGCTCTGCTCCCGGCTATGGTATGTGACATCCTGCGAGGCCTATAGGAGCTCTCGAAGAGGATAATAGAGTGTTGCGAGGGAGACGATGAGTTCCTTCGGGCTGAACTCCCTTATCATTACCTGATGGATTGGTTGGCATTACACCGTCCTGGTTTAAGAGTCCCTAGCACTATCGATGGTTATGAGGAAGGGGATGTGAAACTGGGTAACTATCACCGAGCAAAATAGCTCCATCAGGGCGTCCCTATTTGTAGGTGGATGTTGGGCCATTTAAACGGCTAAGATTTCAACAGGGTTTTGCCTACGTACAAGGGTTACCTCGCAGATAATGTATTAATTGACCAAGGCAAAACTGATAATAATCTGACTCTCGGTGCCTTCCATTGGCTGTAGTCCATTCGTCCTTCCCATTTGTTGTATTGGAACCAGAACCGGGTATATCTGGAGCCTTATCGGTCGAGCTGATTCGTACGACAGTTCGGCTATAGCCAGACAATGATAGGCAACTCGAGCTTCTGCCTCGGTTACGAAGGAAGTCTGCTGGACGGTGCCCGGACATGGTGCTATTATAATGCTGGGTGTATCGGAGCACAATTTACGATTCCTGCTATGCGCGAAGAGACTCGCATCTTATATTCTGCCATGATGTTTTACTGTATTGCCAAAAACTTCGTATCGGACTACAACCGAGAATGAAGCTTGTCGGAGGGGACGAAGTATGAGACACCTCGATTGGCCCTAGAATGCCTTCAAGGGCTCGCGTTGTCGGAGAGTAGATCCACAGATGGCTTTAGTTCATCATGGAAGGGAAGGAAGGAGGAAGCATCCCTGAGTAACCCGCTGAAGCTTCGAGCTCCTTCGAGGGTGAGCCCTCCCCCGGTCAAGAGAACAAAAAAGGCTGTATCTTTGCGGTACGGACCCTCTTAACAGTCCCTATTGGAACAAAGCACTCTGCCTGTTGAACCCCCTTCATAGATACACCTTAGCATTTTCTCTTCGGGTTTTTATTCTATGCTTTCTGCTTGTCACTGCTTTGCTTGTGTAGGCGAAAAAAAGACGAAGTCTACATGGTCGGAGATACTCAGGAAACTTCCTGAGTAACCTGCCCCAGAGATTTCTCGAGTCACAAAGACCGAGAGGGAGACTGTAGCTGATGAAACTACTGACTCGAAAGACATCTCTCCTCCTTTTTTTGAGTATGAGACTCAGGGTTTTTCGGTGCAATTGGCTTCGCCTCAGCGAGAAACTTTCATGGGGCCGACTATGAACGAGCCCGTAGGATACCCAGGGTTGGTCTGGCGGTAGCCGAGGGCAGGACTCCGGAGTCTGTACTCGTAACGGGCCAAGTGGTCGTAGATACTGAAGGGATTACTCGCGATCCCTCAACCTTACCTCCCTCCTGTGTCGAAGAAAGGGTTGAGGATAATCCCGATGCGCCGGGAGACGAGGAAGATCGCACGGCCGAGGAGCTGCCCTTGGTGAACATCAGGGATTTTTCCTGACGATTGGTCGAATAGACCATTAAAGGGTTAACATCGGAGGCTGTCGTAGCATTAGCCGTTCGAGTTATTAATGGGCCGATAAAAATGACTATCGAACAGTTGGTCGATGAGGTTATTCTAAAAGTGGCTGAGGAGGCGATTGGGGAGTTAACTGATATGGTCCTCGTAGAAACGATCGAGGAGACCAATGTAGAACAAGTTGATGTGGCCGCTGACGAGCCAATTACTGAGGTTTCTGCCAAGATGGCCACTGAGATGGTGGTCGATGGAGCTGCTGATGAGCCCGCCGATGAAACCATTAAAGGCCTGGTTAAGAAGACTATGGAAGAATCGGCCGAAAAGACCATTGAGGAAATGGTTGTTGAAGAGCCCTTCAATGCAGTCACTACAGAAATGCTCGAAGAGGCTGCCATCGAGCTAGCTGCTACAGACTTGGTCGAGAAGACTGCTGACAAGCCGGCTGCTGAAGCACCGGTTAAGAATACCACTGAAGAGTTGGTCGTAGCGACCGTCGAGACATCGGTTACTGAGATTGTTAAAGCGCCAGTTCATGCAGCTTTAGCTGCAAAAATTATTGAAGAACCGGTAAGGGATACTATTGAAGACCCGACCATGCATCAAACAACGTCGGCATGTACCGTCCCTGCCCCTTCGGTGGTCTCCGTTTCAGTCATGGCACCACCTGCTCCAGCTACAATACCTAGTCATGTACTGGCTACTGCTGCTGCTCCGGAACCTTCTATTGCGGCATCTCCGAAGACCCTAATGGGTCTAGCTGACAATGCCTACTATGCCAACCTCATCCTGGGTACCGTTCGCCATGCTTTGAAGCGTGACATAGAGGGTGTCTTCGGGACAACCAATCACTTAGATGAGCTCGGTTCGTAGTTAGGGTCCAACTGGTGGCATTGTGTGACTATCCAGAGTATGATGCGAAGGCGAACACGATAGAGGCTCTCTTGGCAGAATTAGAAGCCACCATCTTGGAGCTTCAAAATCTTGAATGCAATATTTCGTCTCTGGCGGACGCAGAATTAGAGAAGATGGCCTCCGAGCTTTCCTAGTACGAGGAGAGATGTCAGGCTCTTATTCGCAGACTTGCCGAGGTTGAGACCGAAATTAAAAAAGTGACTGATGTAACCCCGCTTTCCAGGAATTATTAAATTAATTTTTTTTGGCATTTTCAAAATTTTAGAAATAATTATTAGTTAGGTGACTCTTCATAATTTTATAACTGAAATAATTGTATATTAATTATATTTTAGAAGGATTTATGGAGAGGAGATTCTAGCAATTGTTGGAGTGCTCCCCAAGGTTTCTAACATACTTGTAACCAACAATTAGTGGTCCCCACCCCCTTTTCTAACTGATTTTGAAGGATTCATGCAACATACGAAAAAGGGCAGGACTTATGTGTTAATAGGCCAATTAGTGGAAGGGGCTTTTTGCTTAAATCCTTTTTTCTATTTATTTAACACTCTTCTGAGGAGAGAGAGAGAGAGAGAGACAGAGAGAGAGAGAGAGAGAGAGAGAGAGAGATAGCAATTCCTCACTCTCGGCTAAAACTTTCGAGAGCTGAGCTCCCGTTCTTCCCTTTTTCCAGTTCTCCTCTGAGAGCTCAACCCTAAATTCACTCCGGTGGCCGGCAATCGACGAAGACAACGATGGTCCCCTAGCCGACGGTCGAAGAAGGAGTCACCACCGCTGTCACGACCCGCACCCGCTTTTCGGGACGCGAGAGCGTGAGCAAGCCAGCTACGTATCAAGCGGACCCCAGCCCGACTCGAGTACGTATAAGCTGTCAAGATCATGGTATCATGTCTAATAGGGTAATCTACAGTGTATCTCAATCCACAAGAATATATAAGGCAAGAATGAACAGGTATAGGTCGTGGTCTGCAGCCCACTAGCATATATGTCCGATTAGACTCCAAGAATAGTATGAGTCTATAAAACTAAACTGATAAGCAAGATATATCATGAAAGCACGAGAAAGATAGTAAATCAATAACACTAACAAAATACCTGAATCATGCGATTGAAGTCAACTACCACATGCTCAGCTAACTAACTCCGTGCAATCAGCTACCTGAAGAGATCATCAGGTCCTCAGAGGACTAGCAAGATACATAAAACATGCCAATCTAGTAGTTTTATCATGCGCAAGAAAATAAACAAGAAAAAACAGGAACACGACAAATGGCTACGAACACGAACACTAGAACAACTACGTATTAATGAACTGCCGAGTGAACAATAAACACGAGATCAATGGAAGAACCAAACCCTCGCCCCGAGTGGACTCGCAGGTTTGAACTAATCACTAACCCTCGTCCCGAGTTTGGACTCTCTGGTTAGTTCTAATCACTAACCCTCGTCCGGAGTGTAGAATCTCTGGTTAGTTCACGGCAAGGCACCCTCATCCCGAGTGTGGACTCTCTGGTGCAAGTATAAGTCAATATCCTCATCCCGAGTGGACTCTTTGATGCAAGTATAAGTCAACATCCTCATCCCGAGTGGACTCTCTGATGCAAGTATAAGTCAACATCCTCGTCCCTAGTGGACTCTCTGATGCAAGTCAACATCCTCGTCCCGAGTGGACTCTCTGATGTAAACAGATCAAGACAAACACCCTCATCCCGAGTGGACCCTCTGGTTCCAAGGAAACAAACACCCTCGTCCCGAGTATGGACTCTTTGGTGCAACGGATCAACCCTCGTCCCGAGTGTGGACTCTCTGGTAAAATGATAGTCAAGGATTTAGCAGTTCACTACATGCACTTGTTCTATGACACGACTCAAGCAAGGTACTGGTGAGAAACTCCAAGTATGAACCACAAGACCAAACATGAACACGACTATATGCAATGAAAACAGCTCGACAGAATATAATACGGAAAACACGTCCATAACAATCAAAATTGGGAAATAAAATACAATGTATATAAATAAAACTGTAGAGGAAGGCAAGGTATACTTGCCTGTGGTCCTTGCACAAATCGTAGTCACAAGTCGAGGATGAGGGGATGCCGATCTAGGAGCTGTCAACCTATAACACATATCGCACCATGAACCGTGCACGAAAACTATAAATCAATTCTAATGTTCTAGTTCTAAATTTATGGAATAGTGGCTAGTTGGGTTACTAATCTAATAATAATTAATTCTAGAATAATTTACTTAAAAACCTAATTTAACCTAATAACAATCTGAATATAATCTAAACATGCAAGTTTGGCCATCAAAAGTCATGTTTTCCAATTTTGGAAACCATGGCACGTAAATCAAGACGTATCGTTGATTATTTAGTCAAATGCTGTGAACTCTAGATTTTGAAAGTGCACCTTGGTAGATTTCAGCACCACGAGTGCGCAGGAATCAATCGTGCCACAAAATCACGCTTTGGTCAAAAGATATCGCCGTTATGTCTAATCGTGACCAAAACAGTGATCAACCGATCAATTCTGAGTTCAACAGAATAACTAAAATATTAGATGAATGAATTAATTTCTGGAAAAAAATATGTCGTAGAGGTCTGTGTTAGCTTTCCGAAACTTCAAACGGTTCATGATTTCGATTTCTGGTTCTCCGGAAATCTCGAAAACACCGAAACGTGTCAAGTTTCGGACAACCGACACTCTATAAATTTTCCAGAAATTTAGGAATAATATATACAAAAATAAATTATATATATTCATAAAGTTTACCTCGAGATGAATCCAATAAAAAAACGGCACGCTAAAATCACGTCGGAGTTGACGTCAATCGTCTCAGAAAGTCGAGATCTCTACTAGAACTCTCTCTCAAAAAGGCGGCTGAAATTTAATTAGGGTTTCGAATATAATAATATATATATAGGATAGAGAGAGGCAGTTCAGCCTGGGCGCCGACAGGTGGGCCCCTCTGGGTGAATTACTGGATAATTAATTATTTTAATGCAGAAAATCTTTTAAAAATCATTTTAAGTCCAAACAAATCAAAATAAATTGCAAAAAAATCCAGAAAAATTCTAGAAAATTCTAGAATATATTTCTAAGTGTCTAGAATCTAAATAAAATATTTTAACACAAAATATCATCATGTGACCTCACAGTAAATTGCCAAAGCCTATAAAATATAATTTCTATAGGTTTTAATTATATAAAAATTCCCAAAAATTCTAAAAAAATCCAGAAAAATTCTAAAATATTCTAGAAAATATTTTTAGTCATTTAGAGCCCAAATAAAAATATTTGGTCCAAAAATACCCCCGTATGACCTTACAGTAAATCCTGAAAGTCCTTAAAAATAATAAAACCTTAAATATTAAATACCTAAAAATATCAAAAAATGTAGAAAAATATAAAATAGCTAAATAATACATATATAGGCTTTCTAGAGGTCATATGACCTTAATATGGTCATAGCCCACCTACAAGCTTTAGCATGACTCACAATGACCATAAAATTAATCATAAACAAATAAAATTAAAAAAAAATCAAAAATTTGGGAAGTGGGCTTACAAATCTACCCACCTTAGAAAAATTTTGTCCTCGAAATTCTAATTCATAACTATTCCCTAAAAATCAAAGTCTACTATTACCTTAATCTTCTCAAATTTAATTTCTCAAAAATTATTTTATGACCTTCTCTAGTCATTTAATAACTATGAATACTTGAGGACTTCTACCCACCTTTGGTCACACTACTCCTCAAAACACGGTCACTAAAATCTTATAACCTTCTAACTAGTTGCTAACGATCCTACCAACAGATATCTAGGGCGTATGGCATCTATAATCCCTCATATCTATAAACAACCAAATATTAAATAGTCAAGCAATATTATAGAATAACTTAGGAAACCTCTGATGAATTCTAGACAGCACGATCATTCGTCACCCCGAAATAGGAAGGGACGAGAATCAATGGTACGGAAGGGCAAGGAAGAATAATCAAGAACGAATACGAGGTTTTAAAGGCGGTAGAGAAATTTCTAAGAGAATTTTTAAGGCAGAGTGGATTGAGATTTCTAAGGTTTAGTCATATTCGCAGGCTCGTATCAGTACAGTTACGTAACCGATACTATATGCTCTGACCGACATGGGCCACCACAAAAACTTGTCACGACCCGTACCCGCTTTTCGGGATGCGAGAGCGTGGGCAAGCCAGCTACATATCAAGCAGACCCCAGCCCGACTCGAGTACGTATAACCTGTCAAGATTATGGTATCACGTCTAATAGGGTAATCTACAGTGTATCTCAATCCACAAGAATATATATGGTAAGAATGAACAAGTATGGGTTGTGGTCTGCAGCCCGCTAGCATATATGTTCGATTAGACTCCAAGAATAGTATGAGTCTATAAAACTAAACTGATAAGCAAGATATATCATGAAAGCACGAGAAAGATAGTAAATCAATAATAATAACAAAATACCTGAATCATACGATTGAAGTCAACTACCACATGCTCAGCTAACTAACTTCGTGCAATCAGCTACCTAAAGAGATCATCAGGTCCTCAGAGGACTAGCAAGATACATAAAACATGCCTATCTAGCAGTTTTATCATACACAAGAAAATAAACAAGAAAAAACAGGAACATGACAAATGGCTACGAACACGAACACTAGAACAACTATGTATAAATGAACTGCCGAGTGAACAATGAACACGAGATCAATGGAAGAACCAAACCCTCGCCCTGAGTGGACTCGCAGGTTTGAACTAATCACTAACCCTCGTCCCGAGTGTGGACTCTCTGGTTAGTTTTAATCACTAACCCTCGTCCCGAGTGTGGACTCTCTGGTGCAAGTATAAGTCAACATCCTCGTCCCGAGTGGACTCTCTGATGCAAGTATAAGTCAACATCCTCGTCCCGAGTGGACTCTCTGATGCAAGTATAAGTCAACATCCTCGTCCCGAGTGGACTCTCTGATGTAAACAGATCAAGACAAACATCCTCCTCCCGAGTGGACCCTCTGGTGCCAAGAAAACAAACACCTCGTCCCTAGTGTGGACTCTCTGGTTCAACGGATCAACCCTCGTCCCGAGTGTAGACTCTCTGGTTGAGTAAAACGATAGTCAAAGATTTAGTAGTTCACTACACGCACTTGTTCTATGACACGACTCAAGCAAGGTACTGGTGAGAAACTCCAAGTATGAACCACAAGACCAAACATGAACACAGCTATATGCAATGAAAATAGCTCGACAGAATATAATACGGAAAGCACATGTCCATAACAATCAAAACTGGAAAATGAAATACAATACATATAAATAAAACTGTAGAGGAAGGCAAGGTATACTTGCCTGTGGTCCTTGCACAAACCGTAGTCACAAGTTGAGGATGAGGGGATGCCGATCTAGAAGCTGTCAACCTGTAACACATATTGCACCATGAACCGTGCACGAAACTATAAATCAATTCTAATGTTCTAGTTCTAAATTCGTAGAATATTGGCTAGTTGGGTTACTAATCTAATAATAATTAATTCTAGAATAATTCACTTAAAAACCTAATTTAACCTAATAACAATCTGAATATAATCTAAACATGCAATTTTGGTCATCAAAAGTCGTGTTTCCCAATTTTGGAAACCATGGCACACAAATCGAGACGTGTCGTTGACTATCTAGTCAAACGCTGTGAACTCTAGATTTTAAAAGTGCACCTTAGTAGATTTTAGCACCACGAGTGCGCTGGAATCAACCGTGCCACAAAATCCTACTTTGGTCAAAAGATATCGCCGTTATGGCTAATCGTGACCAAAACAGTGATCAACCGATCAATTCTGAGTTCAACAGAATAACTAAAATATTAGATGAATGAATTAATTTCTGGAAAAATATATGTCGTAGAGGTCTGTGTTAGCTTTCCGAAACTTCAAACGGTTCATGATTTCGATTTCTGGTTCTCCGAAAATCTCGAAAACACCAAAACGTGTCAAGTTTCGGACAATCGACACTCTACAAATTTTTCAGAAATTTAGGAATAATATATACGAAAATAAATTATATATATTCAGAAAGTTTATCTCGGGACAAATCCAATAAAAAAAAACGGCACGCTAAAATCACGTCGGAGTTGACGGCAATTGTCTCGGAAAGTCGAGATCTCTACTAGAACTCTCTCTCAAAAAGGCGGCTGAAATTTAATTAAGATTTCAAATATAATAATAATATATATAGGAGTGAGAGACGCGGTTCAGCCTGGGAGCCGACAGGTGGGCCCCCCTGGGTGAATTACTGGGTAATTAATTATTTTAATTCAGAAAATCTTTTAAAAATTATTTTAAGTCCAAATAAATCAAAATAAATTGCAGAAAAATCCAGAAAAATTCTAGAAAATTCTAGAATATATTTCTAAGTGTCTAGAATCTAAATAAAATATTTTAACACAAATATCATCATGTGACCTCACAGTAAATTCCCAAAGCCTATAAAATATAATTTCTATAGGTTTTAATTATATAAAAATTCCCAAAAATTCTAAAAAAATCCAGAAAAATTCTAAAATATTTTTAGTCATTTAAAGCCCAAATAAAAATATTTGGTCCAAAAATACCCCCGTATGACCTTACAGTAAATCCTGAAAGTCCTTAAAAATAATAAAACCTTAAATATTAAATACCTAAAAATATCAAAAAATGTAGAAAAATATAAAATAGCTAAATAATACATATATAGGCTTTCTAGAGGTCATATGACCTTAATATGGTCATAGCCCACCTACAAGCTTTGGCATGACTCACAATGACCATAAAATTAATCATAAACAAATAAAATTAAAAAAAATCAAAAATTTGGGAAGTGGGCTTACAAATCTACCCACCTTAGAAAAATTTCGTCCTCGAAATTCTAATTCATAACTATTCCCTAAAAATCAAAGTCTACTATTACCTTAATCTTCTCAAATTTAATTTCTCAAAAATTATTTTATGACCTTCTCTAGTCATTTAATAACTATGAATACTTGAGGACTTCTACCCACCTTTGGTCACATTACTCCTCAAAATACGGTCACTAAAATCTTATAACCTTCTAACTAGTTGCTAACGATCCTACCAACAGATATCTAGGGCGTATGGCATCTATAATCCCTCATATATATAAACAACCAAATATTCAATGGTCAAGCAATAATATAGAATAACTTACGAACCTCTGATGAATTCTAGACAGTACGATCATTCGTCACCCCAAAATAGGAAGGGACGAGAATCAATGGTACGGGAGGGCAAGGAAGAATAATCAAGAACGAATACGAGGTTTCAAAGGCGGTAGAGAAATTTCTAAGAGAATTTTCAAGGCAGAGTGGATTGAGATTTCTAAGGTTTAGTCATATTCGCAGGCTCGTATCAGTACAGTTACGTAATCGATACTATATGCTCTGACCGGCATGGGCCACCATAAAAACTTGTCATGACCCGTACCCGCTTTTCGGGACACGAGAGCGTGGGCAAGCCAGCTACATATCAAGCGTACCCCAGCCCGACTCGAGTACGTATAAGCTGTCAAGATCATGGTATCATGTCTAATAGGGTAATCTACAGTGTAAAAAAAATATATATATATATATAAGGCAAAAATAAACAAGTATGGGTCGTGGTCTGCAGCCCACTAGCATATATATTCGATTAGACTCCAAGAATAGTATGTGTCTATAAAACTAAAATGATAAGCAAGATATATCATGAAAGCACGAGAAAGATAGTAAATCAATAACACTAACAAAATACCTGAATCATGCGATTAAAGTCAACTACCACATGCTCAGCTAACTAACTTCGTGCAATCAGCTACCTGAAGAGATCATCAGGTCCTCAGAGGACTAGCAAGATACATAAAATATGCCTATCTAGCAGTTTTATCATACACAAAAAAATAAACAAGAAAAAATAGGAACACGACAAATGGCTACGAATACGAACACTAGAACAACTATGTATAAATAAACTGCCGAGTGAACAATGAACACGAGATCAATGGAAGAACCAAACCCTCGCCCCGAGTGGACTCGCAGGTTTGAACTAATCACTAACCCTCATCCCGAGTGTGGACTCTCTGGTTAGTTCTAATCACTAACCCTCGTCCCGAGTGTGGACTCTCTGGTGCAAGTATAAGTCAATATCCTCGTCCCGAGTGGACTCTCTGATGCAAGTATAAGTCAACATCCTCATCCCGAGTGGACTCTCTGATGCAAGTATAAGTCAACATCCTCGTCCCGAGTGGACTCTCTGATGTAAACAGATCAAGAAAAACTTCCTCCTCCCGAGTGGACTCTCTGGTGCCAAGGAAACAAACACCCTCATCCCGAGTGTGGACTCTCTGGTGCAACGGATCAACCCTCGTCCTGAGTGTAGACTCTCTGGTTGGGTAAAACGATAGTCAAGGATTTAGTAGTTCACTACACGCACTTGTTCTATGACACGACTCAAGCAAGGTACTGGTGAGAAACTCCAAGTATGAACCACAAGACCAAACATGAACACAGCTATATGCAATGAAAATAGCTCGACAGAATATAATACGGAAAGCACATGTCCATAACAATCAAAACTGGGAAATGAAATACAATGCATATAAATAAAACTATAGAGGA
Organism: Iris pallida; assembly: GCA_029216955.1. Classification (NCBI taxonomy): domain Eukaryota; kingdom Viridiplantae; phylum Streptophyta; class Magnoliopsida; order Asparagales; family Iridaceae; genus Iris; species Iris pallida. Next base: position 10,338,795 of record JANAVB010024000.1, on the reverse strand, counting down.
AGGCAAGGTATACTTGCCTGTGGTCCTTGCACAAACCGTAGTCACATGTTGAGGATGAAGGGATGTCGATCTAGGAGCTGTCAACCTGTAACACATATCGTACCATGAACCGTGCACGAAAACTATAAATCAATTCTAATGTTCTAGTTCTAAATTCATGGAATAGTGGCTAGTTGGGTTACTAATCTAATAATAATTAATTCTGGAATAATTCACTTAAAAACCTAATTTAACCTTATAACAATCTGAATATAATCTAAACATGCAAGTTTGGCCATCAAAAGTCGTGTTTCCTAATTTTGGAAACCATGGCACGCAAATCGAGACGTGCCGTTGACTATCTAGTCAAACGCTGTGAACTCTAGATTTTGAAAGTGCACCTTGGTAGATTTCAGCACCATGAGTGCGCTGGAATCAACCGTGCCACAAAATCACTCTTTGGTCAAAAGATATCGTCGTTATGGCTAATCGTGACCAAAACAGTGATCAACCGATCAATTTTGAGTTCAACAGAATAACTAAAATATTAGATGAATGAATTAATTTCTGGAAAAATATATGTCATAGAGGTCTGTGTTAGGTTTCCGAAACTTCAAACGGTTCATGATTTTGATTTCTGGTTCTCCGGAAATCTCGAAAACACCAAAACGTGTCAAGTTTCGGACAACCGACACTCTACAAATTTTCCAGAAATTTAGGAAAAATATATACGAAAATAAATTATATATATTCAGAAAGTTTATCTCGGGATGAATCCAATAAAAAAAATGGCACGCTAAAATCACGTCGGAGTTGACGACAATCGTCTCGGAAAGTCGAGATCTTTACTAGAACTCTCTCTAAAAAAGGCGGCTGAAATTTAATTAGGGTTTGGAATATAATAATATATATATAGGAGAGAGAGAGACGGTTCAACATGGGCGCCGACAGGTGGGCCCCCCCTGGGTGAATTACTGGGTAATTAATTATTTTAATTCAGAAAATCTTTTAAAAATCATTTTAAGTCCAAATAAATCAAAATAAATTGCAGAAAAATCCAAAAAAATTCTAGAAAATTCTAGAATATATTTCTAAGTGTCTAGAATCTAAATAAAATATTTTAACACAAAATATCATCATGTGACCTCACAGTAAATTCCCAAAGCCTATAAAATATAATTTCTATAGGTTTTAATTATATAAAAATTCCCAAAAATTCTAAAAAAATCCAAAAAAATTCTAAAATATTCTAGAAAATATTTTTAGTCATTTAGAGCCCAAATAAAAATATTTGGTCCAAAAATACCCCCGTATGACCTTACAGTAAATCCTGAAAGTCCTTAAAAATAATAAAACCTTAAATATTAAATACCTAAAAATATCCAAAAAATGTAGAAAAATATAAAATAGCTAAATAATACATATATAGGCTATCTAGAGGTCATATGACCTTAATATGGTCATAGCCCACCTACAAGCTTTGGCATGACTCATAATGACCATAAAATTAATCATAAACATATAAAATTAAAAAAATCAAAAATTTGGGAAGTGGGCTTACAACCGCGGCGACGCTCACTTTCCAGGCGACGCACCACCGAATTAGTCGAGTGATCGACTGATCCAGAGCTCTTCCTCTCGACGACTCGTTTATTGGCCATGGCGGTGGCGGTTAACAACCTGGCGGCCGACGACAAGTAGGTATGGCAGTTTCTCGACGACGACGGGATAAACGTCTCCCAGCGACTAGCCGTTGATCTCCACAGCAGCAGCGGCTTAGACGAGTCTTCATCGAAGTCAGGCGACTCTCTCCAACAGCTGGGCTTCATCATCCTCGACGAGCGGGTACGAGTTCCTCCTTTTCGGCGACAGCCACGGCGACATGATCTCTCCTCCAGCAGCTCGGTTTCTGCGAACGACAACTACGCATGATTCTTCCCCGACGAACTCAATTTTCGGTGAGTATCGATCCCAAGTTGTCGGATATGGAAATTGTTGTGTTTAATTCCGATTAATTTGGTGTTTCATCTTTTCTTCCTGGTTTGGAATTGATTGGTCAAAAGAACGTTGATCCTTTCGAGAAACCAACTACTGGGCTAATCACTATCATTTATAAGTGTTCAATTGTGATTCTTTAACTCTCCTGATCCTTCTTGATGATCTTCTTGGAATTTTTCTAAGGAAGACATGATAATTTCTTTGAGAACCTGTTTCTTCCTTCATGCACTGAATACGTTCGACAAAATGTTTAAGCAGAGTCTCGAATCATACCTGGATGCGTAGAGGCCATGTTCGATCTTTTTGGAGCATGTCGTCACCTCGGATCGAGTTTTCGTCACCTCGGATCGAGTTTTCCTCTCAGGTAACAATCTATACTTCTCGAAAACTTAGATTATATTGTGTCTATCTAAAAGTTAATATGAGTTTTTGAGTTAGATTTGTGATCAGGGTGTAGAGAGTGTGGGTTTGATCGTATCCAGCTAGTTCGGGTTTCAGTGTGTTCGTGTCCAAGTCCTTGATCGTGTCCAAAAGAGTTGTTGTTGGAGACTGGCTGGGAATGAAGCTAGCAGTGGCGCGGGTTTCTATTTGGATTTGAATCTAGTATTATTGGGGGGGGTGTTTGCTAAGTTTAGACTATTTGAAATTTCTTCTGAGCCAAACGAAATATGCTTAGCCGTGTGTAATACTATAAGGCTAAGAGTGGGGGTTTAATGCTAGATTCAATCTGAGTGTCTGCATGACTTGGGATTATGTATTCATAATTTTGTTAAGTGTGTGGTCTAGTTCGTTTCGTGTAATATTTGCTGAGTTTGTTTAGATTTTTTGAGTTTTATTATGATTTTTTTGGCTGCTCGGTTGATTAATTTATTCTGTTGTTGAGTACCTGTTATGGTACGAAGCTGAGATTGAAGTAAGGAAATTGTGCGTGTATGGTTGAAGTTTAGGTCTATGCTGACTTGTAGGAATTGACCAGATGGGTTTAGTGATTGGACTCTATATATTTGCTTGACTTGGGAATGTTGGAAGGATGTTGAGTTTCTGAAGCATGAACCTAGTATGGGTTTTAGAAGCAGGCTTACTGCTATAGAAGTGAGAGGAGAAAAAAAGTAACAGGCAATGACTAAATTATGTATATTTTGTGAGGGCTTAACTTTATATTCTGGTTAGATTTCTAATATGTGAGGCTTTGCTAATGGGTGAGTTGTATGCTCATATAAATAAAAGTGAATTTAGATTGATGGGTCGCAGTAGGAAGTTTGAATTGGTATATTTTGTGCTGCATGTTCAAATTGATTGGTGCAGTGGTATTCCTACAATGAAAATAATCGATTGGTATTAGTTACCATATAAACTTATGATAATATTTCTAAACAAACTATTTTTTAAGCTATTATATAATTCTAAGGTATTCTAATTTAGTAATAATTGTTACTAAGGTTGGTCAAGTTTCTATAGGCTTTAGACCTTTAGCATTTCTAATAGATAGCTAAATCATTTATAGGAATTATCATAGATTTAGTTAGTGACTAATTAATCATGCTTAACCAACTTGTACTTAAACTAAATAGAAGGACATCCAGCTCCACTGATTACCCGTACTTTCTCGGAGCAAGGCAAGTACTTTCTATGGTTTTGTGCATTTACATATCTTGTACTTCTCTTGATGACACGATGTGACACGATATCTTGCACCCTTGTACTTCCTGTTCTTGTACTTACTTATGTCGGGGAGGGGAAATACACTAGCTATGTGACCAAATCCTGGTTCTAATATTCATGTAGATAGCTTAGGCCTCGCATCGTGCACGCGGGTTCTAAGCCGTACTGATATTCATGTACTCCTGTACATATTCCTGTACTCACCCCAGCCTGTCACATAGGCTAGTTGTATTTCAATCATTGTGCACAAGTCATGCTTGGTACTTCAGGTTCATGGTTTACATTCTTGTACTTTATTTTCTGTACTTTACATTCATGTACTTTTATGTTCTTTTCTTGTACTTTATAGTTCATGTTCTCCTGTACTCATTTCTATGTCATGATGTTCTTGTTCATTACCTAGAATTGTACTTTGCTCTGCTACTGACTGGATATGTTACAGGTGTACTTGTAGGATTTTGTTCTACTCTATGGGCCAGAGCCCGGGATCTTAGCTGAGCAGGATGGAGACATGATTTAGCTAGAGGCTTCAGGTTTAGACTGTTTAGTTTTACATTTAGATATTATTTTTAGAGTTCATGGTATATTTCATTCCTGTTGACTCTAGTACCTTTATGTTATATGGATTTGTGGATTATGGTGATCTTTTTGGGAACGTTTTATAGATGCTGTGATTGTGCACATTCATGTTTTTGGTTAGAATTCCCTATCTTGGTACAGCGTACTTTGTTGTGTCTAACGACGAAGGCTGGGCGTGTCCAACTCGTGTCCGATTATTCGGGAACGGATCGTGACATATTTTTAGTGGTGGCCCATACAGGTCTATCCTAATAGTACCTAGGTATTAGTGTACTATTGGGGGACTTGATTTAAACTAGGGAAACTTGATCACATCATAGGAAATTGGGTACATCGGGTATATTGATATTCTATAAACACTTGTTGTTTTTAGGTTAGAATATTTTAACAGTTTTCTGTTTTTCAGTTAGTTCAAAGCACGTAACACCGGAACTGTTGATCCACCTACACTTGAAGGTTTCGAGCTTCCACTACCTTCTATCGCCCTACTATCCCAATGGGTAGTACGTAGCTGACGGCAATGTTTCAAGAGTTCCTTGACACCCAGAGGGAGCATATCATCCTTTTTCAAGCCAGACTTGTGGATACACTCTCCGAGCCAGGAAGGATTTCTGATTTTCAGACTCTCGGATCCTTGGATTTCCCCGACACCGAGCGCATATCTTGCACCAAGGAGCAGATCGAGAACGTGGAGCCGCCACTGAAGATCATCTAAGTCTTTGAGGATCCGACTCCTCTGAAGATTGAAGTCATCAACCGGGAGATCCAGCTCATAGCACATACAACAAGATGGGAAGCTAAAGCCCAGGAGAGACATGAAGACTTATGACGAAGACAACAACTATCCTGGACCCACAAAGCGTCGCAATACTCAGACAGTGCTTATTCAGTCACATCATCAGCTACATCATCAGAGGCAGATTCAGGCTACATTTATTGTGTGCTATGCAAGAAGACGAGACATCATGTTAACAAGCGCCGTAAGAGGCTCAGACTCTGTTTATACTGCGGAGCTTTTGACCACCGAATGAAGGATTGCCAGCAAGTCGCAGATCACAATGGCTGAAGAACAGCAGGATCTCAGCAGCCAGCACGCCAGCAATCGTATATTCCTGTCAGAGCCCTGCATTTCAGCCCCAGCAGGTGATTGAGATTCAAATTCAGCCGACAATTATTTGTACTTTTTGCCGTCGTCCAGGACACCACTACAACGAGTGCCGCAAGAGACCGAGGCTATGCTTGTTCTACGGATCGTCTGCCCATTAAGTCAAGGATTGCCGGAGGTCGCTGATCGTACTATCCAAGGACGAGCACGAGGAGCACTAGTACCACAAAAGAAGGACCCGCCTCTCCAGATTCAGCAACAGCATGGAGCACTGCCGCTAGGACCAGCATATGTCAGGACAGCTGAAGAAATTGAAGTGATCCCAGTTCCTGAAGAAATACTGAAGACAGACTGAAGACCGAAGACTCTTTTTTATAGTTGGAGAAAACCATGGATCATGATTCATAATCCAGTCTTCCCTTTAATTCCTTTTAGCACCTAGATCGTTTCTTGAAAATCTCTTGTTTTCTATTTTGAAACCTTGATTGATGTTCGAAACTTATTTCGAAATATCGTTTCATATTCGGCAAACTTGTTTCAGACCCACAATTCGATAATTGTTTGAAATTCACTATTCGATACCCTGTTTCATATTCATTATTTATGGCTTTGTTTTTGGCTTCCATTTGGAATTTTCCTATTCGAACCCTGTGCTATTCGAGATTTTATTCCTATCCAAAATTTATTTTTGAAACTTGTCTCCAATCAAAATATTATTTGAATCTTCACTCCTATCTTGACACTTGCTTGAGATTCAGTCCCTATTCGAGACATCGTTTGAAGATTTTGTTTTCTGTTTTGAGACTTTAACTAGTTTCCTACATGAATTCTATTTCCTATTTATGACTTTATTTTCTGTTCGAGATTGATCTCTATTCGCAACTTTGCTTCAACCTTATTTGAGAATTTGCTAGTCTTATATTCACAATTCAGAACCTCGTATCCTATTCGTTGATTGATACTCCTCCATTCACTCTTCATAAAGTTGTTTCTTATTCGAGATTTCTATCAACATTTTATATCCTATTTGTGACTTTGTTGATGTCTGATTTTCTATCTAAGATTTGTTTCCTATTGAAATTCCTTTTCCATTCGAGGTATTGTTCGAGACATCGTTGCCATTCGAGATTTTGTTATCCTTTGATTCATGTACAAGATTTATGGCCCTTATTTTGAGACTTTGTCTTCTTTCTGATACCTTGCTTCTATGCAACCTTCGTGGCTTTGTTACGTACTCGGGATTATGTTTCCTATATGGAATTTTGTTACCATTCCAGATATCAGTTGAGATTCAGGTTATTATTTGAAACTTTGATTCACTGTTCGAGATTTTAAATCTCCCTGGTTGCCCTTTTGTACTCACTACTCTTTGATTGGATCCTTTGTTGCTTCTTAGTACCTAATAATCTTTGTATTCTAGCAAACAGATAACATCGCCTTTTATTGAGACTTGGACCATTTTGAATTCTCAATAGTTTTGGTAAATTCTATAGATAAGGTTAAGAGACTATTCGATGACCTACTGGGGCATGGCAGTTGTGCGCTGCAACCATCATCTGGACTATGGAGACTGAGGGTTCATTGTAGCCAGCTGCGCACTGGCGAGGCATGAACTCTAAGTTGAAGTAATTTCAGACATTCATACATTTTTGAGTATTATTGAGACCTTGTCCAAAATCTTCATATTTTGATCTCTTGAGTTTCTTCGTTAATAATTGTTTGAAAATGGATAAAGTTGATAGAAAGTTCGGTAACATATCATTATTTGAGTCACGAAGCCAACAAGTTCACTGCAGCCAGTATACACTGGCGGGGCATGGATTTTAAGTGAAGTTACTTTAGATATATATATGTTTTCGGATAACATAGAGACTATATTCCTTTTTATATGATTATTGATTTTTGTGAATCACAAATCCTTGTATGTTTACCTTGACTCGATACTAATACCTCATGGATATTTCATACGTTTTCTCATTCACCTTTGCAATTGCCTCTTCTTGTATTTTATCGTTGGATCATTTGATTTTTCCAATATATACATCTTGCTATATTTAATCAACCGTATTCGTAATATCATGTTTTGTCTAAACCTTGATTCTTTATCATCACTATATCAGGATATTTCAACTTCTTGTATATAATAATCGTATTTAGTCCTAACTAAATTCGGTTCCATTTTCGAGCTTGACTAGACTTTTGGTTGTTATCGATCGTGCCATGACATGCAGTGTCGTTTCAAATTCGTATGATCCTTGTACCTAGTCGTTGAGAGTATTTGTATTTGTGCCTAGTCGATTTTTGGAATTCGTGATATTTCTGCATTCTGTTATGCTCTTTGAATTTTGTGGACTCTTTGAATTTCGAGGACAAAATTTTTCTAAGGGGGTATATTTGTAACCCCGCTTTCTAGGAATTATTAAATTCAATATTTTTTCTTTGGCATTTTCAAAATTTTAGAAATAATTATTAATTAGGTGACTCTTCATAATTTTATAACTGAAATAATTGTATATTAATTATATTTTAGAAGAATTTTTGGAGAGGAGATTCTAGCAATTGTTGGAGTGCTCCCCAAGGTTTCTAACAAACTTGTAACCAACAATTAGTGGTCCCCACCCCCTTTCTAACTGATTTTGAGGGATTCATGCAATATGCGAAAAAGGGCAGGACTTATGTGTTAATAGGCCAATTAGTGGAAGGGGCTTTTTGCTTAAATCCCTTTTCCTATTTATTTAGCACTCTTCTGAGGGGAGAGAGAGAGAGAGAGAGAGAGAGAGCAATTCCTCGCTTTCGGCTAAAACTTTCGAGAGCCGAGCTTCCGTTCTTCCCCATCTTCCCTTTCCCTAATTCTTCTCTGAGAGCTCAACCCTAAATTCACTCCGACGGCCGACAATCGATGAAGACAACGATGGTCCCCTAGCCGACGGTCGAAGAAGGAGTCACCACCACGGCGACGCTCACTTTCCAGGCGACGCACCACCGAATTAGTCGAGTGATCGACTGATCCAGAGCACTTTCTCTCGGCGACTCGTCTATTGGCCATGGCGGTGGCGGTTAACAACCCGGCGGCCGACGGCATGTAGGTGTGGCAGTTTTTCGACGACGACGGGATAAACCTCTTCCAGCGGCTAGCCGTTGATCTCTGCAGCAGCGGCGACTTAGACGAGTCTTCATCAAAGTCAGGCGACTCTCTCCAACAGCTGGGCTTCACCATCCTCGGCGAGAGTGCGCAGTTTTTTTTTTTTCCGGCGACAACCACGGCGACGTGATCTCTCCTGCAGCATCTAGGTTTCTGCGAACGATGACTACGCATGATTTTTCCCCGACGAACTCAATTCCCGGTGATTATCGATCTCAAGTTGTCGGATCTGGAAATTGTTGTGTTCAATTCCGATTAGTTTGGTGTTTCATCTCTTCTTCCTAGTTTGGAATTGATCGGTCAGAAGAATGTTGATCCTTCCGAAAAACCAACTACTGGGCTAATCATTATCATTTGTAAGTGTTCGATTGTGATTCTTTAACTCTCCTGATCCTTCTTGATGATCTTCTTGGAATTTTTCTAAGAAAGACATGATAATTTCTTTGAGAACCTGTTTCTTCCTTCATGCACTGAATACGTTCGACAAAATGTTTAAGTAGAGTCTCGAATCATACCTGGATGCGTAGAGGCCGTGTCCGATCTTCTTGGAGCATGTCGTCACCTCGGACCGAGTTTTCCTCTCAGGTAACAATCTATACTTCTCGAAAACTTAGATTATATTGTGTGTATCTAAAAGTTAATAGGAGTTTTTGAGTTAGATTTGTGATCAGGGTGTAGAGAGTGCGGGTTTGATCGTGTCCAGCTAGTTCGGGTTTCAGTGTGTTCGTGTCCAAGTCCTTGATCGTGTCCAAAGGAGTTGTTGTTGGAGACTGGCTGGGAATGAAGCTAGCAGTGGCACGGGTTCCTGTTTGGATTTGAATCTAGTATTGTTGGGGGGGGGTGTTTGCTAAGTTTAGACTATATGAAATTTCTTCTGAGCCAAACGAAATATGCTTAGCCGTGTGTAATACTATAAGGCTAAGAGTGGGGGTTCAATGCTGGATTCAATCTGAGTGTCTGCAGGACTTGGGATTATGTATTCATAATTTTGTTAAGTATGTGGTCTAGTTCGTTTTGTGTAATATTTGCTGAGTTAGTTTAGATTTTTCTGAGTTTTATTATGATTTTTCTGGCTGCTGGGTTGATTAATTTATTCTGTTGTTGAGTAGCTGTTATGGTACGAAGCTGAGATTGAAGTAAGGAAATTGTGCGTGTATGGTTGAAGTTTAGGTCTCTGCTGACTTGTTGGAATAGACCAGCTGGGTTTAGTGATTGGACTCTATATATTTTGCTTGGCTTGGGAATGTTGGAAGGATGTTGAGTTTCTGAAGCATGAACCTAGTATGGGTTTTAGAAGCAGGCTTGCTGCTATAGAAGTGAGAGGAAAAAAGAAGTAACAAGCAATGACTGAATTATGTATATTTTGTGAGGGCTTAACTTTATATTCTGGTTAGATTTATAATCTGGGAGGCTTTGCTAATGGGTGAGTTGTATGCTCATATAAATAAAAGTGAATTTAGATTGATGGGTCGCAGTTGGAAGTTTGAATTGGTATATTTTGTGCTGCATGTTCAAATTGATTGGTGCAGTGGTATTCCTTGCAGTAAAAATAATCGATTGGTATTAGTTACATATAAACTTATGATAATATTTCTAAACAAACTATTTTTTAAGCTAATATATAATTCTAAGGTATTCTAATTTAGTAATAATTGTTACTAAGGTTGGTCAAGTTTCTATAGGCTTTAGACCTTTAGTATTTCTAATAGATAGCTAAATCATTTATAGGAATTATCATAGATTTAGTTAGTGACTAATTAATTATGCTTAACCAACTTGTACTTAAACTAAACAGGAGGACATCCAGCTCCACTGATTACCCGTACTTTCCTGGAGCAAGGCAAGTACTTTCTATGGTTTTGTGCATTTACATATCTTGTACTTCTCTTGATGACACGATGTGACACGATATCTTGTACCCTTGTACTTCCTATTCTTGTAGTTACTTGTGTCGGGGAGGGAAAATACACTAGCTATGTCATCAAACCCCGGTTCTAATATTCATGTAGATAGCTTAGGCCTCGCATCGTGCATGCGGGTCCTAAGCCGTACCGATATTCATCAACTAATGTACATATTCCTGTACTCACCCCAGCCGGTCACATAGGCTAGTTGTATTTCAAACATTATGCACATGTCATGTCTGGTACTTCAGGTTCATGGTTTACATTCTTGTACTTTATTTTTTGTACTTTACATTCATGTACTTTCATGTTCTTTTCCTATACTTTATAGTTCATGTTCTCCTGTACTCATTTCCATTGTCATGATGTTCTTGTTCATTACCTAGAATTGTACTTTGCTCTGCTCCTGACTGGATATGTTGCAGGTGTACTTGCAGGATATTGTTCTACTCTATGGGCCAGAGCCCGGGATCTTAGCTGAGCAGGATGGAGATATAACTTAGCTAGAGGCTTCAGGTTTAGACTGTTTAGTTTTACCTTTAGATATTGTTTTTAGAGTTCATGGTATATTTCATTCCTATTGACTCTAGTGCCTTTATGTTATATGGATTTGTGGATTATGGTGATCTTTCTGGAAACATTTTATAGATGCTGTGATTGTGTACATTCATGTTATCTGGTTAGATTTCCCTAGCTTGGTACAGCTTACTTCGTTATGTCTAACGACGAAAGCTAGGCGTGTCCGACTCGTGTCCGATTATTCGGAAGCGGATCGTGACAACTGATGTCGAACAGGTTCAGGTCTGCCGTCGCACAGCCTTGGAGGAATAGTATGAGACCCTCCGGGAGAATATTCGACAGCTAGAAGAGATGTTGGACTTCGCCGATGAGCTAGATAAGTCGAGGGACCAGTAGGAGGTCCTTCGCCAATGTTCCGAGGCCCTGGCTCGGGAGAGGGAAAGTATTGGCGTTCGTCAAGTAGTGTTGGACCTTGCACGCCAGAACTTGTTCCAGCTCGAGGATGAGGCCGCTCGACGTCAAGAGGCAGAACGTCGAGCTAAAGAGTTGGTTGGGCCCCAAGTTGCTCTTTTGAGGAGTCGACTGGAAGAACTCCTGCATCGGTCGTTATAGTGCTGATGTCCTTTTGTCTCTTTGTCTCTCTTTTTTTGAGAGACCCTTTTGTAGCAAAGAAAGAAAAACCTTTCTATCTTATGAATGAAATTTTTTATTTTTGTTTCTTTGCTTGTCCATTTGCTGTGATCATTCTTGTACAATGATGAGAATTCCCTCAAAGGTGGTATGACATGAGGGAATTGAGGTAACTCTGCTGGGGATAGGGTGTTTTCTCAGAGGTTATATGGACATGGTAAATACGAAATTTTTGTGGTAGAATTTTTCTTACTCAGAGGTTATATGGACATGGCAAGGATAGATTCTACGGGTGTATGGAACGGCTCAGAGGTAATATGGACGTAAAAGGTTCTATAGATAGTTATGACAATCATGGAGTTTGTCATAGAAGAAATGTCTACTCAAAGGTAATATGGACATGGTAGGCATGAACTTCATTGGGGTGTAGAATAACAACTCATAGGTGATATGGATGTGAAATCCTTCTCTACTGGGGAAAAAGGAGGGGATGAATTTGTTTAATAGAATTCAAAAACACCCACGAGGATGTGGAAATATATGTCGATTTAGACCTCATATATAGTATTTCTTCAGGAACTTGCCATTGATTGGCATCATTAGCAAATCGTTGTTAGGTTTGGCCAGCCGGTAAGCACTATTGGAGTAGACCGTCTCTATGATGAACGGTCCTTCCCATTTGGACTCGAACTTTCTACCCGTCTTGTGAGTCATCACCATCGGTCTCCGGACTGATAAGATGAGGTCACCCACTTGGAATGTTCTTTCTCGGACCTTTTTGTTGAAGGTCCCGGAAATTTGAGCATGATAGAGTTCGATACGTTGTTGAGCCAGCATACGCTTCCCATCTAAAGAGTCCAACTCTTGTAGCCAATGGCGTTGATTGTCTTCGGTTGTCAGCTGGTTGGTGACAGCTATCCGTAAAGACGGGATCTGGATCTCTAGAGGGAGCACCACCTCGCTACCATAGACAAGAGAGAATAGTATGTTGCCCATAGGTGTTCGAACAGTCATACGGTAAGCCCACATACATTCTCCAAGTTTCTCATTCTAGTCACGTTTATTAGAAGATACGACTTTCTTGAGCAGCTTGACAATAGTCTTGTTGAATGCTTCGGCTAGTCCGTTTACTGCAGGATTGTAAGCCGTTGATGCTATATTCTGTTTCCGATTCTTATCACAGAACCGATAGAATGCATGGCTGACAAACTGGGGGCCATTTTCATGGATAATCCTTCTGGAAACTCTGAAGCGGTATTGATGCTTAACAAAGCTGATCACGTTCGATGTTTTCACCTCAGCCAGCGGTATTGCTTCTGTCCACTTAAAAAAGTAGTCGAAGATGGCAAGGATAAACCAATGTCCTTTGAAGGACGGTGGGCTGATAGGCCTAATAATATCCATTCCCCATGCTTTAAATGGCCAGGCGACCGCCGTGGGATGTAGGAACTCAGAAAGTTGGTGGATGAAGTCAGCATACAACTGATTTACCCGGTACTTCTTTGCGTAATCTACGGCATCAGCCATCATGGTGGGCCAGTAGTAACCCATGCGATGCAGTCGATCTTGTAACTTAGTACCAGCTGGTGAGCCCCGCAGGTACCATATGTAGAAGCATAAAAAAGTGCAGGGTGACACAAGGCGCAGGTGGGTACTCTCGCTACTCACAAATCTTCACAAAGGCGCAGATGACGAATGATACAGGTTGGTGCTCTTGCTACCAACCCGGCTTCACAGAAGCGCAGGCGGTCAAGCACGCCAACAGAAAAGACAAACTCACAAAAAACGGATAAAAAGTTCAAGGAAAGTTCTTTTTATTAAATTATAGCTACAAGAGTCTATTACAGATTCGTCACGATTACATAAAAGAAGGCTTCCTAATTACAAGGATCTGTTACAAAGTACTTGTGATTACATATGCTGAACTAAAAACTCCTACGGATCTACGCTAGGGTTCATCTTCACAGTATAATCGTCATGAGAGGAGGGACTGTGGATAGAAGATGTGAATACAGTCGCCATCAGAGCCTGTCACCACAGCACCCCCCTCTCAGACGCACAGCATTTCCTGAAGCAGCTCTTGGCCCGAACGAGAATTCAGTCCACAGTACGACATGAGGCCCTTTTCAAAAGCGCATCAGCTTCTGGGCTCTTCCAGCATAACGAAAGCACGCAGCCGCCAATGAGCAGGGCATAGCACAACCCGCAGAGCTTCATGTTGATAACCAGACCAAACTCGGTCGTCAGTACCTACAAGACCTCCAAGATGTCGTTCAGGTTCGAACTCCCCATGAGAAGCGTTCCAACACATCCCGAAGCTCACCAGCAGTTCTTCTACGAAGGCACAGCTCATTTGCACGAAGGGATCCTCAACCAAAATTCGACTTAGGCAAGGCCAACGGCCGCTCGAAGCCAAGTCTGGATCCATCATGGTGTTGAAGGACAAAAAGAGGAAGACGTGACCCTTCGGAAGAAACTCCCCCTTTATATAGGGCGGAAGTGGTCCAAGACATAGGCCACGGGGCCGTCGGTCAAAATTGTCACATTAATGGGATGAACCTAAGACTCAGCACGATGAACATCATTAAATGGTTTCATTCGACTAAGTCTTAGACCATTAAAAGACTCCCTGAAATTCCCCAAGTAACGGTGGCAATTAAGAGGGAGTCGTTCCTTAAAGAGCTGTCATTAATTGCTCATAAAAAAGATATCATAAAACTGCTTCTTCAAACCAGAAGTACAGCTACAATCCTGTGCCAGCAGGAGGCACAGACTGGTAATGACTTCACATCATCCCGGCTTCAACGGTGCAGACCTCTGCTTCGACCCCGAAGCTCAACCCCCTTCATTAAAGACTTGGGAAATACTAGTGCATCCAACACAAGTCCGCCTGTCGCTCCAAAAGCACAATAACCTCGTTAGCCTGAAGCACAACCTACTCATCACCCTAAAGCACAGTGACTTTACTACTCGAAACACAGCCTACTCGTTGCTCAAACGCACAGAGGTGCCGTCGTCTTCAAAACATAGTCCACTCGTCGCCTGAAAGCGCAGAGGCTCCATTGTCTCCATGAGAACATTCTACTCGTCGCATGTAGCTCCCCTTCCCGGAAATTTTGAAATATTCTATTTTTACTTATTTTAATTAAATGGCGATTTTTAGATTTTATAAATAATTAATTATTATATTTAATTGTTATATTAAATTGTTATAATAGGATTTATAATTTATGCGTATATATATTATATATATGTGTATGTGCATGTATATATATATAAATATATATACTATATACGTGTATGTGTATATAAATACAAATATTAATATAATATGTGTGTATGTATGTATAAATGTATATAAATATATATGTGTAGGTATATATAAAAATATATATATGTATACATATATTTGTATGTATAAATATATATACATAGTTATTTGCTAATCTATATACATAGTTCAAAATGTGCTAGTGGCTCTGGACTAGGTCTGGTATCCTCGGATCAGTTCACAGCTTAGTTCAGATAAGTGTTGCTCTAATCTATATAAATAATTATTTGCTAAATATAAAGAAATAATAAAAAGAAAACAAAAGGAAAAAAAAGCAGTGCAGCAGCTAAATCCCCACAACCCAGCGTAGCCTAAAACCCCTCGAGCCCATGAGCCAGCTGAACAAACTCAGCTCCCCACAAGCAATGTCGAAATCAACTAGTAGCCCAACCCGAGCATGGGTACTCAAACCCGTCAGTATAACAGAATTGTATATATTTTCCCTCTGTTTCGATCGAGAGAGAAGCAGGGGTTTTTTTTAAAAACCCTAAACCATCGAACGCCGCCTCCTCCACAGCGATCGCCCAACCTCGGTGACCTCTCCCAGCCCTGGACGTGGCGCCGCCGGCCGGCCAGGTCCGCGCGGAGGCAGAGCGCCCGTACAGAGGAACGGCGGTGACATCCGAGCGACCTCAACTTCGCGGTCAAATCCACACCCGTCGCTCAATTATTTTTCGAGCTATTTCCTCAGGTATGATCCCGATATATACGCCTTCAATCCCCTTCAGATAAATTTGTATAATTCGCGGTGTGCATGTCGCGAATCGATTCCCAAAATCGAGAAAAATCTCGAATTCTGGATTATAGAAACTGTCCCGAAACCCAAAGTTGGCGATCGATTTACGACCAGGATATTATGAAACTTGGAAAACCGCTTGAACAGCCTTGTAGACAACTTAACCGAGATTGAGACGCCACTTTTAGTTTATTTTTTAGTGGATTAAATACTGTTTAAAACCAATTTGAAAATTAGGAAAAAACTGAGAAAACTGTTTTCGAAAACTTAGAAATCTTTCGACTCGACGTGCGTCCCGCCAATCCGGGCGACGTGGTCGCGAACCGAAAGTATCGAAAGGTGCATAATAGCTTCGTGGACGTGTGGGCTTTGACGGAATTCAAATTGGTCGCGTGTGCGCGACGAATTTGATGCATATCCGTCGAAATTCACCGTATCGGCCTCTGTGCAAATTTCCTAATTACTTTGTGCATGCTCGTCAGATCGAGACGAAACTTGTGCCATCAGGACTGTATCATTTT
This sequence comes from Iris pallida, assembly GCA_029216955.1. Taxonomy (NCBI): domain Eukaryota; kingdom Viridiplantae; phylum Streptophyta; class Magnoliopsida; order Asparagales; family Iridaceae; genus Iris; species Iris pallida. The sequence continues at coordinate 10,322,689 of JANAVB010024000.1, read as the reverse complement.
TCTGGTCATGTATGCCAAGTTTGGTCCAATTTTGAGACAGTAGAATCGGACCGCCGTTTTGCGGGGCCTACGGTCCCACTCAACGGGCGATTTTGTGCACGACCCGTCGAAATCCAACTTTGGACATACGGTTGGGTTCGTATCAAAAAACTGGACCTGTTGACATGTAGTTTGACGACTTTAGAGACCGTTGGCTCTAGCACGCTTTTCGATGGAAAGTGGGTCCAACGGCGGACACCGTTTTGACCCGAAATTACCGTTTTTCCCCTGTGTCCAGAATTAGACTTAAGGACAGGCAATACTAGCTAATTTGACTATTCTGAGAACGTTGGTACTATTTATTTCAGCATCTGGAGACTTCTGCATGTGTTGACTGATTGTGGCTCATTGAGTGGTATAGTATTATTGGTTTCACCAGCTACGGACCTCAGGCAAGTGCACTTTCTGATTGCTTTCGATTCATAGTAGTCTTTTCATTTCGTGTTTATACATATATCTTGCTGCTTGTTGACATGCTCGTTATACGGAGTAGTCGGGAGGGGAACTATCTTAGTAGACATGTGGACTACCCAGAACTATCCCCATGATGTCTATTCGTGAACAATAGCACCTGTACACGACACGTGCAGGTGCCAGATTTACCCCTTAGCCGTTCACATATCAAAACAAATATTTCACACCACATAGGCAGTTGTCTTTTATTTTTCCTATTTTTCTCCACCGTGCCATGTCATCAGTACTTTCTAGTTTTCATATCTTATATGTTATTTTCATGTCTTGTTAATTCTATTGCGTTTTCGTATTGCCGTCGGTTTGTGTACTTGTTCCATTCCTGACTGGAAACCAACATTTTTCAGGTTTAGCCGCGATCACTCTTAGCACTGGAAAGACATGGGTATGCTGAGGCCGACCTAGATAGTGGAACTAGTTGTCATTTTTATTAATTGTGAGAACTTTGTATTTTCCTTTAAATATAAATCTTATAAATGTTGTAATAAACTTAGAAATGTGAATGAGCAGCAAACATTATATTTTGTGATTTTGAGCATCTATTTCTTGCGGGCTTGACAGCGTTCTACCGCCGACTCTGCGGCGTAGGCTGGCTTGGACACGTCTCGTATCCGAAAAAGTGGGTACGGGTCGTAACAAGTTTTTGTGGTGGCCCACGCAGGTTAGTTTTCGCAAAAGGCTGCGAACTTGTGATGGTACGTTAGTCGTACTATTGCAAGCCTGCGACTAAGAAATTCTCATTCACAAACCAGGATTGAAATGATTTAAGAGAATGACTAGGACTAGGAGTCCCTTGTTTAAATTGACCGATTGGGTAGTTAAGGTTGTTAGATAGGCCATGCAATTTAGAATCATTAAATTTAGATAGCTTGTTAGATCCCTATAGGTACACTCTTACCTTTGATATGACGATATGATCCGATGTGGATATACCATTCACTTGGTAAGTTAGGCTTACCTATAATTAAGGCCTTGATCTTGATGAACTGTTTAATTTTCTTTTGCTTTATTAGATATAAATCTTATATCATAAGTTAGAATTGTCTATTTTAAATTCTCTTTTGTTGTAAGGAGTTAGTTTATAATTTCTGATTCTGTTATTCGTGTACGAATCTCAAGTTAAATTTTGATTCACACAAAACTCGAACTACTTGTGCCTCCTTTCCAAAAATCTTGCGTACTTATATTTTGACTATCTTGACCAATGCTGCTATTACAGCCTAGTTTTTGCAAGCTCACTCTTTTATCGAGCTTGATTCGAGATATATATTTATTGGGAACGCCCGCCAACATATTGTCTAATCAGAATCATTGTATTACGGTCTGATCAACCATGATGCATTTGGTTCGCTCTTCATCTAATTATCCTACGTGGATTGAGATGTAGATGTCTCCAGGATCTCATCTGCGACTGCTTTGATAATTCCTCTTGAATTATACATTCGCCTTTGAATCACGTAATTGTGTTCAGTGACATCTCCCTTGAACCCTATTGTTTTGTCTTTCACTGATTTGGAAAGACGAAAGCTTATAATTGGTAGGGAGATACAGGGTAGCCCCATGGCTATGATGGTTGCATACACAAGGGTAACTACCATCGGCCAGCCAGGTGACTAGAACCTTGCCTTAAGTTACTCGTCCTCTCTGCGACCCTAAACCTACTATCATAATCTTCTGGTCATTGGAGTTCGAGAAGGATTATGATCTTTTCCTTGACCAAATGCCAACCTAGGAGACTACCTATTCTCCAGAGACCAAATGTTGTGAGCCTCTAATTATTTGTTGAAGCTTGCTGTAACTAGAGCCCTTGTGACAATAGTCTGGCAGGTTTGGCACAAATAGAAATACATGACTCAGTTGTTAGAAATCCCTTTATGTGATGTGCCTTAGAGTTGGTTACCCCGTCGATAACTCTTGTATACTATGGACGAGTAGATCATTCTATTTTAGCGACCATGTGTCAGTGTACACCCTCGTTTTCCATTTATTAAGGAACGATCCTCGACTTGACTTATATCTACTGTATTCCGTTCCGCCGTGCCTTATTCTTTATTAATAAGAGTCGAGGCACACTATCCGGACTTTGAAATTCTTCTAATCTCATTATTTCTAAAACCATATCCTAGTTTCTAAGGTGGGTAGACTGTGAGCCTCCTAAAATTTTGGGATATGTGAGGATTACCGATTGATCGGAATAATTTCCATTAAGATGATAATTAGTGCCCCTTGGACTTCTACTTCCCATTTAGGTCATTTTGTGTCCCCGACCATGCCATTAATATTCGGAGCACGAGACCGGCTATTATCTTCCAACAGATTTTATATGCAAGATCTAGACGAGTCCACATTCATCTAGGTATATCATGTCCCACTCAAACCCGTCCCCTTGTACTCTATTTTTATGCTACGACTTTTAGGTTAAAAGGACTAGTTATAACCTTTACCATAGTACCGGTATACTTTCCAACTTCCATTAGGGCCTTAACCACGACCCATTCCTTCGACCCAATATATGGTTGTGATCTACTCGAAGCCCACTACGCACATGCCACTAGTGTACCACCTCTTAGAATATGATGACATTCGTAACCATTATTCCATCTACCAGGAAGTCGCAATACGATCTTGTATTGCATTTAGATCCCTTACTCGTGTGTTTAAATAATCATGGAAAAGATTACAATCTTGACTTTTCAAACTCTATTCTATTTTGGAACCTTGTTTAAGAATTTTGAGAATGGAATTTTCGTATTGCACGGATTGCAAGACCTACTAAGAAACGAAGAGTTCTTCGATTTAGCAAGTGACTGTACTAGAGTAGCCCAATCTAGCAAATAAGTTAATGTTTCATAAACCTTCTTTTTGTCTACATCATTGGATACTCTCTGCCGCTCTGAAAACTTCATATTCGCTCCCGATTTTTCTTCCTTATCTTCCTGTCCTTCCTATTGTAGAGTGCCGAGTGGTCATGCTTAATAGAATTTATTAATATTTCTTGGCTACTTGTGTAAGTTTGTTGCTTGTTAAATTTCGGGTTGCTTGATAGATATGAGGGGATTATAGATACCGTATGCCCTAGATATCGGTTGCTAGGATTGTTAATAACTAGTTAGATGGTCAACAGGTTTTAATAACCTGAGTTTCGAGGGGGTAGTGTGACCAAAGGTGGGTAGAAGTTCTAGAGGTTATATAGTTACGAAAATGCTAGGAGGAGGTATAAATATTTCTAAGAAATTAAACTAAGGAGATTGTGGTAATAGTGGACTTATTCTTTTATTTTGTTCGAATTTTAGGCATGTTTATGAGTTAGAATTTCGAGGACAAAATTATTTTAAGGTAGGTAGATTTGTAGCTCCCCTTCCCGGAAATTTTGAAATATTCTATTTTTACTTATTTTAATTAAATGGCAATTTTTAGATTTTATAAATAATTAATTATTATATTTAATTGTTATATTAAATTGTTATAATAGGATTTATAATTTATGCGTATATATATTATATATATGTGTATGTGCATGTATATATATATATATATAAATATATATACTATATACGTGTATGTGTATGTAAATACAAATATTAATAAAATATGTGTGTATGTATGTATAAATGTATATAAATATATATGTGTAGGTATATATATAAATATATATATATGTATAAAAAAAAATATATATATATATATATATATATATATATATATATATATATATATATATATATATATATATATATATATATATATGTATACATATATTTGTATGTATAAATATATATACATAGTTATTTGCTAATCTATATACATAGTTCAAAATGTGCCAGTGGCTCTGGACTAGGTCTGGTATCCTCGGATCAGTTCACAGCTTAGTTCAGATAAGTGTTGCTCTAATCTATATACATAATTATTTGCTAAATATAAAAAAATAATAAAAAGAAAAAAAAGGAAAAAAAAAGCAGTGCAGCAGCTAAATCCCCACAACCCAGCGTAGCCTAAAACTCCTCGAGCCCATGAGCCAGCTGAACAAACTCAGCTCCCCACAAGCAATGTCCAAATCAACTAGTAGCCCAACCCGAGCATGGGTACTCAAACCCGTCAGTATAACGAAAGTGTATATATTTTCCCTCTGTTTCGATCGAGAGAGAAGCAGGGGTTTTCTTTAAAAACCCAAAACCATCGAACGTCGCCTCCTCCACAGTGACCGCCCAACCTCGGTGACCTCTCCCAGCCCTGGGCGCGATGCCGCCGGCCGGCCAGGTCCGCACGGAGGCAGAGCGCCCGTAAAGAGGAACGACGGTGACAGCCGAGTGACCTCAACTTCGCGGTCAAATCCACACCCGTCGCTCAATCATTTTCCGAGCTATTTCCTTAGGTATGATCCCGATATATACGCCTTCAATCCCCTTCAAATAAATTTGTATAATTCGCGGTGTGCGCGTCGCAAATCGATTCCCAAAATCGAAAAAAATCTCGAATTCTGGATTATAGAAACTGTCCCGAAACCCAAAGTTGGCGGTCGATTTACGACCAGGATATTGTGAAACTTGGAAAACTGCTTGAACAGCCTTGTAGAAAACTTAACCGAGATTGAGACGCCACTTTTAGTTTATTTTCTAGTAGATTAAATTCTGTTTAAAACCAATTTAAAAATCAGGAAAAAATTAAGAAAACCGTTTTCGAAAACTTAGAAATCTTTTGACTCGACGTGCGTCCCGCCAATCCGGGCGACGTGGTCATGAATCGAAAGCATCAAAAGGTGCGTAATGGCTTCGTGGATGTGTGGGATTTGACGTAATTCAAATTGGTCGCGTGTGCACGACGAATTTGATGCGTATCCGTCGAAATTTACCGTATCGGCCTTTGTACAAATTTTTTAATTACTTTGTGCACGCTCGTCAGATCGAGACGAAACTTGCGCCATCAGGACCATATCGTTTTTTTGGTCCTGTATGCCAAGTTTGGTCCAATTTTGACACAGTGGAATCGGACCGCCGTTTTGCGAGGCCCACGGTCCCACTCGACGGGCGATTTTGTGCACGGCCCACCGAAATCCAACTTTGGACATACGGTTGGGTTCGTATCGGAAAACCGGACCTGTTAACATGTAGTTTGACGACTTTAGAGACCGTTGACTCTGGCACGCTTTTCGGTGCAAAGCGGGTCCAACGACGGACACCGTTTTAACCCGAAATTACTGTTTTGCCCCTGTATCCAGAATTGGACTTAAGGACAGGCAATCCTAGCTAATTTGACTATTCTGAGAATGTTGGTACTATTTATTTCAGCATCTGGAGACTTCTGCATGTGTTGACTGATTGTGGATCATTGAGTGGTATAGTATTATTGGTTTCACCAGCTACGGACCTCAGTCAAGTGCACTTTCTGATTGCTTTCGATTCATAGTAGTCTTTTTATTTCGTGTTTATACATATATCTTGCTGCTTGTTGACACGCTCGTCACACGGAGTAGTCGGGAGGGAAAATATCTTAGTAGACATGTAGACTACCCAGAACTATCCCCATGATGTCAATTCGTGAACAATAGCACCTGTACACGACACGTACAGGTGCCGGATTTACCCCTTAGCCGTTCACATGTCGAAATAGATATTTCACACCACATAGGTAGTTGTCTTTTATTTTTCCTATTTTTTTCCACCGTGACATGTCATCAGTACTTTCCAGTTTTCATATCTCATATGTTATTTTCATGTCTTGTTAATTCTATTGTGTTTTCGCATTACCGTCGGTTTGTATACTTGTTCTATTCCTGACTGAAAACCAACATTTTTCAGGTTTAGCCGTGATCACTCTTAGCACTGGAAAGACATGGGTATGCTGAGGCCGACCTAGATAGTGGAACTAGTTGTCATTTTCATTAATTGTGAGAACTTTGTATTTTCCTTTAAATATAAATCTTGTAAATGTTGTAATAAACTTAGAAATGTGAATGAGCAGCAAACATTATATTTTGTGATTTTGAGCATTTATTTCTTGTGGACTTGACAGCGTTCTACCGCCGACTCCGCGGCGTAGGCTGGCTTGGACATGTCTCGTATCCGAAAAAGCGGGTGCAGGTCGTGACATCGCACCAGAAGTGCAACAGCACTAAGACCTCGCTAGAGGCGTAGGTTGCATGGTCCCACCCAATTGGTTTGTTTAAACTACCACTCTCAAAGATTGGACATAGGTTGATAATATTGATAAGTGCAAATATCTTATCAATTGGTTTAAAACTCAGATAAGGACGAAGTTTGCTCAAGTCAGTTTGTTTAAACCGATAGCCTTCTGAAGATCAAACATAATCCTACTCTGAGATGAAATCCAAGATCTACTCGGCTTCATCTAAACAGAGGATTCCCAGTAATAGACACTCGCCACGTGTCTCCTCCTTCGGTTATTTTGATAACTACCCGAGATCTCGATAGAAGGTAATCTCGATGTCCGCCACATGTCAGCTCAGCAGACGCCCATAATATACAATGACAGCAGATTTCTTCATATCTCAAATCCGAGTGCACATCACATATGTGCCCCTTTCCCCTATAAATATAAGGAGTTTTCCCTTCAACAAGAGGAGGAGGACACAAACATAGAGAAAAGAACCAGAAGGCAAAAGGCAGAGCTTCGAAGTCTTCAACTCCGGCATCCTCTTGATCGGTAACCCTAGAGTTCCATCAAAGGTACCAGAAAGCCAAAGCAAGTCTAACTCGTCGTCAGATCATCAATGAAGTAAAGGAGCCACTGCAGTGCTAGATCTCCACCGTTACGCTTTTCCAGAATTCTTGTACTTAGATTTCCTCATATAGGAATCGATTGTACCCTTTTTTCAAGTTCAATAAACAAAAAGTTCGTATAACCTTTTATGATGTCGAACAAAATGGAAACTCTGCTGGGGACTACCTTCTCCTCCAACGAGAAGGTGGTGATACAATCTGACGACAACTTACTGGGATCTTTCCAGAAGATACTGGTCGTACGCTTCGACCAACAAGCTTTTGAAGATCTCCTTTCTGAAGAGAAGTCAAGTCCTTCAAAGCTGTTCGTAAAACCGAAGAAGACTCGACGTGTCTGGGTGTCCAAGTTTGCTGCAACGAGCAGCACGACAGAGGGGACTGCGATCCAGAACTCTCTAAATGCTGAAGCCCCAGAAAAGATTTTGGCTACTTCGATCATGCCACCTCGCTCGACTCCCACTTTGGAAAAATATATCGAGGAAGACAATACCCCTATGGCGGGCCTGACGAGGGCACAATACTGAAGGAAGCGCGCGGCGGTTCAACCCCTCCCAAAAGAAGCTTTGCCGGCAAGAAGATCTGTCTTCAACAGAATTGCCTTCCCATCAGGTGAGCCCTCTTTGGATTCTGAATACTATGTACCCGCTGGGGTAGCAAGAAGAAATCTAAGGTAGTACGTGCCTCGTGCAATAAATGTACTACGCTAATGACCGACCAAAGGCCTGCGTTGACAGTCACACGCCCATTCGATGGGAAGTTATACAAAACTGGTCCCTGTGCTTCGAAGCCTCGACCAGCTAAACCCCTTTGTCGCTTGAGCACTCCTATATGTGATACAAGCCAGGGGTACATCCTATGGAGAAGGACTCATACATGCAGTATTCCTGTAAGCATGATAGGAGTCTGCCTCGTCAGACCCTCTATGATCGTACCCCCGTGCAGCTTCCTTGTGCGTAGAATGGGGGTACAGCGGTGGAGGACTTGACGCTTTCACACAAGCGTAAGGCAGAAGAGGAATCTGCGGCATAGGGAATGCCTAAATCAAGACAACCTTGTACCCATATCACCATCAACTGTTGCTTTCAATAGGAAGCCACCGTGCCACCGGAGAGGCGTTCCATCTTCTAAAGACTACAGCCGGAGTCAACCGAACGGCAGAGGTTCGACAGGGGGTCGGTAAGCATAGACAAAGATGAACTCCATGTCGCTACGTGCAACGCGACACATGGTTCTTAATCTCTCAAAAAGCTGTCCAAGAATCCTTCCATCTCAGCCACCAAGCCCAAGAAACGGCCCGAGAGTAGCAAGACGAAGGTACCCAGCACAGGTGTGTTCCAAGGCACGCGTTCGAAATCTCCGTTGGGTACCACATCAGACGTCGGAGGTAGCCAACCCCCCACCGTCCATGAAAATGCCATATTCCAGTCTGAAGAGGAACCATATGATACAGATGCCTCCACAGGCGCAGCTAGCCACCAGGCTGGGGGTAGCAACTGCAATGAGTTTGAGGAAGACCGCAACCTTCCAATTCATCCTCAAGACGACGAGGTACAAGCATCTGAGCCAAAGAGCGAAGGGTCTACTATCCCTTTCACCCATCCATACACAAGGTCCGTATTTATGGCCGATGGCGACGAGGCAGACAATAGTGAAGCACCTGACCAGCTGAAACGTATCAAAGCTCTCGAGACGAGCCTAGATACGTTAAATGCTACAATAAAATCCTTGTCTTCTATTATACTAGAGATCAAGGAGAGTTTGGTCCCCACTGCCTCCATACTACCTGGCAGCAAACGACGGATCCAGTAAGCTGCCCATCATCAACCAAGCGGCACCATCATCGTCTACTCCATCGGCCACAGGACCTACAATATCAACCGAGATACAGCATGCCATCAAGGAACTGTATGCTCACTATGATGTGAAAGAGAAGCAAGCAGCACTCCGAAAGATGGGAATTCGGTAGCCATATCCTGCAGAGTGGGACAACGTCGTCTACCCTCCCAAATACAATCTGCAGATGCTCATGCCCTTCGATGGAAAGGAGTTACCCCGACGATACTTGAGGTACTTTGCCTGGGTAACAGGACACCTACCAAAGAACGACGCCCTCCTCACCAACATATCATAGGAGCCCTGCAGGGCGTTGCCTATGAGTGGTTCTGCAGTCTTTCGGATGACTACATTTCATCGTTCGAGGACCTAAAGACTCTCTTCATCGACCGATTCTATGAAGGAGGGATGAACATGATGATGTTGATGGAACTGGGGATTCCCAGGACCCTTACTTTGGTGTGCGTATTGATCGATAGAAAGTTAAACAAATTTAATATGTGTTCTAACGCTTCATAGGCGGAAACTAGGGTTCATGAATTATACCTGCGGTAGAAAGAAGACAAGTTATCCTGGCAATCTCGAGCAGACGACCCCAAGATCTTCTGCACGTATTCCTTCCTCGAGTTGGACGTCATGTGGGCGACGATCTCCCAACCTTTTTTTCTCCTTGGCAGCCCTCTCTTTCTCTCCTTATGTGAATAACGAATTTAGAGAAAGCTTCAGATTTTTGATCTATAATTTGGTGGCCAGAGAATAGAGGATATATAGGCTACGGCAGGGACCATGAGGAGAAATTAGGATTAGGCCTCCTAACGGATCTGAATATCCCGTGTTCAGCCCAAACACACAATCCAGGCCCATTAACAATAGCTCGGTCCACTAATGAGCTATTGTTGCACTACCTCCCTAATCCTAAATTATGTTTGTGGGCTCCTTTTATTATATTCTCGTTTGGCTCTCCATGTTAAGATATCGAATGTCTGTCGATCGAATTAAGTTACTGACAACTATATTGATTCGACATCTTTTATCCTTAAATAGTATCGCTCAACTTTATTTGTCATATCGGATATAATCCACTGCATGGATTACATGACAATCCTTATGAGCTCCTTAAGGGAACATCATTAACCCGATGTATCGGGGCATAAATTCTATTTATAATTATTAGCCCATCATACATACATTGTTATTACCCAATTCATAAAGGTTGTTGACCCATAATGAATCTCACTATTTCATGAGTCAAAGTAATGCACACTGCATATACATGTCTGTTTTTATATCCGGATTAAGAGCACAAGCATCCATAATAACAGAGGTGTTTGTTCTTTTATGTAGTCAGTACAAAGAGAACAACCTCAAGTGGTCCTGTTCAATACACATAAAGTGTACTAGTGTAAACCTATAGTCAAGATAGAATAATACCAGATTATACTATAACCTTTTTAATAGATTGTCCAAGTCCATCTAGGTTGTGAACTATTTATATATTCTATAGAAAACTGATAATATAGTCCAAGATAGACAAATGTCTGATATTCTATATTGTAGATAATATGGTGTGCGCAATGCCAGATTTTGGATTCAGATTGTTGAGGACGGATCAGGAAAGATGACCATAATAGTTGGATATTTTTCTCTTATTTGTTGTCATTTTACTTTTTCTGATTATGCATGTTTATTATTGTGTGGATGTTTTTTTAAAAAACTAAGCCTACAGTAATAATGGACAACATGGACATAATATCAACTAGTAGAAAACCCTCATTGTTAAATAACTAAGTGGGAGAGGATATTTATTTAGTATAAATTCTATAGTCTCCATTATTGGTTTATAGGTGATGTAATTATACTTGCGCGTTGGCTTTAGTGCCTTCCTCTATATTGGATGAGTATAATTATGGATCACCAGTACAAACTTCCTTATGGATAATTGTAGAAAGTTACCTAGTATGTGTTCACTTCTCCATCTGAAGGAACTCATTACAAGGTAATGGACTTAGTATTAAGTAATGGTATACACTTAGATACAAATAATGGTATCCTCTCCATCGGAGTCAATGCTATTATTTGTATGACCAGAGCATGACCAACATATTAATTTTATTTGTCATAAAGTTATGTTGACATGATAGTAAAATTAATAGGTAGTACCTACTTGAACAAAGTTGAATTTGTATACGTCCACACTATCGTGGCATGCTAAATTTATGATGTTCAAGGTGTTGGTAAAATTTTTATTATTGTTTTGAGGGAATCAATATTTAATTAATTCAAAAAGTTTTTGCCCTACATAATTTTTATTTATGTGATTCTCAGGATTTCAAAAATGGGTTCTTTCAGTCCACTTATGGTGATTCTTAAAGAAAACAAACTTACTGGACCTAATTATATTGACTGGAAACGTAATCTGGACATTGACTTGACTGTTGAGGAGTACAAATATGTACTTGTTGTGGAATGCCCACCTAAGCCTGATGCTAACTCTAATGAAGAGGTCAAAGAGGCTTATAAGAAGTGAAAAAAGGCAGATGAGATGGCACGGTGTTACATTCTGGCATCTATGTCAAATGTATTACAACATCAGCATCATGCCTTGGCTACGACTTATGATATGATGTATAACCTCAAGAAACTCTTCGAACATCAGAGTAGAGCAGCTATGCAGTTTGCTATAAAGTATTTGATGAATATAAAAATAGTTGAGGGTACACCAGTAAGGGATCATGTTTTCAAGATGATGCATCATCTGAATGGGATGGAGATCCTTAGAGCTGAAATCGATGGGGAATCCCAGGTCGATATCATTCTCGGGACTCTGTCTAAAAGTTTTGACAATTTTTGCCTTAATTACAACATGAACAAAAGGTTGTATAGTTTGGCAGAACTTGTAAAAGAGCTAAAGGATGCTGAATCTCTCTTTAGGCAGAGTGGTCATATTTTTGTTTCTGAAAAGGCTTCTACTTCTAAGCCAAAAGGTGGTAAGAAGAAGAATAACATTCAAAAACAGGCAAACTCAGCAAAGAAAGGCATAGGACCTCAAGGCACTGTGAAAAAACCAAAAGGCAAATGTTTCAAGTGCAAAGGGTCAGGACATTGGAAGACTGACTGTCCACTTCTCAAACAAGGGAACAAAGAAGGTATATCTCATTTACTAGTAGTTAAAACATATTTAGTGATGTTATCTGAAATAACGTGTAGGCAACTCTAGAGGGGGGTGAATAGAGTTTGTGTCAATAATCACCAAATAAAAATTAACTCTATATCACCTCCACAAAATAACTATCAAGATAGTAAAAAAATCAGAGAGAAATACGGAAGTAAATAAAGATCAGAAGAGCATACGCAAACACAGCAATTTTAACCTGGTTTCTCTCGTAGAGGTCTAGTCCAGGCCTGAGAACTCTAGCTCAGGATTGAAATCCACTATTTGTGAAATAGCGTACACTACGTGCCTTTAGTCCGAAGAGCACGAAAACTTCTTTACAAAACATAAGCTTTTAGATCGAAGCGCTTGAAAACTTCAACTTCACGGAAAGTGAAACTTGGAATTTTCCAAGTGACTTTTCTTTCACTCTTGTACAAAAACTTCTAGCTGAATCGCACTTGAGCACCATGGGGCTTAGGAAGTTTTGTGGCAAGTAGATTGGAAGAGTAAGGCTTATGTAGTATAAGGCTTAGATGATTGAAAGTGAGAGATAGAAAGATGATATGAAATGAGAAAAATCAGGCCTTATTTATACTACTCTGGAGAGGCAGAGTTCGGCCCGAATTCTGCCCCAAGAATTCAAATTTTTGAACGTTGGACAGCTTGTACCAAGTGTTTGCCATGAAATATAAAAGAACAGAACAATTATCGGAGGACTGGACTTTTACTTCACAATACAAACTCGCTTGTACAAAGAAAGCCTAGGGACGAAAGCCTAGGTGTAGCAATCTAAGTACAATTGTTTATTTTAGATTCTGGGGGGTGACGATAGAGGCTCGGGAAAGCGACGGCCGCTCTGCCTTACTCCTTGGACGATCGGGTGCAGCCTTGGCTCGGTAGAAGAACTGCTTGGCATTGATGAAGAAATGCTCTCATTTCGATCTCTGTATATTCTCTCTCTGGCTCTCTGGATCTCTGTGTCTTCTTTTTGCAAAAATAAGAGAGTCTCCTCTTCGCAAGGGAATGGCACCTTGCTATTTATAAGAGTGGAGGGAGGGGGAGGGGGGCATCACTAGGGTTTGTAATGATTGTCCATTATCTAAAGTCGGCGGCTTAGGATCAATGAATTTGGGCCGCTCATCTTGAACATAATAGATCCGGGCAATTAATGTGATTGTATCAAATCTTTGTGGATAATTAATGATGATTGACATAAATCCTCATGATTTGTTAGGCCAATCTCGGATCTCCCGCCACGTGTCATTGATTTGCTTGATTGCAAATGATCTGATTTGATCCCAATATTTCATTGGGATTTGTTGATGGATTTCGGTTGATTTGATGCCACGTGTCCCATTATCATACCACGTGTCTTCACTTAGAAAATCTGGGCCGCATGAGGATTGCTCCTCATTGGGCTGCATAAGGCTGGCCACGTGTCAAGGCTGCTTGGGAGTGACCCCTGAACATTTGAACCGTATGGTGATGATCTGAGCCGCATGAGCGTAGGTGACCGCATGATGGGTGCCTTCTTCGTGAGCCGCATGGAGATAGTCCTTGTAAGCCGCATGAGGTAGCCTCTGCTTGAGCCGCAAAGAATAGCTTCGGCCTGAGCCGCATGGGATAGCTTTGGCCTGAGCCGCATGGGGTGGTCTCTGCCTGAGCCGCATGCGACTGTCCACGTGTCAAGGTCGCATGAAGGTTTCTGGATTTCGGGGGATCGTGTCAGAGATTTCCTTCGTTTCCCTAGGAGTCTGCCATTATGACGGGGTCATTATTATTTCTTTGTGTCAGAGCTGTTATTTGTCAGAGCTGTCAGCCGTCAAGGCATTTAATGCAGTAAAGGACAAAGGGAAGAGCTGTTTGCAAACTACGTGGCTCCTCTCTGAGCTGTATGGAACTTATTCGAGCCGCATAGCCGCTTGAGCCGTATGGATCCCTGAGCCGCATGAGCTGTCTGAACCGTATGGGGGATCCTTGGCCGCATGGGTCTTTCTTTATTCTTTTCCATGCTTCTACAAGACCCCCTTTAAAGTTTTCAATTTGCAAAATTGAAATACTTTGAATAAGAAGCATGGCCCTGTAAAAACTCTTCGGACCGCATAGGATGTTCTGGCCGCATGGATGTCTCAGCCGCATGGCTTTCCCAGCCGATGGCCATCTGAGCCGCATGCGCTTTCCAGCCGTATGGGCTGCTTGGCCGCATAGGCTCCTTGTCACGTCTTCATGCCACGCGTGCAAATCTTTGCATTGATTGCCTTTGATTTGAGCCGTCTTTTGGAACTATGTACCGCCGAACCATAAACAGCTTTTTTCTTCTTTTTTATTTTTGTTCTTTTCCTTTCTTTATGTGGGACGTTGTCCCTAGAACATGTAGTATTTTCGTCTTCCAAATAAAAGAGTATGTTTTGTTTTACCCTTTATTTGTACTGCTTGTTGTGCCTGTGGTGTTATGGTAGTGTTTGCCCTGCTTGGAGGACTGTTTGTGGACCTGTTACCCTTGGCATACCTGGGTTTTAGGTATAGGTAACAAGTTTGATGGGGATACCTAGGACAATTCCACGGTAAGGTGGTCATAGACGTTCCTGGTATCGGGAGAAAGAATGCCATGGAGCAGCTGGGCTCCCGGGGCATGATGAGAAATGATGTGCATGTACTAGAAAACTTAGTACAGTATTTGTAGTCAGCATAGGACATTTATGGGCCTATTATCCTTGGCGTACCCTGGTTCAGGATACGGATAATAGGATGAGAGAAGACCACCATACTTACTCAGAGGTAATGAGGACATGGCAAGTATGGGGGTTTTACCGCGGAGTCTTTCTACTCAGAGGTAATGAGGACATGGCAGGAGTGGACTCAGCGGAGGATATTTGTGGTCAACAGAGGACATTTGTGGACCTATTATCCTTGGCGTACCCTGGTTCAGGATACGGATAATAGGATAAAAGAGAACCAACATACTTACTCAGAGGTAATGAGGACATGGCAAGCATGAGGGTTTTCTTATCGCAAAATCTTCTTACTCAGAGGTAATGAGGACATGGCAGGAGCGGACTCAACGGAGGATATTTGTGGACCTATTATCCTTGGCGTACTCCGGTTGTGGGTACGGATAATAAGTCGAAAGGGAATTAATCATACTTACTCAGAGGAAATGAGGACATGGCAAGCATGAAGGTTTCTTCGACGGAGCCTTCACACTCAGAGGTAATAAGGACATGGCAGGAGTGGGCTCAATGAAGGGGGGTACATGGAACGACTCAGAGGTAATGAGGACATGGAAGTTCTATGTAAAAGGGTGATTTGTTTTTGGCAGAAGTGAAACGACTCAGAGGTAACATCGACATGGCCGTTTTAGAAATTTGTGGATCTGTTACCCTTTTTGTGTACTAGGAGTGCAGGTAGTGGATCATGAGGGAGGATCTCTTTCAGGAAGAAAGTTCAGAGGTATGGTCATACATGACTTACTATCTGGAAGAGTGACCGGAGTGTGAGTTCAGAGGCACCTTTGGGTACATAACTCGATAATCTGGAAGATTGTGAGTTCAGCGGTACGGGAGGGTACATAACTCAATAGTCTAGAATTTTGTGGATATGAGTTCAGCGGTACCAACGGGTACTTGACTCAATAATCTGGAATTTGGAATATGAGTTCAGCGGTACCGGAGGGTACATAACTTGGTATTTTGTGAAGAAAAAATATGGGTTCAGCGGTACCAGAAGGTACATAACTCAATAATTCGGGATATTTTATGGAGGAAGAATGTGAGTTCAGCGGTATCGGCGGGTACGTGACTCGATAATCTGGGAAATTATGAATGTGAGTTCAGTGGTACCAGCGGGTACATGACTCAATAATCTGGGAAATATCGTCTAGACATAATATTTCTTCAGGAACTTACCGTTGACGGGCAACATGAGCGAGTCACCATTTTGTTTTGCGAGACGGTAAGCTCCATTGGAGAACACAACATCAATGATGAACGGGCCTTCCCACTTTGGTTGGAACTTGCCGGCGGTCTTGTGAGTCATAACCATCGGCCTCCGAACTGCCAGAACGAGATCACCGACTTGGAATGTTTTGATCTTCACCTTCTTGTTGAAGGCTCCGGAGATGCGTGCTTGGTATAGCTCGATCCGTTGCTGAGCCAAGAGGCGCTTTTCATCTAAGGCCTCCAACTCTTGTAGTCGACGACGGTAGTTATCATCCGTCGTCAATTGGTAAGTAAGGGCGACGCGGAGTAAGGGTATTTGAGTTTCCAACGGGAGGACTGCCTCACTCCCGTACACCAGGGAAAACGGCGTGTTTCCAGTGGCTGTTTGGACTGTAGTACGGTATGCCCATAAGCATTCACCAAGCTTCTCGTTCCAGTCGCGTTTGTTGGACGATACGAACTTCTTGAGAAGTTTGATGATTGTTTTGTTGAATGCTTCTGCCAACCCATTCGCTGCTGGATTGTATGGCGTTGAAGCAATATTCTGGATGCGGTGCTTGTCGCAGAACCGATAGAAGGCGTGGCTTGCAAACTGTGAACCATTATCGTGGATGATCCTTCGGGGCAGTCTAAAGCGATAGATGACGTGATGCTTGAGGAAGCTGATCACGTTTGAAGTCTTTACTTCTGCAAGCGGGACAACTTTTGCCCATTTGGAGAAGTAATCCGTGATTGCGAGTATGAAGCGATGTCCTCGGGAAGAAGGTGGAGCGATCAGACCGATGATATCCATTCTCCATGCTTCGAATGGCCAGGATGCCACTATTAGATGTAGAAATTTGGATGGCTAGTGGATGAAGTCTGCGTGGACTTGGCAGGCTTTGCACTTTCTTGCATAGTCTATCGCATCTGCTACCATCGTGGGCCAGTAGTAGCCCATTCGGCGAAGACGGTCTTACAATTTTGGGCCAGGCTGGTGGGCCCCGTAGACATCGTCATGAGCTTCGCGTTCGGCTTCTTTGGCTTCTGCGTTCGACAGACACCGAAGCAATAATCCATCATAGGATCGACGATACAGCATTTTCGTCTCTGTATCGTAGAAGAATCTGAGAGAACGCCTTTTGATGGAAGTGGCTTCCTTTGGGTTTTTGGGCAGGATGTCGTAGACTACGAAGTCTATGAATGGTTGTCTCCAGTCTGGCGCTTCGTCGATAGTCTTAGCGGAATAACTCGCCACGAATTGAACGTTGTTCTTGGGACAGACCAGTTCGTGGCCTATCACATCCACCGATTGATGAGCATAGTTTGGAACCGCTAGGGAAGCGGCAAGGCCAGCTAAGGCATCGGCTTCGATATTTTGGAGTCTGGGAACGTATTCGATGAAGAATCCCTCAAATGACGAAATAATGTTGATCGCTATTTGGTGATAGGGGATCATGTCTTCATGGCGGACTTCGTATGAACCCCGGATCTGATTGACGATTAACTGAGAATCGTCGTATGCTTTAAGATATTTTACCCCCAGCTCTCTTGCAAGTTGGAGGCCAATGACCAACGCGTTGTACTCGGCCACATTGTTAGAGCAGGGCTCTGTGAGGGAGTAAGCATGATTGATCACCAACCCGGAAGGAGAAACCAGTACCACCCCGACGCCGACGACGATGTTGTCCTTAGGTCCGGTCCTTGAGGCACCGTCGAAGAACATTCGCCATATATCATCGTGAGAGGTTGCATGCGAGTCGGCGACCTCATCTGGGATTTCTTCATATATTTTGGACGACTCCGAGCCTGGGTGGGCTGCTAAAAAGTCTGCCAAAGCTTGACCTTTAACAGCCTTTTGCGGGACGAAGATCATATGATAAGGAGACAATAATATTGCCTATGTGGCGAAGCAGAAGATGATGTAACAGACCCTTCGGGATGATGCTTATGGAAGAACCAGGATCAATGTGCATCCGGTCTACCTTTACGTCCCCGATGTATCCGGTGTAGTATAATGGACGATCGTGCAGATTGGTTTTGATGAGCATATCCTGTGGAGTGAAGACAATATTGGGCATAGCTCCTGTGCAAGCGCTGTCTTGGAGATTTACAGGCGGGCTTTCTCCTGTGAGGTTGACCTGAGCCAGATAGGCGTCGGCATTTTGGAGTACATCGCTCAAAGCCGCACGAACGTCCTTTGAGAGTCTCAGAAGCTCGTATAAGGATAATTTGGCCGGTGTGTTGGCCAATTGCACCAAGATGTCAAAGTTGTAGGGCCTCTCCAGCCCCTGAGGTGCCTCTTTTTGGAGAGATTTGTCAAAGCGAGTCTCCTTCGGCCTAGGCTTATCGGTCGTCGAAGGTTGGGAAGGTCCTGGAGTGTCAGTGGTGGCTGGCTGATGATCTTCAGCCGAGTTATCAGCCACAGGTTGGGATTGTGTCCCAGACCGAGTGACGACAGCTGTGGCTTCCTCGACATCTATCGAGATTGTGTGGCAGGATCTGACTTTTCCACTCTTTTTCTTGCAAATGAAGGATGGTGTAGACTGAGTTACCTCAGGTACCAAGTCTGGATGGACCCACATGACCTCCCCTCGTGATGTGGTGAGGGGTACTAGACCAGCAGTCTGATCTCGGGGAGGTGGAAGATTAGCAATCTCCATAGTCGCCGGAGGGATGGGTATCACACCATCTTGAGCCTCTATTGGAAGGAAGCTGCCGAATTGTACGGACACCATATTGGCCGCTACGGTTACCTCTTCAAAATCGATGGCCAGAGCGTTCGAATCGATGAGATGTTGGATGTATCGCTTCAATTGGTAGCAGTCGTGTGTAGCATGGTGGACGTAGCGGTGGTAATGACAATACTTTGGGCTTTCTATATCTGCCGGCCGAGGTTCCCATCTTGGTGGAGGCAGCTGAATTCTGTCTCCTTGTATGAGCATGTCCAAGATGGGCTTGACGTGACCGTCTTCGTAGGAGTAAGTAATTTGCGGCCATTGTTTGTCTGCCGATTTTGACTCAGGTTTCTGGGCTGTGTCGGCCACCATAGCCTGCTTACCCTTGTTGTCTCGATTGTTGGAGGGGCTACCCCCATTGTCGTTGTTGGTATTAGGACGCTTGCCCTTGTTCTCTCCCTCCGAGATGTACAATCCCAGTTGGCGAGCCTTCTTCAACCGTTCTTCGACGCTAGTGGCACTGATGATGAACGTCTTCCAGTCCTTAAATTAACTTTCGCCCATCCAGAGACTGATTGTTGGGAGCAATCTCTTTTGGCAAATTTCAATTAAGGAGGAATCCGGGTTACCAGACGACAATTTCATTACGGTTTGGCAAAACCGTTCAATATAGTTCCTTGTCAACTCTTTCTCCCCTTGGACGACGTCCATGAGGGTGGACATTGTGATGTCCTGTCCTACTTCGTAGAATCTCTCCAAGAACATGCGCTTGAAGCTGGCGAAGGAGTGGATGCAGTTGTCTGGCAGGTTGTGATACCAGTCGAAGGCGACTCCTTCCAATGCTACAATAAATAATCGTGTGAGGATGGCATCGTCATGGGGCAGATGGTCGATGGTGACCTCGAAGTAAGTGATGTATCGACTTGCGGAGGTCTTTCCATCATAGGGATTAATATTGAACGGCTTATATCTTGGCGGGAAGGGGACATCCCTCCATGCAGCAGGGTATGGTTGCCGTATTCTGAGGTCTTGGGAGTTTTCTTGAGCGTGAAACATGGCTCGGAGCTCCTGGACCTCCCTTCTTGCTTCCCTGGCTTCATCCACAGCGGTGTGAGCCATCATTTTAGGAGGATTGTTGCCCTGGTTCGGTGCCGCTGAGTTCGAGTCCGCATTGACCGCAGGACCCGCGCTTGTTTGGCCAGGCGTCCCTCCTTGGAGAGTTGGAAGGGCCGCTTTGATCTCGTCTACAGACTTGACCAAGGCGTGCAGTATGGCCTCCAGAGTGTCGATCGTTGGCGATCACTGAAACCACCTTGGTTGCTGTCTGTCATGAACACCATCTTTATATCAGGGGAAATGGAAGGAACGGTGGAGGACGTGCCCTCCGAGTCATACCCCTGTATCGAGAAGTCATCGAAATAAGTAGGAATGTTCTCCTCTGGCTCGGACTCAGAAGGAATAGTACCCCCAGCTTCAGATCTTGCTTCATCTTGAGAGTCGTGGATGTCCTCGGGGACGTCGACATCTGCTGTATCTGATAGAAGAGTTGTTCCCCCGGGCTCATCTTCTTGGAACATTGGATTGTCGTGGAGGTTCGGGGGAGTACTACCCCCAGTCCCAGCAACCTCCAGTGGTGTGGACGATGAATCTCCCACTGTAGCAGATTTCGTTTTTGAACGGGTACCTTAGAAAACTCCGGTGGTGGGCACCCGCTTAGACGATAGTCTCTTAGTCATAGTGGTTGAAACCTTCAGGCTGGGAGCATTGGTCTTCTTCCCTCTCCCATCGGCAGGGATTTTCTGAGCAGAGTTGCAGGAGACGACGGGAGGTGTCTCATCCTCTGAGCTCGGCTGTTGTAATCTTTGGAAGACGGACTACCGGTCTTCCCGTATTGTTGCGTTGTTGCAACTGCAGTTGACGATGATTTGGGTGCAGTGACGTCCGTGGGAGGACTCTTTGCACCCCGAGACCCCCTCTCTTTCCTTACGTTTGTAGAGGATGGCCTCACGCAAGTCAGATGGATCTAGAATGACCACGTTTGCTTCCTGGATTTTGGGAGACTTATGGGAACCTTATTGTCCGTTTGCCGCCGGGGGCTGGACTCGAGTGGTTCTGTACAACTTCCCATCAGAGGCCCGCATAACAGTATATGGAGCGCTCGGATGGTCAGAGGTCGGATCAGCGGACCGAGCTTGCCAAGCTCGTGCTGCCCTAGACTTCTTCACTCTAGTGCGTGAGGGCACATAGTAGGAAGAGTCTAAGTGGTGCTGGAGAGAATCAGACTTGTCTTCTTGGAAGCACAAGAGATCAGGACCATAGGAGAGGCGGTCGAAGACAGAGCCGCGTGGAGTAGACGTCATACGGCTGGAATCAATAATCTTCATGCGGCTGGCAGTCGTAGCCGTATAGGTCTTTTCCATGCGGCTGGAAATCCTGGCCGCATGAGTGTTCTCCATGCGGCTGGAAATCCTGGCCGTATGAGTATTATGCATTTGGCTAGCAGTTTCAGCCGCATGGTCATCATTCATGCGGCTGGCAATCTTGGCCGCATGGGTCTTCGTTTTGCGGCTAGTGCCCTTGTTCGGTTTCTTCCTGGAGCACATAGAATCGCACTTTACCCCTACAAGTCCAACATCGTAGTGCTTTCCTCTGCCGAACTTGGGGAAAGCAGAGTCCTCTATGGCTTGAAGTGGGGCCGCACGACAGTCGCCTTCGCCCAGGGCCTGGGAAGGAGTAAATGATTTTGGCCTCCACTCCCTGTGAGCCTTCTTTGTGCGGGTTTGATTCTGGACCGGGCCAGCACTCCCGTCGGAGTGCATTTCTTCAAACGCCTGTTGGTCGAAGCGGACGACCATCTTCTGTTGCGTAGAGCCAAGTTTGGCTGCATCCGATTGCGTCACCAACTCCTCAGCCATGGAGAAGTTTGTCCCCAGCAGAGTCGCCATCTTGTTTGCCATGAAATATAAAAGAACAGAACAATTATCGGAGGACTGGACTTTTACTTCACAATACAAACTCGCTTGTACAAAGAAAGCCTAGGGACGAAAGCCTAGGTGCAGCAATCTAAGTACAATTGTTTATTTTAGATTCTGGGGGTGACGATAGAGGCTCGGGAAAGCGACGGCCGCTCTGCCTTACTCCTTGGACGATCGGGTGCAGCCTTGGCTCTGTAGAAGAACTGCTTGGCGTTGATGAAGAAATGCTCTCCTTTCGATCTCTGTATATTCTCTCTCTGGCTCTCTGGATCTCTGTGTCTTCTTTTTGCAAAAATAAGAGTCTCCTCTTCGCAAGGGAATGGCACCTTGCTATTTATAAGAGTGGGAAGGGAGACATCACTAGGGTTTGTAATGATTGCCCATTCTCTAAAGTCGGCGGTTTAGGATCAATGAATCTGGGCCGCTCATCTTGAACATAATAGATTCGGGCAATTAATGTGATTGCATCAAATCTTTGTGGATAATTAATGATGATTGACCTAAATCCTTATGATTTGTTATGCCAATCTCGGATCTTCCGCTACGTGTCATTGATTTGCTTGATTGCAAATGATCTGATTTGATCCCAATATTTCATTGGGATTTGTTGATGGATTTTGGTTGATTTGATGCCACGTGTCCCATTATCATACCACGTGTCTTCATGTAGAAAATTTGGGCCGCATGACGATTGCTCCTCATTGGGCTGCATAAGGCTGGCCACGTGTCAAGGCTGCTTGGGAGTGACCCCTGAACATTTGAACCGTATGGTGATGATCTAAGCCGCATGAGCGTAGGTGACCGCATGATGGGTGCCTTCTTCGTGAGCCTCATGGAGATAGTCCTTGTGAGCCACATGAGGTAGCCTCTGCTTAAGCCGCATAGAATAGCTTCGGCCTGAGCCGCATGGGATAGCTTCGGCCTGAGCCGCATGGGGTGATCTCTGTCTGAGCCGCATGCGACTGTCCACGTGTCAAGGCCGCATGAAGGTTTCTGGATTTCGGGGGATCATGTCAGAGATTTTCTTCGTTTTCCTAGGAGTCTGCCATTATGACGGGGTCATTATTGTTTCTTTGTGTTAGAGCTGTCATTTGTCAGAGCTGTCAGCCGTCAAGGCATTTAATGCAATAAAGGACAAAGGAAAGAGCTGTTTGCAAAACATGTGGCTCCTTTCTGAGCCGCATAGAGCTTATTCGAGCCGCATAGCCGCTTGAGCCGTATAGCCGCTTGAGCCGCATGGATCCCTGAGCCGCATGAGCTGTCTGAACCGCTTGGGGGATCCTTGGCCGCATGGGTCTTTCTTTATTCTTTTCCATGCTTCTATACCAAGCAGTCCCTAAAAATCAGGGTGCTAAAAATCAGGAGACAGAGTTCGGCCCGAACTCTGTGTGGGGGCAGAGTTCGGCCCGAACTCTGCCCCCTAGGTGGCAGAATGGCCTTTGGGCCTTTCGGCCTTTGGGCTTTGTTTGGCTTGGTGGAGCTTGGGCTTGGTTCAGGAATTGGTCTGTTTGTATGGTAGAGCTTGGAGAGATATGTCTCGGGGTTGAGATGACATAGTGCGACTTAACATACACATTGTCCTAGACTCAATAAATTGAAGGTTACAGACTTGGATCAAATAGGAAAACCAAGAGCCCATTGATGACGCCTTTCTTTTGATATGTGAGCAGACCTGAAGACGTCCTTTTCCTCGCTAGGCGGTTCAGAAAAATCTTTTTGTATGATGCGGTCTTTGGTCCATCATTGATTCTTCATTGCCCATGTCCTGGTTTGATCATATTTGATCATGCTTACTGCATGTCTACAAATACATGTTAGGCGAGCAAAATATGTTGCAGTATAATACAAGCATGATAATATGATATAGGACAACTAGGACAATGCTAAGTTTAAGCAGCAACATGATAGTGAGTATATGAATTTAGTGACATTATTATGTTAAACTTAACTGATTAGCCATATTCAAAAACACGATGTAATCATTGGGCTAACATTATCTACCGGCACCTGGTATGTAGATACATGAGCCAATAATCTTGTCTAAAGTACATTGCAGGGATTCCAGGAAACCTGGCGACTCAGTGATAGAGAGATATGCTTGTTCATGGGTGACGCTACAAAAGTAGCGGTTGTTGCATTAGGAGATGTTACTTTATCTTTTGGCAGAAATAAGTCTTTAACATTGAGAGATTGTCTTTATGCACCTTCACTTAGAAGGAATTTAATTTCTGTTTCTATGTTAATTAAGGATAGATATTCACTTTATTTTAATGACAATATTGTTATTAGAAAGAATGAATATTTTATTTATTCTGGTGCATTAGTTGATAATCTGTATGTCATTAATCCTGTTTTGCCAACAATATAACTTATGGAAATGAATAATATGTCATCTAACTTAAATAAGAGAAAGGAACCTTCTTGTATGAACCAAACATATCTTTGGCACTTGCGATTGGGGCATATTAACCTAAGAAGGATTCAAAGACTGGTTGAAGATGGACCTTTGAGTTCATTGGAACTGGAGGCACTACCAGTCTGTGAATCCTGCTTGGAAGGTAAAATAACCAAAAGGTCTTTTACGGCAAAGGGGTATAGGGCCAAAGATGTATTGGAATTGGTTCATTCTGATTTGTGTGGACCCATGACTATCCAAGCTAGAGGTGGTTTTGAATATTTTGTCACATTTATTGACGATTATTCAAGGTATGGATATATTTATTTGATGCACCGTAAGCCTGAGTGCTTTGAGAAATTCAAAGAGTACAAGGCCGAAACGGAGAAACATCATAGAAAATGTATCAAGTCATTACGATCAGATCGTGGTGGCGAGTACCTCTTTGGAGAGTTTAGGGATTATTTATCAGAGGCTGGGATTATATCCCAATTGACTATACCTGGAACGCCCCAGCAGAATGGTGTAGCCGAAAGAAGGAATAAAACTTTTATAGAGATGGTTAGATCAATGATGAGTTATTCGAATTTACCCGATTCGTTTTGGGGATATGCCTTAGAGACTGCAGCTTATATTTTGAACTTGGTTCCTTCTAAGTCCGTACCTCTTACCCACAGAGCTGTAGATTGGGCATAAGCCTAGTCTGAAATATGTTCGAATTTGGGGTTGTCCAGCGCATGTGCTGAATGGGAAAGCAGATAAGTTGGAATTTCGTACAGAAGTACGCTTGTTTGTAGGCTATCCAAAAGGAACGAAAGGTGGTTTATTTTATAGTCCTAAGGATCAGAAGGTCATTGTTAGCACCAATGCCCGATTCTTAGAGGAAGACTATGTGATGAACCATAAACCCACAAGTAGAGTTGTTCTAGAAGAACTGAGAGGTGAGGCACCAATTACTTCAATACCAACAGTACAAGAGGATGAACCACAATTAACTGCACAACGTGTCACAAATGTTATACCACAACCGATAGTGCCTCGTCGTAGTGGGAGGGTTGTGATACAACCTGCTAGATATATATTCTTGGAAGAGTCGTCAAACTTCGTCCCTGAGGAACAAGATTTTGATCCCTGTACCTACAACGAAGCACTCCAAGATAAAGATGTAGAGTCTTGGCAAAAAGCAATAATATCTGAAATAGAATCTATGGATTCCAATCAGGTCTGAGAGCTTGTAGAACCACCCGTTGGTGTAAAAGCCATTGGATGTAAGTAGGTCTATAAGAGAAAAAGAGGATCAGACGGTAAGGTTCAAACCTTTAAAGCTCGGCTTGTTACAAAAGGTTTTACTCAAAGAGAGGGTATCGATTATAAGAAAACCTTTTCTCCAGTCGCCATGCTTAAGTCTATCCGGATTCTTTTATCTATTTCAGCTCATCTCGATTATGAGATTTGGCAAATAGATGTCGAGATAGCTTTCCTTAATGGAAGTCTTGAGGAAGACATCTATATGAATCAACCAGACGGGTTCATTGAAAAGGGCCAAGAACATCTTGTTTGTAAGCTCAAGAAGTCCATTTATGGACTTAAGCAAGCTTTCAGATCTTGGAACATATATTTTGATCAGGTGATAAAATTCTATGGATTTGATCAATGTCAGGATGAATCATGTGTATGTAGAAAGTGTGACAAAAATGTGGTGGTATTCCTAGTACTTTATGTAGATGACATCTTGCTCATTGGAAACAATGAGAAGGTGTTATCTGATATAAGGGTATGGTTATCCAAACAGTTTGATATGAAGGACCTGGGAGAAGTAGGTCACATCCTTGGGATCAAAGTTCTACAAGATCGCAAGAAAAGGATGTTGGGCTTATCCCAAGCTTCCTATATCGATACTGTACTAACTCGTTTTAGTATACAAAATTCTAAGAAAGGTTTTTTACCTTTTAGACATGGAATTGCTCTATCCAAGGAGCAGTGTCCGAGGACACCTAAAGAGATAGAGAACATGAAAGCAGTTCCTTATGCTTCAGCAGTAGGAAGCTTAATGTATGCAATGCTATATACGAGACCAGACATCTGCTTTGCCGTAGGCATGGTTAGCATATATCAGTCTAACCCAGGACAAGAGTACTGGATTGCCGTAAAGCATATTTTAAAGTACCTGAAAAGGACTAAAGAGTATATGCTAGTTTACCAGGCAGATAGTTTAGTTCCTTTGGGGTATAGAGACTCAGATTTTCAGTCAGATATGGAGTCCAGGAAATCTACCTCAAGCTATTTGTTTACTTTGTGAGGTGGAGCCATTGTGTGGAGGAGTATCAAGCAAAAATGTATTACTGATTCCACCATGGATGCCGAGTATATGGCAGCCTCTGAGGCAGCCAAAGAAGCGGTTTGGCTCAGAAACTTTCTATTGGACTTGGATGTGGTACCTGGTTTGCCTAAGTCTATTACACTTTATTGTGATAATAGTGGTGCAATTGCAAACTCGAAGGAACCACGAGCCCGTAAGACAGGTAAATACATTGAGCGCAAGTACCACCTGATACAAGATTTTGTAAAGAAAGGAAAAGTTGCTGTGATCAAGATAGCATCAGCCGACAACCTAGCTGATCCCTTTACAAAGAGCTTACCAGCTAAGGCTTTTGATAGTCATGTTGAGGAAATGGGAGTCAGATGTGTAGCAGCATGGCTTTAAGTATAAGTGGGAGATTTATAACGATATACTGAAAAGCAATGCTTTGAGTATAAGACCCTAACAGATTTCAACTCTCATGGAGGTCGTTCAGAGAGAAAAAGAGCCTATTTGTGCATACATCGAATGCTTTCGCCAGGCAGCTTGAGGCTACCGCCTGGCATGCCCGAGCCCATGCTATGGACTCATACCGCAAGAACATGCTGCCTGTAATCAAATTATGGCACAGTGCTCCTTGCACAGGGCAGACGCCTTTCATTACATAGGCGGATGTGGCACAAAGGAAAGCCCAAGGTGCGCAGCTGGGATTAAACTTTTCTTCTCTCGAGGACAAGGGGAGATGTACGTCTAGCAACAATCCCAAGGACGGAAAAGGCAAACAAGCCATGACCGTCAACATCTCCGAAGGTTCAATAACCATGAACCCCAAGTATGCAGAAGCATAGAAGCCAAGGGAGACTTACTCCTTCAACGATGAGGATACGCTGGAACTCTTTGATATGCTGACGAAGAGTGGCAAGCTGTCTCTCCCAATACCAAAGCGCCCCGACGAAGTAGAAAAGGTGGACAACCCTAAATACTGCCATTATCATCAGTATATCCACCATTCGACATGAGATTGCTACGTGTTGAAAAGACATATTTAGTGTCTCATCGATGCCAAAGTCATATCACTTGACTATGAAGAAAAGACTGTCACGGCCAACATGGTTACTCTCCAGTTTGGAAGTTTTCCAACCACGGAGTCACAGGACGGGGTCGTCCCCATCCCGAGGGTGACAATGGAAGTAACCAATCTTCCACCAGCGCATGACAACGCTCAAGGGCTCATCCCGTTCTCCATACCCCGAGGCGAGATCATGTGGGTCCACCCCGACCTTACTCCTGACATGATGGCACCTACAACCCCCTCTGTCAAAGGAAAGAAGGTCAGGACATGTCGCATGGTCTCGGTATCGATCGATGACACCCTGGTGACCACTCGCTCGATGTGGCAGCAAGAGGAGAACCAAGCTCTAGAGGAAGCAGCACCTCCTGTAACTCTTCTTCCCGGATTATCAAATTGCTTGTATATTCTAATTATTTTGTTTAAAGGTAATTTTTTTTATTATTTTATTTATTTAAACTTTCTAAGAGATAGTTTGTTGTTGTCGGCTTCCTCCAGAAAACATGTTTGAAAACCATGATTTAGAAGCACTAAATTATTTCAGAAATTTTCTTAATTATAAAAGCTAAATGTGTTTGATTACCGACTTTCAAAATATTTCGACTTCGAAAATGAATTCTTAGACCTATAAATATATTATAATGATTTGTTAATTTATTATGATTTTGAATACCTTGGATTATCATGATAGTGCCAAATGCTAGTTATGATATTCTTCTACTTCAAGTTATCAAGATAATCAACTATTTGATTTAATTTTTAAATATAATTTAAATTACTTTGACACTGTTGGATATACCTTCAAATTATTGCATAATCCATTACTGGATTAGATTTTATTAATTTAGTTTTAAAATTACTGGTTATTATATTAACGATAAAGATTGCCAATTTGTTTAAATGATTTAATTTGTATGTTTGAAATTTTGATTAATTGGTTGATTAAAAGTTACTATCATTAATAGATAGATTAATCTTGATCTTAAAATATATTATTTGATTTAAACGGGAGAAATGATTTATCTATCAAACCTTAAATCTTATCTAGCCAAGAAGTTTTGAATCCTATATAAGGAGACTCTCCTTTTGTTCCCCCACAAGGCAAAATTCAACGAATCCACAAAACCTAAGAAACTATCCCTCCGCCATCACCAATGTCGATACCCCATTACCACCATCAGCCTCGTGTTCGGCCTCGGGTCCGACCCTGGGTGTCATAATTTTATCTTCTAGTACCCAATAAATCTAGCATACATCCTCCTTATGTCGGACACAACACCTTTCCAAGGGAGACTTACTCCTTCAACGATGAGGATACGCTGGAACTCTTTGATATGCTGACGAAGAGTGGCAAGCTGTCTCTCCCAATACCAAAGCGCCCCGACGAAGTAGAAAAGGTGGACAACCCTAAATACTGCCATTATCATCAGTATATCCACCATTCGACATGAGATTGCTACGTGTTGAAAAGACATATTTAGTGTCTCATCGATGCCAAAGTCATATCACTTGACTATGAAGAAAAGACTGTCACGGCCAACATGGTTACTCTCCAGTTTGGAAGTTTTCCAACCACGGAGTCACAGGACGGGGTCGTCCCCATCCCGAGGGTGACAATGGAAGTAACCAATCTTCCACCAGCGCATGACAACGCTCAAGGGCTCATCCCGTTCTCCATACCCCGAGGCGAGATCATGTGGGTCCACCCCGACCTTACTCCTGACATGATGGCACCTACAACCCCCTCTGTCAAAGGAAAGAAGGTCAGGACATGTCGTATGGTCTCGGTATCGATCGATGACACCCTGGTGACCACTCGCTCGATGTGGCAGCAAGAGGAGAACCAAGCTCTAGAGGAAGCAGCACCTCCTGTAACTCTTCTTCCCGGATTATCAAATTGCTTGTATATTCTAATTATTTTGTTTAAAGGTAATTTTTTTATTATTTTATTTATTTAAACTTTCTAAGAGATAGTTTGTTGTTGTCGGCTTCCTCCAGAAAACATGTTTGAAAACCATGATTTAGAAGCACTAAATTATTTCAGAAATTTTCTTAATTATAAAAGCTAAATGTGTTTGATTACCGACTTTCAAAATATTTCGACTTCGAAAATGAATTCTTAGACCTATAAATATATTATAATGATTTGTTAATTTATTATGATTTTGAATACCTTGGATTATCATGATAGTGCCAAATGCTAGTTATGATATTCTTCTACTTCAAGTTATCAAGATAATCAACTATTTGATTTAATTTTTAAATATAATTTAAATTACTTTGACACTGTTGGATATACCTTCAAATTATTGCATAATCCATTACTGGATTAGATTTTATTAATTTAGTTTTAAAATTACTGGTTATTATATTAACGATAAAGATTGCCAATTTGTTTAAATGATTTAATTTGTATGTTTGAAATTTTGATTAATTGGTTGATTAAAAGTTACTATCATTAATAGATAGATTAATCTTGATCTTAAAATATATTATTTGATTTAAACGGGAGAAATGATTTATCTATCAAACCTTAAATCTTATCTAGCCAAGAAGTTTTGAATCCTATATAAGGAGACTCTCCTTTTGTTCCCCCACAAGGCAAAATTCAACGAATCCACAAAACCTAAGAAACTATCCCTCCGCCATCACCAATGTCGATACCCCATTACCACCATCAGCCTCGTGTTCGGCCTCGGGTCCGACCCTGGGTGTCATAATTTTATCTTCTAGTACCCAATAAATCCAGCATACATCCTCCTTATGTCGGACACAACACCTTTCCTGTGTCCGACACAGTACCATAAAGAAAAGAAGAAGAGCAAGAAATAAAAACCTAAATCTACACCTGACCTAGCTGCGCCGTGCCGCCACTGCGAATCGCCCACCAGACTGCAACGCCTCCTGTCGGACGTCCCCTCGACCACCTCTGTCCGCCTGTCCCTCATGCCCGACCGGCATCCGCCAAGACCGTCCCGACGAGCTTAGCACCCCATGGTGAGAGCCCCTGTCCGCCGTACCCCTTTTTCCTCCAACCGCGCTCTGTCACACGAGGGATCCCTTCGAGACGGTTGTGCGAGGATGCGAACGCTGGCGACTCTCCAGTCCGGCCCGCGGTCGGTCACAATGCGTCGACCGACCCAAAATTTTGGTCTTTTGCCATCGACCTTCTCGTCTTCCCCCAAGAGAGCCAGCGTCGTCGTCTAAGAACCGCCTGAGCCGGCGATCCCATCCCCGCAGCCAAGCCGCGTACCACCCGCGCCCGAATGGGTCACCCCAGCCCGTCGGCGTCACCCTTCGCCTGGCCCGGGCAAAGCCGCCGTAGAAACCCTTGTGTCGAGCGCTGCCGAGCTGTGTTCCCTAGCGGCCTGGCCTTTCTCCACACCGAAACTCCCCTCCCTTGTGCCGCACCTGGGACCTTCTCATTAGTCGTCGGACCGCTCCAGCCGTCGCGATGCGCCGTGCCGTTTCCTCGCCGCTCCCCGATAAACCCGACCAGACCCTAGCGTCTCCACCGTCAGGCCCCGGCGGTCGCTCCGCCGAACTCACCGCGAGCAGCCGCATAGAGAAGCGGATCCGAGTCGCTGCTTCCTCTGGCGTCCGCGATGGATAACCGCTCGCCGTTGGCTGCGAGACCTCGCCCCACTTTCTGTCATGACCCGTACCCACTTTTCGGATACGAGACGTGTCCAAGCCAGCCTACGCCGCAGAGTCAGCGGTAGAACGCTGTCACGGCCAAGATGCTCAAAATCACAAAAATATACATTTATTGCTCATTCACATTATTAAATCAAGTTTACAAATTACAAGATTTTACAACTTCACATTTGCTAGAAAATACAATGTCTCACAATATATAAAAGACAGCTAATTCAACTATCTAGGTTGACCTCAGCATACCCATGCCTTCCCAGTGCTAAGAGTGATCGCGGCTAAACCTGTAAAATGTTAGTTTCCAGTCAGGAATGGAAGGAGTACATTCTCACAACAGAATCAATAAATGACAAAATTCATAAATCTGTAATAATACTGAGGTACATGATAAGCGGATAAACAGGAAATCATGGTAGAAATCATACGAATAAAAGCAGGAAGACATGGTACACTAGACAAGCAATGACAAAAAACTGTAATATAGCAAGACTATATCTAAGAAGTGATTTGAAATACACTTTCGACATGTAAACGGCTAAGGGATAAATCCGGCACCCTGCACGTGTCGTGTGCAGCTGCTATTATTCACGAATAGACATCATGGGATATTTTTGGGTATGTTTACATGTCTACTAATGTACTTCCCCGCCCGGCTAGTACCCATGGATTCAAACAGGTCACGAACACGAAAATATATTGGTCACGAACAACATGCAAGAATCCATAACTACTATCTCGTGTGACAAGCATGTCAAGAACTAATGGAATATCAATGCAAAATATTATTAAATATAGGAAGTATAGAGATAATCAAATACGAAAACTATCAGAGATGTACTCGCCCGAGGTCCTGTGCTGGTGAAACCGATAATACTATACCACTCAAAGAGCCACCAGTCAACACATACAAAAAGTCTCCGGATGCTGAAATAAACAGTAACAACATTTTCAGAATAGTCAAATTAGCTAGAATTGCCTGTCCTTAAGTCCAATTATGGACAACGGGGCAAAACGGTAATTTCGGGTCAAAACGGTGTCCGCCATTGGACCCGCTTTGCACCGAAAGCGTGCCAAAGTCTATGGTCTCTAAAGTCGTCAAACTATATGTCAACAGGTCCGCTTTTCCGATACGAACCCAACTGTATGTCCAAAGTTGGGTTCCGACGGACCGTGCACAAAATCGCCCGTTGAGTCGGATCATGGGGCCCGCAAAACGGCGATCCGATCAACTGTCTCAAAATCAGACCAATCTTGGCATATAGGACCAAAAAAATGATACGGTCCTGTTGGCACAAGTTTCGTTTTGATCTTACGAGCGTGCACAAAGTAATTAGGAAATTTGCACAGGGGTCGATACGGTAAATTTCGACGGATACGCATCAAATTCGTCGCACACACGCAACCAATTTGAATTCCGTCAAAGCCCACACGTCTACGAAGCCGATATGCACATTTCGATGCTTTCGGTTTGCGACCACGTCGCCCGGATTGGCGGAACGCACGTCGTATCGAAGGAATTTTCTATATTTTTAATATTTTAAAACAGTTTTTTGGTCAATTTTAGGATTCAATTTCTTGACACGTAGTCAATGATTTTGGCTTCTGTAAAAATGTTTGTGAAGGCCTATAGGTTGTCTAGAAGTTTGCTTAATTATATTTCAATAATACCTAATATCCTGACAGTAAAATGGCTTCCAAGTTGGGTGTGGTGTCTGTTACAAACTCTGTTTACGAACAGAGTTTTCGTCGACTTCGAGTCGACCTCTTTTCGAATATGGATCGACTCAATACAAACCAGCTAGATGGGTTTCTAGATGGTTATATGGGTTGTCCGTAGGATTTTACAGAATTGAAATCGATGAACTGGATGGGTAGAAACTTAATCGAGAATATGGCACCTTGTCGATATGTTGCTGCCGTTGCTGTATTGCTTCCTATGCGAGCAGGCTGGTTTCCGCGCCTGGTCGGCCGGCGGCAGCTCGCGATGGCACGCGAAGGCCGGGGCAGGGTCGCCAGGGCTGGCGTGAGAGGCTTGGAAGTATGAAGTTAGGGTTTCCGAGTATTTCTTCTCTCGATCACTCTCAATCTATATATATACAACCGAGGGGGTCGGGTTTCTGCGGGCTCGGGTTGTACTGTGGGGGGAGTTGTTTGGGTGTGGGTTTCTGCTCATTTGATTTTATTCTCTTAATTAAATATATATATATATATATATTTTAATTAACTATATATATATATGTTTATATATATATATATATGTATATATATATATATATATATATATATATATATATTTTATATATATATATATATATATATATATATTTATTTATTTTATATATATATATATATATATATATATATATATATATATATATATATATATATATATATATATATATATATATATATATATATATATATATATAAATATAACCATGTGACAGTACATACCTATATACATAAATAAATATTCCATAGCCAAAACTCTAAATGATAATTTCCTTATGTATTGTTTATAAAAATATGCACATATGTATATATAATTTATTTGAAGAATAAATGAATACTAACGATATTATTTAAGAATAATAATAATAATAATAATAATATTAATATAATAATAATAATAATAATAATAATAATAATAATAATAATAATAATAATAATAATAATAATAATAATAATAATAACCAACTAAAAGAGTTTTTGGTGAATATATCATAGCCCCATCTTTATTTGGCCCTAAAAATTCGTGCAATTATTCTAAAACACTATTTAAATATTAATAATGAACTATTAAATATTTAGAAAATATTTGTCAAGTCCTAAAATAAATAAGAAATATTTGTACACACCTAAAATGTCTACATGGCCGTCTTTGGTCTTCTACATGCCTACATGGGCTTGGATTTGGTTCGGGTCCAGTTTGGACTAAATTGGCACAACCGGATCTCCTAAAATCATAATCTTAATTAATATATAATTAATAAATAATTAAATCATCTATGGGATTTAAGTCACAACTTAGTCTGGTTTTCCTAGTTGGGGCACACTCATGGCTAGGCCTTCCATAGTATGGATAATACACTAGTCAAGGCATACTTCTACACTATCCGTGCCATGATTCCTAGTCGTCTGGTACTTCAAAATTCAACCATGGCTAGAGTCATCTACCGTAAGAATTAACTAAATAATTATTTATAAAATTCTAAAATTCCCCATTTAAATCAAATAAATAATATAAAAAATATTTCAAAAATTTTCGGGAAGGGGAGCTACACTTCCTGCTCCTCCACGCTCTGCCAGCACCCCATGAACCGCGTGGACTCCGCCAGTGCCGGTGTCAGATTGGATCTGAGACCCGATATCTTGGTTCCAGAGGCATCACCTCCTCCGCGATCGGAGCGCCGGACAACAAGCGCCGTCGCGACCACTCCGATTCCGGGCCGACGTCGTGGCTTCCTCTTCCACGCCGACCACTCACCCCTGTGAGTCTCCCTCCTCTTCTCCTTTTCTTTATATTTTGGAAGATTTTGTAGTCTCTCTCTCTTCAGAGAGTAATGGGGGGGTATTGATATATATATATATATATATATATATATATATATATATATATATATATATATATATATATATATTTCTGATATATTATGCACATTAATTAGATATGGACTTTGATAGCTGGGCTAATGTAGACAGACAAATTAGGTTGGCAGACAGTCTCTATTTACTTTTATATATAAATGTTTTAAGGTGTTGTTAGTTTTATATATTTGGACTCTATAAAAGTTATTATAGTTTTATACAAAATTTATAGATATTTCGATTGTATACACTAAGTTTATGATTAAGTATTTAAATAGGGATAATATTGTGTGTATGTGTTATATTAACAAGCATTGTATTGTGCTCCTTATAGTATTTTAATATAATATTTTAATTATTTGTTAAATATTACAATATTACTTTTCATCTAGTAAAATATAGTTCCTAATATTAAACATACTTTTCTTGAATGGGTCTCAAAAGAGCTATTATGTATTTTCAAAATAAGTCTATATATAAATCTTTTCTAATTGAATAATTTGTAAGTATATTTCTCTAAATATATTTTTCTAATGCTTACCTCTTCTCTAAGTTAGAAATCTATTATTATTAGATTACCCTTGATCAGGCAAGTGCACTTTCTGATTGCTTTTCGATTCATAATGGTATTATCGGTTTCACCAGCTAAGGACCTCAGGCAAGTGCACTTTCTGATTGCTTTTCGATTCATAGTAGTTTTTACGTTTCATGTTTATACATATGTCTTGCTGCTTGTTGACACGCTCGTCACACGGAGATTAGTATCATGGATTTATTGTACTCCTTGACTGTCATTTACATGATTACCATGCTTGCGACTTGATTCCATAAGTATTAGCTGGACGGGGAAATATCTTAGTAGACATGTGGACTACCCAGAAATATCCCAAAATGTCTATTCTTAACTGATAGCAGCTGCACACGACACGTGCAGGGTGCCGGATTTACCCCTTAGCCGTTCACATGTCGAAAATGATATTTCAAAATACGTAGATAGTTGAATTTTATTTATTTCCTGGTTTTCTTCACCGCTTGCCATGACATCAGTTACTTTCTAGTTTTCATCTCACATATGTTATTTTCATGACTTGTGAATTCTATTGTGTTTTTGCATTGCCGTCAGTTTGTGTGCTTGTTCCATTCCTGACTGGAAACCAACATTTTTTAGGTTAGCTATGGCTTCTCTTAGCATTGAAAGATACGGGTGTACTTGCAGGCGAAAACTTATACCTTAGATAGATGTTGTAGCCATTTCAAATATGTGTAAGAATTTTGTATTTTCTTTTAAATATAAATCTTGTAACTGTTGTAATAAATTTTAGAAATGTGAATGAGCAATAAAGTTATTCTTTATGTGATTTTGAGCATCATGGCCTTGACATCGTTCTACCGTCGACTCTGCGGCGTAGACTGGCTTGGACACGTCTCGTATCCAAAAAGCGGGTGCGGGTCGTGACACCTCCACCAGCTACAACCCCTGCTCCTGATACATCAGAAGCACGCCCATCTCAGACTCCTACCGCAGAGAGGCAGAAGCAAAAGGAGGTTCACTTCGACAAACCTTTGAGGAAAGACTCGACAGTAGGGCCTATCAAACCCTACAACTTTGACATACTGGCCCATCTAGCCAATACCCCGGCTAGATTGTCACTCTTCGAGATCCTCCGTCTCTCCAAAGAGACCCGAGATGCGCTCAGCGAAGCCTTGCAGAACGTCGAGTTCTTTCTCACTCAGGTGCAACCACCCAAGGAAGACCCTACGGCCTGTCCATATTGTCACAGTGTAGTCGAAGTGATCCCCAGTATCACTTTCACCCAGCAAGACATGCTGCTGAAGGATAACCGACGTAACAGGCCTCTGTACTATACAGGGTTTGTCGGTGCCATTAATGTCGATTGCATCCACATCGACCCAGGCTCCTCTCTCAGCATTATCCTAAGGAGTTTGCTCTAAACTCTAGGAATTCTGATGCATCGGCTGCAAATAGGCGACCTCCACACTGAAATGACTTGCTATGTCATCGACGCTGACATAAACTACAACATGCTGTTGGGACGACCATGGATTCATGAGTACATGATCGTTCCTTCTACTCTCCATCAATGCATGGAGTACGTGGCCAGTGACGGGACCATCAAGACCGAATTCGCTGATATCGACCCGTTTCGGGGACTTGAAGCCTACTGTACGGATGCTGATCTGTACAAGTCAGCCCCCTAGGACGATGAGAGCAATGGTGCCGCCAACGAGGCAGAGACAACCTCAGCAAGTGCAGTGGTTACTGAAGAACCACTAAAGGTTCGACTGAAGGGACCCAAGGTATCAGCGCCCCTTGTCGTCAAGCTCCGAGGCAAAGCACCATCTTCGCCCTCGGTAACTTAAGATGAGGGCCAGGAGCCTATACGAATAAGGCTACCCCGGAGATCCCTAAAGCCAACCATGAAGGCGCTGGAACCTCCGACCGCAGCCCTCTTGGTGGTCAAGCTAAAGGGGAAGCGTCCTCCCCTTCCTCCCTCGACAGCCTTAGTCCTCACCGATGAGGAGCTAGAAGTCTACGTCTGTGCCAATACCGAAGTGCACTCTTTAGACGATATAATCCCTCGGGATAAAATTTCTCATTTTATTAATAGAAAGTTGTCTTCGAATTACTCTTGTGCATGTTGGAGCACTAGATATTTCTTAGACAACTCTCTGTGTATGCTACAAACACAAGTGACAACCGCCAACCTTGCGAGCCAAGTTGTCCCTTCCCAGGGCTCTTACTTCCTAGTTCCAGCAAGGAAGAAGGAAGGAGGAGGTACCCATCATCTTTGGTCGATTGGAGCATCCTCGGCGACTAACTCCAGGAGAACCAGAACCCGACAACGGCAAGATGCAACTCTACCGTCACGCTGCTTAAGCCAAACACCTTATCCAGAAGATAGGTTACGACTTGACCAGTAACAAAGGACTCAACTATGGTAAAGGCCGACACCTTCCCTTATGGATTCGAGCTCCAAAGGAAAAGGCCCAAAACTATTACCAGCGCACCCGTCAGGGGTTGGGTTATGTTACACCCACTTCAACTTCAGAAGACTCAGAAACAGAAGTCATGATTCATTCATAGTCTTCTGACTCCTCAACCTGGGACTCTGACACCAGTACCGGTCAGGTCTTTAAAAAGATGTTGTCCGCTAACATGGTCTCCACAAATCCTTCGGTCAAGAACGAAGACCAGATGTTTGAATACTTCGAAGATGAACCCTGAGCGTAGCGCCTAGGATCTCAATAGGAATGGCATTTTGAGAAACACGAACCTCCCAGATAAGATGAAGTCATCCAGGTCGAGTTGGGAAATGAGGCCTCTTTTATGCCCATCTTCATCAGCAAAAGCCTGACAAGAGAAGACAAGGAATCTCTGATACAGCTTATCCGAGAATACATCGATGTCTTCGCTTGGAGCTACGAAGATATGCTGGGTTTAGACCCACAAGTCGCCATACACTGCCTCAACATCTCGCCTGATGCTAAGCCTGTCAAACAATAACAGCGTCGGTTTCGCCCAAACATCATGGATACTATTGATGAAGAAGCCGACAAACTCATTGAGAGTGGCTTCATTCGGAAAGAGCAACATCCAGATTAGGTGGCAAACATTGTCCCAGTTACTAAGAAGAACGGGAAGATACGGATCTACATAGATTTCAGGGATCTCAACTCAGCCTGTCCTAAGGATGAGTTTCCCCTCCCGATCATCGACGTGATAATTGACAACACCTGTGGCTTTGAGCGCATGTCCTTTATGGATGGTTTTTCAGGCTACAACTAGATCAAGATGTTCCCCAAAGATGAGAAGTATACAACATTCCAAACTCTAAAAGGGGTATACTGTTGCACAGTAATGCCCTTTGGATTGAAGAATACGGGAGCAACATACCAGCGGACTATGAGCACTATATTTTGTAAGCATTTTCAGAAAACGGTGGAGTGTTACGTTGATGATATTGCCATTAAGAGCAAGGACAAGTCCAACCACTTGGACGATCTACGAATAGTGTTCGATTTAATGTGAACACATCAACTAAAGATGAACCTGACTAAGTCCTTCCTAGGCATTTCTATTGGCAAGTTTTGGGCTTTATCATCACAGCAAAGGAGATTCACATTGATCTGGAGAAGACTAAGGCAATTATGGACATGGCTCCTCCAAGAAATCTCCAAGAGCTTCAAGGCCTGCAAGGACGCCTAGCATACATCAAAAGGTTCGTAACAAACCTTTTTGGCAAATGTCAACCCTTCACCAAGTTAATGAAGAAAGGAGTCTCCTTTGTATGGACCAAAGAATACCAACACGCATTCGACGACATCAAAAAGTACCTCACCAGTCCTTTCGTACTGGTAGCATTGGTTGTGGGAAAGCCTTTCCTACTATACGTTCGAGCTATGAACCATTCTCTTGGTGCCTTGCTAGCCCAGAAGAGCAGTGAAGGCCACGAACAGGCAATCTACTTTCTCAGCAGAACCATGATTGGAGCCGAGCATAGGTATAATCCTGTTGAGAAAGAGTGCCTCGTCCTTCTCTTTGCTATCCAGAAGATACGACACTATATGATCGGACAGATGATCCACGTCGTGTCCAGGATCAATCCCCTCAGAGTCCTCATAACCAAGCTAGGGGCATTAAACTCACGATTAGCCATGTGGGTAATCCTTCTGACTCCCTATGATATGGTGTTCGTCCTGGAGAAGGCAGTCAAAGCCAAGCGCTGGCAGATTTCCTAGCAGCACACCCTGTGCCAGAGACGTCAAAACTCTACGACGATATCCCAGATGAAGTTTTAGAGTCCAATGCAATCTTAGACAACTCGGTTTAGCACATATTCTTCGTTGGTACATCAAGAACAGGACTAAAGGGCGATATCCTCGCAGGAGTTGGGATCGTCCTCATCACCCCCGATGGCCTAGTCATTAATCGCACATATTCCCTTATGGAGTCATGTACCAACAATGTTGTAGAGTATAACGCTCTCATCATTGGGCTCCAACTCACTAAACAGCTGGGGGTTGACTACATCAAGGCCTATGGAGACTCAAAATTAATCATCAGCCAGATTCGAGGACAGTATGAGGTTTGACATGAAGACCTGATCCCCTACCACCAGGCAGTGATCGACATCATCTCCATATTCACAGGGTTCTTTCTAGAACACGTGCCGTACCTACAAAACTTAGAGGCCAACGCACTAGCCGGCCTCGCCGCTTCTCTGGCTACCCCCGTTGGATCCCAATATGCCATTACAGTAATGGGACGAGAGCTAGTTTGTCCGAAGAATGCCCTACGTACATGTCAAAGCTATTCAGTACAATTAGACACTGACGTGGACAGTCGAGACTGACGATTCCCATTCGTAGACTACGCAGTCTATGGAATCCTGCCTGAAGACACAAAGGAAGCGGCCTCCGTCAGGAGACACTCACTTCGATTCTTCTATGACACGACGGACTCCACCTGCGTTGTTTGTCCCAGACAAAAGCACAAGAGGCACTCCGGGAGGAGCATGATGGAACCTGCGGAGCCCATCAGCCCGTCCCTAAGTTACAAGACCGGTTGTGCCGCATGGGCAATTATTGGCCTACCATGATGGCAGATGCCGTAGATTACAAAAAGAAGTGCCAGGCATGTCAGTTTCATGCTGACTTTATCCATCGACCTACGGAATACGTACACCCTACGGTGGCCGCTTGGCCATTTGAGGTATGGGGAATCGATATCGCCAGACCGATCAGCCCGCCCTCCTCCAAAGGATACCGGTTTATCCTCGCTATCACTGACTATTTCTCCAAATGGGTGGAAGTGGTTCCACTAGTAGAAGTGAAAACCTCCAACGTTATAAGTTTTATTAGCACCACATCATTTACCACTTCGGAGTTCCTAGAAGGATTGTCCACGACAATGGCCCCCAATTCGCGAGCCACACATTCCATCAATTTTGCGACAAGAACCGAATATAGAATGTGGCATCAACGGCTTATAATCATGTAGCTAATGGACTAGCCGAGGCATTCAACAAAACTATCATAAAACTGCTCAAGAAAGCCTCTTCTAACAAACACGATTGGGAAGAGAGGTTGGACGAATGTCTATGGGCTTACCGAACGACCGTTCGGACACCTACACAGCACACCATTCTCCCTTGTCTATGGAAGCAAAGCAGTGCTCCCCCTGGTGGTCTAAATCCCGTCCTTACGGGTAGCTATCACCAACCAGGTGACTGATGAAGACAATCAGTGCCGACGGCTACAAGAGTTAGAGGCGTTGGACGAAAAACACCTACTAGTGCAGCAAAGGATCGAGCTTTACCAAGCTCGTATTTTCGGGACCTTTAACAAAATGGTCCAGGAAAGAACGTTCCAAGTGGGCGACCTCGTCTTAGTAGTTCGAAGACTGATGGTGATGACTCATAAAACGGTAGAAAAGTTCGAACCCAAGTGGGAGGGACCGTTCGTGATAAAGACGGTGTATTCCAACGGCGCTTACCGACTGGCCAAATCTAATGGTGACTTACTCATGATGCCAATCAATGGCAAGTCCCTGAAGAAATACTATGTATGAAGATAAGCAATACCAGCAGAAGCCCTCACGCTCCAGTGGGTGCTCACAGAGTCATGCCACGTCAACAAAAGAAGACAAGACACTTCGTTCACCCTCAAAATGATGTGGGTTCAGAAAAAGGTCATGATAAACGTTCACGAGAAACGAGGAGTCGTGATCAAAACTTAAGGAAGCGACAGCTTGAGGTATTTAATGCTGAAGCCCAAGCATGATGTCAGCCTGGCAGCAAACATGATGGGCATTTCTCCTACAAAAAAACACATGTCATGCTTCTTTTCAAAGTATCCCGAGCTCGAC
The DNA here is from genome assembly GCA_029216955.1 of Iris pallida. NCBI lineage: Eukaryota > Viridiplantae > Streptophyta > Magnoliopsida > Asparagales > Iridaceae > Iris > Iris pallida. The sequence goes on along the minus strand of JANAVB010024000.1, from coordinate 10,280,991 downwards.
TCAATTTTGGGACACTTTGAAGGGAGTCTTGTAGAAGCATGAAAAAGCGTAGGGTGACACAAGGCACAAGTGGGTACTCTCGCTACTCACCAATCTTCACAAAGGCGCAGATGACGAACGGTGCAGGTTGGTGCTCTCGCTACCAACCCAGCTTCACAGAAGCAAAGGCGGTCAAGCATGCCAACAAAAAAGACAAACTCACAAAAATTAGATGAAAAGTTCAAGAAAAGTTCTTTTTATTAAATTATGGCTATAAGAGTATATTACAGATTCATTAAGATTACATAAAAGAAGACTTCCTAATTACAAGGATCTGTTATAAAGTACTTGTGATTACATATGCTGAACTAAAAACTCCTACGGATGTACGCTAGGGTTCATCTTCACAGTATAATCGTTATGAGAGGAGTGACTGTGGATAGAAGATGTGAATACAGTCGCCATCAGAGCCTCTCACCACATCACCCCCCTCTTAGACGCGCAGCTCTTCTTGAAGCAGCTATTGGCCCGAGCAAGAATTCAGTCTACAACACGACATGAGGCCCTTTTCAAAAGCACATCAGCTTCTAGGGCTTTTCCAGCATAACGAAAGCACGCAGCCGCCAATGAGCAGGGCAGAGCACAACCCGCGATGCTTCATGTTGGCAACCAGACCAAACTCGGTCGTCAGGACCTACAAGACCTCCAAGATGTCGCTCAGGTTCGAACTCCCCATAAGAAGCGTTCCAGCACATCCCGAAGCTCATTAGCAGATCTTCTACGAAGGCACAGCTCCTTTGAACGAAGGGATCCTCAACCAAAATATGACTTAGGCAAGGCCAACGGTCGCTCGAAGCCAAGTCTGGATCCAGCATGGTGTTGAAGGACAAAAAGAGGAAGACATGAATCTTCGGAAGATACTCCCCTTTATATAGGGCGGGATGTGCTCTTAAAGAAGACTTCATAAAACTGCTTCTTCAAACCAGAAGTGCAGCTACAATCCTGTGCCAGCATGAGGTGCTGACTGGTGATGACTTCACATCATCCCGACTTCAACGGCGCAGACCATTGCTTCGACCCAGAAGCTCAATCCCCCTCATCAAAGACTTGGAAAACACCAGTGCATTCAACATAAGTCCGCCTGCCGCTCCAAAAGCCCAATAACCTCGTTAGCCTGAAGCACAAGCTACTCGTCGCCCTAAAGCATCGTGACTTTACTACTCAAAGCACATCCTACTCGTTGCTCAAACACATAGAGGTTTCGTTGTCTTTGAAACATAGTCCACTCGTCGCCTGAAAGTGTAGAAGCTTCGTTGTCTCCAGGAGAACAGTCTACTCGTCGCACCATAAGCGCAGCAGTACTAAGACCTCGCTAGAGGCGCAGGTTGCATGGTCCCACCCAATTAGTTTGTTTAAACCGCCACTCTCAAAGATAGGACAGAGGTTGATTATATTGATTAGTACAAATATCTTATCAATTGGTTTAAAACTCAGATAAAGACGTAGTTTGCTCAAGTCGGTTTGTTTAAACCGATAGCCTCCTGAAGATCAAACAGAATCCTACTCTGAGATAAAATCCAAGATCTACTCGGCTTCATCTAAACAAAGGATTCCCAGTAATAGACACGTGTCACGTGTCTCCTCCTTCGGTTATTTTGATAACCACCCGAGATCTCGATAGAAGGGAATCTCGACGTCCGCCATGTATCAGCTCAGCAGAAGCCCACACCGTACATTGACAACAGATTCCTTCATATCTCAAATCCGAGTGCACATCGCATATGTGCCCTCTTTTTCATATAAATCGAAGAAGTTTTCCCTTCAACAAGAGGGGGAGGACAGACAGAGAGAAAAGAAGTAGAAGGCAAAAGGCAGAGCTTCGAAGTCTTCAACTCCAGCATCCTCTAGATCAGTAACCATAGAGTTCCATCAAAGGTAACAGAAAGCCAAAGCAAGTCCAACTCGTCGTCAGATCGTCAACGGAGTAAAGGAGCCGCTGCAATGCTCGATCTCCACCGTCACGCTTTTCCAGAATTCTTGTACTTAGATTTTCTCGCATAGGAATCAATTGTACCCTTTTTTCAAGTTTAATAAACAAAAAGTTTGTATAACCTTTTGTGATGTCGAACACCATCATGTGCCTCTCGGAGTGCAACTTGTGCTTTGGTCTTAGATAGACACCACAGGAGAATTTCGTCCTATGAACGACGATACAACATTTTGGTAGCTGTATTATAGAAGAACCAGAGTGAGCGTCTCTTGACAGAAGTAGCTTCCTTCGAGTCTTCTGGTAGGATTCCATAGACTGCTTAGTCTATAAACGAGAATCGCCAATCCCGTATGTCCACATTAGTGTCTGCATGTACAAAGTTGCTTAGGCACGTATGCAGGTTGTTCTTTGGGTAAACTAGCTCCCGACCCATCACTGTGATGGAGTATTACGTTCCAACATGAGCTGCCAAAAAATGGCTAGTCCAGCTAGTACATCGGCTTCTAAGTTTTACAAATGAGGTACATATTCTATAAAGAACCCTGTAAATGTAGAAATGATATCGATTGCTGTCTGGTGGTAAGAAATCAGATCTTCATGTCGAACCTCATACTTCTCTCGAACCTGGTTGACAATCAACTTTGAGTCACCGTAGGCCTCAATGTAGTCGACCCCCAACTATTTAGCAAGCTGGAGCCCAATGATGAGAGCATTATACTCAGCAACATTGTTGGTGCATGACTCCATGATGGAATATACATGATGGATAACTAAGCCATCGAGAGTGATGAGAACGATTCTGACCCCTGCGATGATCTTACCTTTGGGCCCTGTTCTTGAAGCACCGTCAAAGAACATACGCCAAATAGGATTGTCTGAGACTGCATTGGACTCCAGGACTTTATCCGAAATATCTTCGTAGAGTTTCGATGTCCTCCGGTACATGATATGCTACCAAGAAATCGACCAATGCTTGTCCTTTAATTGCACTTTATGGGACAAAGACAATGTCATAAGGCGTCAAGAGGATCGCCCATGTAGCTAGCCGCGAGTTGAGTGCCCCTGGCTTAGTCATAAGGACTCTGAGGGGATTGACTCTGGAGATGACGTGAATCGTCTGCCCAGCCACATAATAGCGCATCTTTTGGATGGCGAAGACTAGCGCGAGGCATTCTTTCTGAACAGGATTATACCGATGTTCGGCACCAATCATGGTCCTACTAAGATAGTAGATTGCCTGTTTGTGGCCTTCGTTGCCTCTTTGGGCTAGCAAAGCACCAAGAGAATGGTCGATAGCTCGGACGTTTAGTAGAAAGGGTCTCCCCATGACCGGTGGTATCAGTACTGGGGGACTAATGAGGTACTTCTTGATGTCGTCAAACGTGCGCTGACATTCTTCGGTCCAAACATACAAAATCCCTTTTTTTATTAGTTTGGTGAAGGTTTGGAATCGTCCAAAGAGATTTGCTATGAATCTTCTAATGTATGCCAAGCATCCTTGTAGGCCTCGAAGCTCACGAAGATTCTTCAGGGGAAACATTGAAATAATGTGTAGACAACTCTAGAGGGGGGTGAATAGAGTTTGTGTCGATAATCACCAGATAAAAATTAACTCTATATCACCTCCACAAAACAACTATCAAGATAGTAAATAAATCAGAAAGAAATGCGAAAGTAAATAAAGATCAGAAGAGCATTCGCAGACACAGCAGTTTTAACCTAGTTTTTCTCCTGAAGGACTAGTCCAGGCCTGAGAACTCTAGCTCAGGATTAAAATCTACTATTTGTGAAATAGTGTACAACCACGTGCCTTTACTCAAAAGAGCACGCCAACATCTTACAGATTCGTAGGTGGCAAAACTTGGAATTGTCCAAGTGACTTTTCTTTTTAACTTTTGCACAAAAACTTCTAGCTGAATCGCACTTAAGCACCTTCAGGCTTAGAAAGTTTTGTGGCTAGTAGATTGGAAGAGTAAGGCTTAGGTAGTATAAGGCTTAGATGATTGAAAGTGAGAGATAGAAAGATGATATGAAATGAGAGAAATCAAGCCTTATTTATACTACTTTGGGGAGGTAGAGTTCGGCCCGAATTCTGCCCCAAGAATTCAAATTTTTGAACGTTGGACAGCTTGTACCAAGCAGGCCCTAAAAATTAGGGTGCTGAAAATTAGGAGACAGAGTTTGGCCCGAACTCTGTGTGGGGACAGAGTTTGGCCCGAACTCTGCCTCCTAGGTAGAAGAATAGCCTTTGGGCCTTTGGGCCTTTGGGCTTTGTTTGGCTTGGTGGAGCTTGGGCTTGGTTCAGGAATTGGTCTGTTTGTATGGTAGAGCTTGGAGAGATATGTCTAGGGGTTGAGATGACACAGTGCGACTCAACCTACACATTCTTCTAGACTCAATAAATTGAAAATTATAGACTTGGAACAAATAGGAAAACCAAGAGCCCTTTGATGACGCCTTTCTTCAAATATTTGAGCAGACCTGAAGACGTCTTTTTTCTTGATAGCAGTCGTCCAAAGATAAGCAGATCTGGGCAGCGGAACCCCTGATGCGAGGCCCCGGATAGGTCGCGAGGCGGTTCGGAGAAATCTTTTTGTATGACGCCGTCTTTGGTCCATCATTAATTCTTTATTGCCTATGTCCTGGTTTGATTATGTTTGATCATGCTTACTGCATGTCTACAAATACATGTTAGGCGAGCAAAATATGTTGCAGTACGATACAAGCATTGCAATATGATATAGGACAATGCTAAGTTTAAGTAGCAACATGATAGTGAGTATATGAATATTAGTGACATTATTATGTTAAACTTAATTGATTAGCCATATTCAAAAACACGATATAATCATTGGGCTAACAGCCATATCCAAGATCGTCTTAGTCTTTTCAGGGTCAAAATAAATACCCTTGGCCGTGAAGAACTTATCACTGGAAACCCCAGGAAAGACTTAGTTGGGTTCATCTTTAGTCGATGTGTCCGCATCAAGTTGAGCACCATCCCTAAGTCATCCAGATGGTTGGATTTTCTTCTGCTTTTAACGACAACATCATCAATATAACATTCTACCATTTTTTGGAGGTGTTTACGAAATATAGTAATCAAATCCCGCTGGTATGTTGCTCCCACATTCTTCAACCCGAAGGGCATCACTTTGTGTCACGACCCGCACCCGATTTTTTTTAAAACGGATACGAGACGTGTCCAAGCCAGCCTACGCCGCAGTGTCGACGGTAGAACGTTGTCACGGCCATGAAGATCAAAATCACAAATAATGCTCATTCACAAAATTAATTTAATTTACAAAGATCATAAGTTTTACATTTGCAAAAAAATATAAACTTGTACAAATATTTGAATGACTACAACTCCACTATCTAGCTAGTCTCTAGGCTTTCGTCTGCAAGTACCCCTGTATCTCCCATGCTAAGTGAATCCACGACTAACCTAAAAAATATTGATTTCCAGTCAGGAATGGAACGAGTACAATTCTCTGAATGCAGTTCCAATATATAAAAATGACTATACGACAGAGGTTAGCCTTTAGACATATGATTTGGAAAATAACACAAAAGACAAATAAAACTAAACAAAGAAAAATAGTAAATAAAGACAATACTCCCCGACAGACTGAAATACCTTTGATATGTGATCGGTCTCGGGACAATTACACGACACTGTCTACACTGTCTAAAGTTACACCGTCTACACTGTCTAAAGTTACACTGTCTACATTGTATAAAGTTACACTGTCTACATTGAATAATGCAATAAAGAAATAATTTTTTACACTGTCTACTTTGCAATAATAAATCACTGTCTACACTGTCTACTTTGCCATAATAAATCACTGTCTACACTGTCTAAGGTCAGATCACACATCGTTGGTACTTCAACCTCCCGACACAACAAGGAACAAAATCAACATAAAATTGAAATCACATATCTATCGACTAAACACTGATGCATAGTAAAGATCAATACTGAAAACAAACAATAAACCGTACTCGCCTGTGATCCTTTGCTGGTGAAACCGACAATCCAAACCAATCAGTGTGCCACAATAGTCAAGACTTGTACAACAGTCTCCAGATGCTGAAATAGACATTACCATTGTTGTCAGAATAGTCAAAATAGTTAGATTGCCTGTCCTTAAGTCCAATTCAGGACACAGGGGCAAAACGGTAATTTTGGACCAAATTGGTGTCCGCCGTTGGACCCGCTTTGCACCGAAAAACATGCCAGAGTTAATGGTCTCTAAAGTCATCAAACTATATGTCTACGAATTCGTTTTGATGATACGAACCCAACGGTATGTCCAATTTTGGATTCCGGTGGGCTGTGCACAAAATCGCCCGTTGAATCGGACCGTGGGGCCCGCAAAACGGTGATCCAATCAACTGTCTCAGAATCGGACCAAACTTGGCATACAGGACCAGAAAAATGATATGGTCCTGTTTGCACAAGTTTTATCTCGATCGGATGAGCGTGCACAAAGTAATTGAGAAATTTGCACAGAGGTCGATACGGTAAATTTTGACGGATACGCATCAAATTCGTCGCGCACACGCGACCAATTTGAATTCCGTCAAAGTTCACACGTCCACAAAGCCGTTACACACCTTTTGATGCTTTCGGTTCACAACCACGTCGCCCGGATTGGCAGGACGCACATCGTATCGGAGGAATTTCTAAATTTTCTATTATTTTAAAACAAGTTTTTCGCCAATTTGGAAATCCGATTTCTCGACGCACAGTCGACGAAATCTGATTCTACAAAAAGGGATTTGAATCCCTATAGGTTGTCTAGGCCTGACATCAAATGGTTTCTTCAAGCTGTCGACAGATCGACATGAAATCGTCTTCCAAATCGGCGTTAGAACCAATCATTGTTCTGTTTTTAAGTAGGTTTTTGTCGATCTTCTAATCGATTTCTCGGACCATCTATCGCTTAATAATTCAAACTATCAGAAGGGAAATCAAAAGGTATATGTTGGGTCCTTACCTGAACAAACGGTTCGAAGAATCGTCGACCGAGCGTGGAGAAAACTCTCGGCGAAGTCGGGTCTGCCACTGTTGTTGCTGCTCTGTTGATGCGCTGCTGGTGCGCTCGGCCTGGGTTCAGCGGCGATTCCCGGCCGCGCGTGGCGGCGGCGACGGCGGCGGACGGCCGCCCAGAGTGCTGGATGCGCGCGGCTGGGGAATTGGATTAGGGTTTTTGGAAAAACCTCTCGATCTCTCTCTCTTATATGTACTCGGTTTTTTTTTCCAGTTCTCGGTTACGCAACAGCGGTTTACTCTCGGGCTGGGCCGAGTGCTAGGTGCGGGTTTGGCTGTTTCCCTCTTGGTTGAATATGGGATGTTTGGCAGTTCACGTGGGCTGTGGGTCCACAGTGTTGAACTTTACCATTTTAGCCTATTATATATATATCACTATATATATTCTATTATATATATCACTATAAATATATATATATATATATATATATATATATATATATATATATATATATATATATATATATATATATATATATATATATATATATATATATATATTTTATATATTCAATGACATATATGTATTATATATATATATATATATATATATATATATATATATATATATATATATATATATATATATATAAAAATATATAAAATATATATATATATATATATATATATATATATATATATATATATATATATAATATATATATATATATATATATATATATATATATATATATATCTTATACAAAATATATATATATATATATATATATATATATATATATATATATATATATATATATATATATATATATATATATATATATATCTTATACAAAAATATATATATATATCTTATACAATATTTTCTATAAAATCTAAAAAATAAACCCCAATGCTATCTATTCCTAGGGTAGACCCTATATATATATGACTATATATAATATTATTTAATTGACAAAATTAATATAACCAATAAAATAAAATAATATTATATATACTAACCTCAATAAAATAATAATAATAAGTATAACGAAATTCAATATATCAATAATGGTGTATATATACCATTATGCGCAGTCTAAAAATCCCAAAATGTATAAGGACCTATTTTCTACAACTGCCACTGAATATCAATTAATAATGATGAATATAATATTTAATTACGAATACTAGAAAATATTCCTTAAATCATTAAAACAAAATACAACACCCTCATACCAAATTTCGTCTACACGAATGTCATCGGACGTGCCGCATGACTACATGGGCTTGGGCTCAGTTCGGGTCCAGTTTGGGCTAAAATGGTATAACCGATTTTCCTAAAACTCAATAATATAAATAATAAATAAATAAACCTTCGGTAAGGGTTAAGTCGCAACTTAGCCTGGTTTTCCTAGTTAGGACATCAATATGGCTCAGCCTTCCCTACCAGGGCTGATACTCTAGTCTAAACACGCTATTGCACTACCCGTGCCACGATTTCTAGTCACCTTGTACTCCAAAACTCTATCATGGCTAAAATCATCTACTGTAATAATTAGCTAAATAATTATTTATCAAAAACTCTAAAAATCACCATTTAGTTCAAATAAATAAATAAAAATATTATCAAAATTTCGAGAAGAGGGGTTACACTTTGTAACAGTAGATACCTTTTGGAGTATAGAATGAAGTATGTTTTCATCTTCTGGGAACATCTTGATCTGGTTGTAGACTGAGAACCCGTCCATGAAGGACATATGCTTGAAGCCATAAGTATTGTCAATCATCACATCAATGATCGGGAGGGGAAATTTGTCTTTTGGAAATGCCGAATTGAGATCCCTGAAGTCTATGCAGATTCGAATCTTTCCGTTCTTCTTAGTGACTGGGACGATGTTGGCCACCCAATCTAGGTGTTGCTCTTCGCGAATGTAGGCACTCTCTATGAGTTTGTCGACTTCTTTCTCGATAACATCTATGATGTTGGGGCAGAAACGACATTGTTGCTGTTTGACAGGTTTAGCATCAAGGATGATATTGAGTCGGTGCATCACGATTTGTGGGTCTAAACCCGACATGTCTTCATAGCTCCAAACAAAGACATCGATGTACTCTCGGATTAGTTGTATCAGAGATTCTCTATCTTCTCCAGTCAAAATTTTGCTAATGAAGATGGGTTTAGGGGAAGCCTCGTCTCCTAGCTCGACTTGGACGATCTCATCTTCAGTGGGAGGTTCTCGTAATTCGAAGAGCCATTCCCATTAGGATCCTAGGCGTTGAGCCCAGGGTTCATCTTCGAAGAATTCGAGTATTTGGTCTTCGTCCTCGACTGGAGGATCTGCAGAGACCATATTAACGGACAATATCTTCTTGATGGCTCGGCCGATACTGGTATCAGAATTCTAGGTTGAGGAATCGGAGGAATATGAATGCATCATGGCCTCCAGCTTTGAGCTCTCCGAAGTTGTTGTGGGTGTAGTATAACCCAACCCCTGTCGAGTACGCTGATAGTAATTTTAGGACTTTCCCTTTGGAGCACGAAGTCGTAAGAGAATGCGTTGAACTTTGCCATTGTTTAGTCCTCTGTCACTATTCAAGTCATAACCCATCTTCTGAATAAGGTGTTTGGCTTGCCGTTATCGGGTTCTGGTTCTACTAGAGTCAGCCGTTGAGGGTGCTCCAATCGATCGGAGATGATGGGTTCCTCTTCTTTTTTTCCTTGCTAGAACCAAGAAGTAGGCACCTCGGGAAGAGGGAACTCGGCTTACAAGATTAGCGACTGTCACTTGTGTTTGTAACATATACAGAGCATTATCTAAGAAATATTTAGTGTTCCAGTGTTCACAGGAGTAATTCAAAGACAACTTTCTATTAGTGAAATGCAAAATTTTATCCCGATGGATTACATCATCTAAAGAATGTGCCTCAGCATTGGCACATATGTAGTCTCCTCATTTGTGATAACTAGGGTCTCCATAGGAGAAGGTGGAGGAGGCTTCCGCTTCAACTTGACTACCAAGGGGGCTGGAGTCGGAGGTTTCTGCGTCCTCAGAGTTGTTTTTGAGGCCCTTCGGGAGAGCCTTATTTGCATAGGATCCTGGCTAGCAGCTGATGCCATCGGGGGTGAACGAGCAGGAGCCTTTCCTCAAAGTTTGATGATAAGAGGTGCTGATGTTTGGGGAGGCTTGCCCCTTAATCGTACCCTCAGTGGTTCTTCGGCCATAGCTGCACTTTCTGATGCAGTATCTGTCTCGTCGTCGGCATTATTAGCATCATCATCCTATGGAACTGACTTGTACAGATCAACATCCTTACAATATGCTTCGAGTCTTCAGAATGGGTCGATGTCAGCAAACTCAATTTTGATAGTCCTGCCGCTGGCCGCATACTTCATGCATTGATGGAGAGTGGAAGACACGATCATGTATTCATGAATCCATGGTCGTCCTAACAGCATATTGTAGTATATATCTGCATCAATGACATAATAGGTCACATCCATCTGGAGGTCGCCTATCTGCCATTTCAGTCGGATCTTGTCCAAGGGCTCGCTCTTTCCAGCATTAAAACCGCTGATTGTAGTATTCAATGCAGTTAGCCGATGAATAGGAATCCCCAATGTTTGGAGAAGACTCCGAAGCATGATGCTAAGTAAGAAGCCATGGTCGATATGGATGCGATCGACCTTGATGGCACCAATATACTATGTATAGTCCATGGTCAATTATGTCTGTTGTTCTTCAGCAACATATCCTGCAACATATCCTGCTGGGTGAAGGAGATGTTAGGAATCACCTCGACCACATTATGACAATGTGGGCACGTAGCAGGATCCTCCTTGGGCGGTAGCACTGGGTGAGGAAGGAGTCACCGTTCTATAAAGCTTTGTTGAGGGCGTCTCGAGACTCTTTGGAGAGACGGAGGAGCTTGAAGAGTGACAGCTGAGCTGGAGTATTGGTAAGCTGTGTCAATATGTCAAAGTTGTAGGGCTTGATCGGCCCTGCTGCCAAGTCTCTTATTAGAGGTTTGTCAAAGCGAACCTCCTTCTGCCTCTGCTTATCTTCCATAGGGTTTGAGATGGGCCTGCTTCTGTAGTGCCCCGCTCCTATCGGTTCACTATGTAAGGCTTGTGGCTTGATCAACTCGGTCGAAACCGAGTCTTGGGGAAGCTTACCGTCGGCACCGAATCGATCACGGACAAATGCATGAGAACCTTTCCAACTAATGGATTGGTCTCTCTTAAAATGCATCCATGAGTTTTCTCTAGATATTTTACTGCTGGTTTTATTGCTTGGTTTTGAATGATGCTTTTATGAATGGTTTTCGATGATTTGATTCTTGCCCGTTTTTGTCGATTTTTATAGCATTCATTCTTGAGAATTCTGAGAGAAGAAAACATAACGAGACGAAGTATTAACCAAACTTTTTGGTGCTATTGTAGACAAACACGTGACGGGAAGCTAAACGCACAAGTGTTCCTCTTCCTCTGGCAAATCTCTAACTGGTGAGTGTGGATCTCTGTGTTGGCTTTGTCCCTCTCGCTACTCCTTCATGCCAACTAAATAAATTATCTTGCAACATCCGTTGATCGATAACTTGATGCTAATGCCACAAGTCAATAATGTATAAGCCTAAAAAATACACTCAGCACCCTGTGCTACTCATAAGAAGCGCCAGCATTCAGATCTTCAAGTGGCACCAGTCATCAAATGGCGCCAGACATCAGATGGCACCATACATCAAATGGCGCTACCCGCTACGTGGCTATCTTCTAGGAGAAACTAAACAGTTATTATTATGACTGACAATACGATAGTCGAGAAAAATTTGTACGAATCCCGAGTACGTGGCACTCGAGGAGATTTGGTCAGATATGTCAGACATGCCATTAATGACCAATAACTGTCTCACGTCATCTGCAATTGGCACGCGATGATCATTAGTATCCTATCAGTCAGTAGCGCCACTCAGCAAGTAGCTCCTGGCGCCACCCAGCAGTGGGCGCCATTTGATCAAATCATCCTGAAGTAGTTAGATTACGTGGCACACATGCCACTAATCTTAAAGAACATGTATGTGACACTGTCCATGACCAAGCGTATATCAATCACAATATGCCATGCGTCCAAGCAGTTAAACTAACCATTCGCGCCAAGGGGTGAATGGCATGCACTTACAGCGTGCGCCAATCAGGATAACTACTTAACAGTTATCTTTAGAACTCTATAAATAGAGATTCAAATCACTTTCAAATAATCACTAATGATCATAATCTCCTCAGCACTTGCCGCAACACTCTCCAAAGGCTTTGTTCTTCGATATCGTATCGTCCAAGGGATAAAGTGATCATTTTCTGATCAGATTCCTATATTTATACTTCCTCAGAAATCAATTATACTCTTGTACTTTCTTTTTTCTAGTTTGTAACGGAACACTTTTGTTTTTTGCAAACAAAATGGCGACTCTGCTGGGGACGACTTTCTCCTCTGACGAGAAAGTGACAACTTAATACGATGTTGCGTCGATCGAAACGACGCAGAATGAAGTACGTATAGGCAACTCTAGAGGGGGTGTGTGAATAGAGTATGTATCGATAATAACCAAATAAAATAAACTCTTTCACTAACAGAATAATTAATCATAGTATTAATGCAAAAATAAAAGAGATCAGAAAAACCTACGCAAACACAGCAATTTTAACCCAGTTTCCCTCGTGGAGGACTAGTCCATGCCTGAGAACTCTTCCTTAGGTTTGGAATCCACTATTTGTGAAACTGAGGTACACCACGTGCCTTTACTCAGAAGAGCACGCCAACTTCTTACACTTTCACTGAGGCAAAACATGGAATTGTCTAAGCGACTACGTTCAAACTCTTGCACAGAACTTCTAGCTGAATTGCACTGAGCACCTTGGGGCTTAGGACGTTATATGGCTAGTAGATGGAAAGATTAGGCTTAGAATGTATAAGGCTATAGAAGATGAGAAGATGAGATAAAGAGATGAATGAAAATGAAAGAAATCATGCCCTATATATACTAGTTTATGGAGGCAGAGTTTGGCCAGAACTCTGTCCCAAAATTCAAACTTTTGGTCGTTGGACAACTAGCAACCAGCAAACTCTAGAAATTAGGATCCTTAAATTAAGTAACCAGAGTTCGGCCCGAATTCTATATTCTTGGGCCAGAATGGATAATGGGGCTAGGTTGTTCAAATGGGCTTTGTTTCATTTGGTGATTGTTTGGTGGAGCTTTGGATAAGTGATTCTTGGTTTAAGACACTTAGTGCTACTCAGCGTACATAATTCGAGACTCAAATAAATGTAAAATTTACAGACACAGAATACAAGTAATAGCTTCATATGTTGACGACGTCTTGTCTCAAACCAATATGTGATGATGTTCTATCTTTGAGCTAGATGTGTCATATTGGATTATAACAGATGTAATTTTTGTCAATACTCAAAATTAGGTTGACTGTGATCCAATTTGGGTTAACAATCTCCCCCATTTTGATAATTGATAAAACGATATTTGTATGCCCCAATGTTCATACCTGGACACATGTTGTAGGAAGTAAAAGCAAATGAACGACATAGAATGAATAGTTCCCCCGTAGATGGATATGCCGGCTCCCTCGTAAATGGATATGTCCTGAGACAAAATTCTTATCCAAGCACAACATGATTATATATAATCAAATATTTCTTCCCCTTTGTTATTTATCACAAATAAATATCGAAGTACTCCCCCATAAACAGATAAATGATTAATAAAGAGAAGAATTGCAATAACACAACCATGAAAAATAAAACTAGTAGTTTAGAAAAAAATGCAAACTAAGCCAACTTGCAGCCATACAATGAAGAAGAAAAAACTACAAAGCATAGTGCTAAAAATAGGAAACCACAATGCATAACTAAAACATAACCAAGTCATCATCATCAGCAGCAGCAGGAACGAAACCACAACCATCATGGAGCACGGGATGGTCCAACAGTGTCTGAGGGGTCGCTGGCAGAGCGACGAGGATCAACAAACGCTGCGTCCGGATCCAGATACTGCATGGCCCAGGGGTCGTCGATTTGGTAACCTTCGCGAAAAGGGTCCCGCCCCGTAGGAAATGGCATAGTGGGATATCGAGCCATATTATACTAGTTGTCGTGTAGTGAGTTGCTGATGGCACTCATCTGAAGAGTAGTACGATAATCCAACGCAGTATAACGATCGTCTTCCAAACGGAAGCGATCGCACAATATGTCACGGATAGAGTCAAAGGTGGCTGGAGGTACAGGCTCGGGTGCATCAGGACAGATAGTACCTCCTTAACTGACTCAGGGGAAGCAACAACAGCAGTAGTTCTGCGGGCCTTCGATAGAAAGGCAAGAGCAGGTAAGATCTGACATTCGTCCAAAGCGACGTGAAAGGCACGGAAGATCAAGGATAGATACATCGCGTAGATAAGCAATTTAGGTTTCTTTCTTGCATGAATCATCCAGTCCATCATCGTGTGAGGAAAGTTGAAGGGGATAGTGAAGTAAAGGTAGTAAAGGGTTATGATCTCATGATAAGTAACTTCATCGGTGGATCCCGCTTTGGGCAATATAGATGAAAAGATTATTTGATGAAGTTCATAAAAGTGATTATTGAGATACTTTGCCTTGAGTTTGCAAGGGCGTGTGTTAGGTTCACACATCATATCCTTGAAACCCTCAAGAGTGATGTCTCCAACGAATTAGAATTCACGAGCATCAATGATTTTCTTCCAGGAGTTGGGATCGGAAAGTTCGAGATACCCGGCAAGATCAAAGTCGTCGAAAGAGATGTCAATGCCGGCGACACGGGAATAAATTCCAGTATTGTCATGTGTCATATTATTGTAAAACATTTGGATGGCATTTAGCCAGAACTCAAAAAGTTCAAAAAGATAGTTTTTGAAGAAAGATTTAATAGGATTGTCTTGACTTAGTAATCTTGAAAGATATTAGGCATACAATAATTTAAAACAGCCAGTAAATTATTGTTAAAACACTTATCAGCATAGTTGAATTGCCTTAGGTTAGCTGTAGGGGTCGGATCCCATCTAGCGGTAGTCCGAAGAGTAGTACACCGTGTCGCTTAGGCTTTTGTGCCTTGTTGTCAGAAGGGCCCTTTCGGCTTGTACCCAAAGCAATGTCACCATGAAGGATATATGTTATAACCGTTATTTATATAGGTACAACTTATTGTACGACAGTTTCATCCAAAATTCTTAACTCTCGACGAAGAAAATTGAAGCGCTCTTCGGCTAGTGGTTTTATGAAAAAATTTGCTAGCTGATGTTCCGTGTCAATGAATTCTAAGTTGATGGTGCCATGCAGTTGATGATCACGCAAAAAATGATATCTAATCTCTATATGCTTTGTGTGTGAGTGACATACTGGGTTTTTGGTCAAATTGATTGCACTAGTGTTATCACGGAAAATAGGTATGTGCTTGAATAGTAAGTTATAATCTTCAAGAGTTTGCTTCATCCACAGAATCTGAGCACATCAACGATCAGCTGCGATATATTCAACTTCTGTTATAGATAGTGCTACTGAATTCTGTTTCTTGCTAAACCATGAGACTAAAGCCTTTTCTAACAAATGATACGTGCCGCTGGTACTCTTACGGTCGACTTTATATCCCGCAAAATCTACATCAGAATATCCGATTAAGTCAAAGGTAGTAGTTTTGGGATACCACAAGCCCACCGTAATAGTTCCTTTAAGATATCTAAAGATACGCTTAATCACGGTCATGTGTGATTCCTTAGGGTTAGCTCGATATCTAGCATATAGGCAAACACTAAACATGATATCGGGACGACTAGCAGTTAAATACAATAGACTACCAATCATACCTCGATACTTACGTTGATCAACAGATTTGCCGCTTTCATCAGGTTCCAACTTTGTTGTAGTAGCCATAGGAGTACTGATGGGTTTGATGTTGTTAAGCTCAAACATTTTCAGCATGTCCTTTGTATACTTTGATTGACTAATGAGGACGCCTTGCGAGTATTGTTTGACTTGCAGTCCAAGAAAGTAGTTGAGCTCCCCCATCATGCTCATCTCAAACTCGTTCTGCGTACACTTGGCAAATTCTTTGCATAGACCCACTTTAGTAGACCCAAATATGATATCAACTACATAAATTTGAACTAACAGAATTGTGTCATCAAGAGATTTTATGAAAAGTGTCGTGTCAATTTTCCCTTTTGAAAAACCTTTATTTACTAAGAAGGAGCTAAGGCGTTCATACCAGGCTCTGGAAGCTTGTTTGAGGCCATAGAGCGCTTTCTTAAGTTTGAAAACATGGTCAGGATATTTGTGATTTTCAAAACCAGGTGGTTGTTTTTACAAAAACTCTTCTTTAATAAAGCCATTTAGAAAAGCACTTTTCACATACATTTGAAAAAGTTTAAAGTTTTGAAAATTTGCAAATGCACAAAGCATCCGAATAGATTTAAGACGTCTTTGTTGTATCCTTCCTCTTGGTTTTGTAGAACATGCAACAGAAGCATACGTCTCATCATAGTCGATACTTCTTGGTTGTATCCTTGAGCTACGAGACGAGCCTTGTTGCGAGTGACTAAACCGTCCTCATTAACTTTGCTACAAAAAACCCATTTAGTACTAATGATCGAATGGTCAGCAGGTTTAGGAACAAGTTCCCAAACCTGACTCCTTTCGAATTGGTTGAGTTCTTCCTACATTGCAGATATCCAAAATTTATTGTTAAAAGCTTCTAAAATGTTTTTGGGTTCAATCTGAGAAATAAATACAGTACTAGCAATAGAATCTCTTACAGAAGATCGAGTAGTTACCCCTCTTGATACCTCACCTATTACCAAGTTTTCTGTATGTGAAGGTGTGAATTGGAAATTCTTTGGTAAGCCTTCCTGATAACTGGTTCCAGGTGTTGTATCCACGGTATAGAGGTTGATGGTTCGATGTGAGCATCAACGTCATCATCAGGGATAGCAGTTGTTCTATTACTTTCATCAAATATGACATTAGTAGACTCTTCAACAATCATAGAGCTTTTGTTGAACACTCTATATCCTTTGCTCTTGGCAGCATATCCAAAAAAAATACCTTCGTCAGCTTTGGCATCAAACTTGCTTAAGTTGTCTTAGGTATTTAAGATAAAGCAGCGACAACCAAACACTTGAAAATGAGAAATAGTAGGTGTCCTACCAAACCAAAGTTCATAGGGAGTTTTCTTCGAAATATGTCGAATCAACACCCTATTAAACATGGCATGCTGTACTGACAACTTCTGTCCAAAAATATTTCGGAAGAGAAAATTGATTTAACATGACTTTGGACATATTTCCAAGAGTTCTATTCTTCCGCTCCACAATACCATTTTGTTGAGGAGTTTTAGGACAAGAAAATTCATGATCAAACCATTTGACTCATAAAACTTTTCAAAATCGGAATTTTTGAATTCGTCACCTTGATCACTTTGGATTCGAGTAATTATTTAACCTTTTTTCGTTTTGAACCTTTTTAGAAAATACTTTGAAAACAGAAATAGTATCACTTTTGTTTCTAAGGAAGAAAATCCAAGTAAATCTAAAAAAATCGTCTATAATAAAAAAAGCATATAGTTTTCCACCAAGACTGGCTACTCTACTAGGTCCAAATAAGTCCATGTGAAGCAGTTGCAAAGGTCGAGTGGTACTTACAATATTGATGGATTTAAAAGAAGATTTGGTAGCCTTATTCTTTTTTTTATTCGACATATACCGTGTCCTTTTTGAATGTGATGTCAGGCAGTCCGCTTACTAGCTTCTTGATAGTTTATCTGGATATGGTGTCCATGTTGGCATGACCAAGTCGCTGATACCATAATAGCCTTTCATCTTTGTGAGCGTAGAGGCATCTTCCTATGATATAACCTTTCAGAATATTGTTGCCGAAGGATACATATCCTTCCTTTTTCATCGATAGTGTTGCGAATAGATTAGCATCTCCAGTTATATATCGCGAGCACCCACTATCGAGAATCCATTTACTTCTAGTTGGTAAAGGAAGGTCCACCTACACCACAAGTAGATGTAATCTTTGGTACCCAGATCTTTGAGGGTCCTGAACGGTTAGTTTTCGGTACCCATGCATATAGATTCTTATCAACTAATTTTCTAATTCTACACTATAGTGATACGTGTCCATGTAAACCACAGTATGTACATGTAGCATGCATATTTGTATTTGGTGCAGGATGATAGTGATATCTATATGTGGGTGCAGGATGATGATAGTGACTTTGTGTAGTGGCAGGATGATGATAATAACTACATGTAGGTGTTTTACATGCTGCATGGGAGTAGGTATACATAAAAGCATGTATACGTGTAGTATATGGATGCATGTTATTTTGATGATGTATCTATTGTGTTGGTGTTTAGTGTATGTGCTGTAACTGTGAGACTGAGTTTGATATTGAGCAACCTGTTTACCCAGCCTGATCTCTAATTTCTTAGAGGTAGCATACACTTCATCATATTTAGCAGAAAGGCCATTAATTCTAGCAATAGCAACCTTGTATTTATTTTTCTTTTCAGCAAGCTCTTTATTGAGTGCTGAAATATCATGTGTTTGTTTCTCAATGATAGATTCGACATTATGTAAGCTTAATTTAAGCTTGGATACCTCCTCGATGTCCTCTGTGGAAGGTGTGTCTCTAACATTATCTAGTAAGAATGAAAGTCTATGGATCTCACCTTCATGAGCCATGATTTTATCCTTAGCATGTTTATACTTGCTAATAACCTTTTTGTGGTCTTCAAGAAGATTACTAAAGGCATCACTGTAACACCCAGTTTTCTAGATGAGGGTAATTTTGAAATTTTTTAATTATAATTATTATTTATTGATAATTATTTCATATTATGATTTTTGGTGATTTTTAATCATTTTTAAACTATTTAAAATTATGACTTGTGATTTTGACATTTTACTATTGTTTGGTTTTAATTTCGAGGAATTTGTCACCCCCAGTTTTCAGGAACAGGAGTATTTTTGTCATTTTATATTTTTGAAATATTTTTTGAAATTTATTTTATTATTTATGATATTGTTTTGGGATTATTTGAGTCGGGTTCGAATTTCAGCTCAATCCGACTTGAAACGGGGACCCGGGGGTAGTGTTGACTCTAGTGGACCCACACATTAGTTAGCCATGGCCCACATGATAGAAATATTTTAGTTAGAGGTTAGACTAATTATTATGGATAAGGTTAGTGTGATTAGAGACTTTAGAATGACTAATTTAGCCCCAACCAATTAGCCCTTTCCTAATACTAATAGAATAGGTTAGTGGGGGCATTTTGGACCTTACCATAATAGGACAAATAGCCCCATATGGCCAGCCACTTTGGGAGAGGATAGGCTCAAGTTCATTTCATTTTTCTCATCCACACTCTCTCTTGTTCTTCCCCAAATTTCTAGAGAGCAATCCCTAGCAATTTTTCCACCAAATCCTTCCATTTCGCCACCAAATCTTCTTCTTTCCTTCTCCATTCTAGCCAAGGAGGAAGCTACCTAAGTTTGGGAGGATTCGGAGCTCGTTCGTGTCCTTTTGGAATCTCTACGTGTCGGTGTCGCTCCGGGAAGGCTTTTCTTCGATTCGATCTACCGGGAGTTATAAATCCCTTCTTCTTTTCATTTTCTCATGCATATAGGTCTATTTTGAACCCATAGGAATGACCCCCATGGTTGTATCTCCATTTCTATCCATTTGGAGGTCATAGGAGTGTCCTTTGTGTTGTGGGTGTGTCCATGTGGGAAAACCCCAAATTTGGACACACTATGTGTTGTTGTTATGTATGAATGAATTATTACAAGTTTAATCTCATATTTTTGTATTGGAGATGTGTTCTATAGTGTCTCATATATATATATTAGTGTAGAGAGTGAGTTCTTGATATATTATGTTATATACTTGTGTTTCTTTTGTCTCAAACTACCTAAATCCGTCATAATATTTATCCACGTTTTTAGTAGCAATGACAACTTAGAAATGTCATAACTTTTAGCTTAAAACTCCGATTTATCTCTCATTTTTTTTAAAAGAACCATATTGAAGTTAGCTTTCCAAATATATATTTTAATAAGCCAAATTCTTTCTGTAACATTTTGTAGAATTATTTGAGTGTCAGCTGTACGAAAGACGAACGTGTTTCGATATTTTCGCAATTTCGGGAGCTTCCGGACACGAAAATACGATCCGTTTAAAGTTTCGGAAAGCTAACACGAAGAGCTACAACATACTTTAATCCTAGAATTTAATGAATGCCCAATTGGTACAGTATTTATTTTAAGTAGAAGAGTGACTATACGATATATGCATTTTGTGTAACCTATGAGCCTATGTAGTATGGATATTAAATGAATATAGAGTATGTAATGCATGATATGTTAGATGAATGAAATAATATATATATGATATATATTCTTTTTATATTAATGTATATATATGGTTGAATGCAAGCATGTAGGAATGCAATTAATATAATGCATATAAGAAATGCATAAATGCATGAATGAAAGAATGATATACAATGTATTCATATGTATAAAACATGTAGGTAATGCATAGATGCATGAATGAAATGAATGTTTGCAATATGTTAATATAAATACAAGTATCTAATATGCATGAATGTATGTATAATATAATACAAGTATACATGTATGTATCATGTAATGTAATATACATGATATGTATGTATGCATGTATACAATGTAAGTATGTATGTATGTATGTATTTCTATAAACTGAGTTAACCTATAACCTTTTACACACATTCATTCATACACCCTTTGACATCATGTATCACATATCACATACACCTGCCTATCACTAAATTTTAGAACATTAACACATCCTTTCACACATGCCAAACACACACATACTCACTTACTTTTTTTTACCTCTCTTTCTCTCTCTCTATATATATGTATGTGCCTATATATATATGGCTTTCTTATATATATCTATGTATATGAATATTTGAATGTGAATAATATATATACATTATATAACTAAGTTTGTGTGTCTTGTTAGCTTATGGTTTAGTTTTGTGCTTGGTTTAGTAAGTGACTTAGGCTATGAGTTAGTAGCTATCTTGGATACTTGATTTGTATATACTTAGTTTGTTTAGACCTAGAATTGACTAACTAGACTAGTTGACTTAGGTTTGACTTGGTTGACCTAGTTTGACTTCTAGGGTTGACCAGAGTTGCCCAAGAGTTGACCTTGGTCGAGTTTGACCTAGATTCATGTAGAACGCATTGTAGTGCATATTATTACCATTCTAGACTTGTTGTGACTTGTGCTGTTCTAATAGGAGCCAGACACCACTCCTCGGACAGTACTTTCGTCTTGGACATTCAGTTAGCAGGCGAGTACATTCTTTGATAGTTCTCTCATTTATTTGTTAATTACTGTACTTCAGTTCTAGTTAGTTGTATGTGATTCTCTGTTACAACACGTATGGATATTCTGGATTCATGTATACGACACACATTTATTTTCTGGCCTCTATTACTGGTATTATCATTCCTGGCTTCTATTACTGGAATCACCTACTGGAATCATTTACTGGAATTTTTTAACTGGAATCATTTACTGGAATCATTTACCGGTATTATTATATTTTTGCTGGACTTATCTTGAATCATTGTGTCAGAATTCTGGATTTACTTACTGGGAGAGGAAATACTAGAGTAAGATATGTAGACATACCCTAATCTGGAATCTCCCAACTGGAATCTACTGGAATGATAGCCATCTCATACCCGACCAGGTGTGTGATGTGTCGTATTACCTACAGTCGTTTACATGTCGAACTCGGTATTTTAAAATACACTGCTAGAGTATAGGCTGGACTCACCCTGGAATCGTTGATCACTATAACTGGAATCGTCCCTTACTGGATTCATCTTGTATTAGATTCATCCCATACTGGATTTATATAGGTTTTACACTGGTTACATTTTCTGTCTGGACTTTATATCATATTACCCTGGTTCAGCTAGTTATATTTTTACAGTCTTCATTGCTATGATTCTTCTCTTGTTTAGTATTTACTTTTCTTGCACTTTATCTCTCTTTCTTACCATCACCTGAATATAACTGCCATTTTCATCAATATAACTGTCTATAACTGATGTATAGTTCTCTGTCATTTACTTGGGTTTTCTAGATGAGATTGTACTCGTTCTTGTCCTGACTGGACCTGTTGAAAATTTTACAGAGGATGATGAGGAACCCAACACCCCCTTACTTGGAGCTTGCTTAGTTTACACTCGCGACCTGGACCCCTTGGGAGGTTCAGGCAGCTGCTCAAGATGATACCTTGTATAGTGTAGATAGCTTAGACTGTTCTTTTTTTCATGTTTAGCTGTTGCCTTATTTTCCAGAGTTGTATATTTTAGAGATGTTGGGACTTTGTTATTTCATTCTGCTGTACCTAGGTTGAGGATTCTCTTATCTATTTTATCGTGCCATATTCTATCTCTAGATTGTGATTGGGTTGTACCTCTGTGTTGGCCTCCTTATGGAGAGTATTCATATTATTTTATTTATAGTTCATGACCTAGAACAGCGTTCTACCGCCGACACTGCGGCGTAGGCTGGGCGTTGTTACGCTCTCGTGCCCTTACTCTAGGGTGCGGGTCGTGACACGTTTTTAGTGGTGGACCATACAGGTCAAGTTTATATAGTGGTATTCGAACTAGAGTATCACTACAGCCTGCAGTAGGATTAGGATATTTTTGGAGGTACTCAATCACATTCGGAAAAACTCTTAATCCGATTCCTTTTGTCTAAAATTGTTGCTTATTGACTTCCCTTGAATATAAACTGTTCTCCTTTGAATTTTCGCTTCATTCTCAGAAATTGCTTTTTGTTTTGATCTGTCTTCATGATGGTTATGAAGACATGATCTCATCGCTTCGGTTCGGGGGATACTATCGAGAGGCTGGCCACCTCTCGTCCTGTTCATCATGGCCTCGAGACCACAGCTTCTGTTGTGCCGACTCAGGTTGGCATTTCTGCTACATTGGAGGTGCACCTTCGTTTGTACAGAGACTTTTCCTTTCATTTTTGGTTTCTCTCAGCAGCAGCGATTCATGCAGCATCAGCAGCAGAGATTTGTGCAGTATCAACATCAGGCTAGAGGAAACCAGCAGGGCGAGCTATCGTCAGGACAGTCGAGGATGCACAGACTGTTGGAGATCTTGCTGCAAGTTCCGTTCTTCTCAATTCTATTCCCGCAATTGTCTTTTATAATTACCTTGAAATTCGATTCCATCTGTTCCTTGTTGATTGATTAATTTTGTCATGTTACTCTTTTGTTGTGTTTGTTTTTCTTCTGAAAAAATCATATGGGCTAGGTCACCTAAATCATGGGATCTAAAATCCTCGATAGTCGTGTTAGTTTGCATAGTGAGGACATATAGTCAGATTTTGGATGTATTCTCGGGTATGGGAATTTAAGGTTTTTGTCGTCGCATGCGGCAGTGCAAAAATTTTAAATACCATAAACCTAGAGGTACGTACCTTAGTCAAGGACTCTGTGATTATCGTAGCCTTGCTCACTAGCATGATGAAGACTCTGGACAATATGATTTTGGACAGACGCATATGATTAATAGATTGTATCTTGAGAAGGTTTAAACATCATACCCTTTTGATTGTTATAAATGACTTAGGAGTAGGGATATTTAGTTTTATAGAGCTTATTCATAGGTAGTTCCTTCATAGTATAATGGTATGATGACTTGTAGAGTGTCTGTACCCTAGAGGTGATAGTTAGCATTGGTGTTAGAATAGTAACCCATTGCAGATAATTCTCCTGTTATCTATAATACCAACCAGTTACACATAGGATGTTAGTATGCCTTACAGCCTTGATGATTATTACTACTTTTCCTTACCTTTTCCAGTGAGGCACCCATGACCAGAGCCTGCCTTTGAGTATAGTTGTAGTTTCACCTAAGACCGAGAGGTTTATTTGCATAGATAGATTGCAGATGATATTGGCATATGGGATATAGGTTAGTTGGTATCTATAGGCCATTGTTGTATAGGGTTATAAACATGTTGTTTAGCCTATACTTGGTTCAGTTTTCCATTTTAGTTAAGTTCTCTTCGTGTTGAGTTCCTTTGTGTTGATCACCTTTATAGGCAGTGTGCAGACCCTTCACTAGATACCATGTCCCCTTGATTCAGACCATTCAACCTTAGCCTAGTTCTAAGCATTGTTTTAGACCCTTATAAGTTTAGTCTGCCTTAACCCTTGGTTGATCAGTCATGTATATATATATATAGATGATATACTTAGGATATATGTGATGGGTTGTTGTTATTGAGCATATATATATATATATATATATATATATATATATATATATATATATATATATATATATATATATATATATATGTGGTATTTGGTATTCATGTGCTTAGCTTGAAGGTATTTAGTTATAGGTGACTTGATAGGATTAGGAAGTTAAGAGCTAGTCTATTATAGAGTTTCTCTTTTGCTAAATTCTAGTTGCCAACACCTAGATAGCTAGCATAGGTAAAACCCTAAGAAGTTGACCAGTTGATGACCAAGTACTTGGATGTTGAAAAATTGACTAGTGATTGACCCTTGACTATGTTTGACCTAGAAGGGGGCACGATCATCTTAATTTCGAGGACGAAATTTTTATAAGGTGGGTAGGATTATAACACCCAGTTTTTCAGGAGAAGGTAATTTAGAAATTTTGTAATTTTAATTATTATTTATTGATAATTATTTCATACTATGATTTTTGGTGATTTTTAATCATTTTTAAACTATTTAAAATTATGACTTGTGATTTTGACATTTTACTGTTGTTTGGTTTTAATTTCGAGGAATTTATCACCCCCAGTTTTCAGAAACAAGAGTATTTTTGTCATTTTGTATTTTTGAAATATTTTTGAAATTTATTTTATTATTTATGATATTGTTTTGGGATTATTTGAGTCGGGTTCGAATTTCAGCTAAATCCGACTTGAAACGGGGACCCGGGGGTAGTGTTTACTTTAGTGGACCCACACATTAGTTAGACATGGCCCACATGATAGAAATATTTTAGTTAAAGGTTAGACTAATTATTATGGATAAGGTTAGTGTGATTAGAGACTTTAGAATGACTAATTTAGCCCCAACCAATTAGCCCTTTTCTAATACTAATAGAATAGGTTAGTGGGGGCATTTTGGACCTTACCATAATAGGACAAATAGTCCCATATGGCCAGCCACTTTGGGAGAGGATAGGCTCAAGTTCATTTCATTTTTCTCATCCACACTCTCTCTTGTTCTTCTCCAAATTTCTAGAGAGCAATCCCTAGCAATTTCTCCATCAAATCCTTCCATTTTGCCACCAAATCTTTTTCTTTCCTTCTCCATTCTAGCCAAGGAGGAAGCTACCCAAGTTTGGGAGGATTCGGAGCTCGTTCATGTCCTTTTGGAATCTCTACGTGTCGGTGTCGCTCCGGGAAGGCTTTTCTTCGATTCGATCTACCGAGAGGTATAAATCCCTTCTCCTTTTCATTTTCTTATGCATATAGGTCTATTTTGAACCCATAGGAATGACCCCCTTGGTTGTATCTCCATTTGTGTCCATTTCGTGTCCATTTGGAGGTCATAGGAGTGTCCTTTGTGTTGTGGGTGTGTCCATGTGGGAAAACCCCAAATTTGGACGCACTATATGTTGTTGTTATGTATGAATGAATTATTACATGTTTAATCTCATATTTTTGTATTGGAGATGTGTTCTATAGTGTCTCATATATATATATTAGTGTAGAGAGTGAGTTCTTGATATATTATGTTATATACTTGTGTTTTTTTTGTCTCAAACTACCTAAATTCGTCATAATATTTATCCACGTTTTTAGTAGCAATGGCAACTTAGAAATGTCATAACTTTTAGCTTAAAACTCTGATTTATCTTTCATTTTTTTAAAAGAACCGTATCGAAGTTAGCTTTCCAAATATATATTTTAATAAGCCAAATTCTTTCTGTAACATTCTGTAGAATTATTTGAGTGTCAGCTGTACGAAAGACGAACGTGTTTCGATATTTTCGCGATTTCGGGAGCTTCCGGACACGAAAATGCGATCCGTTTAAAGTTTCGGAAAGCTAACACGAAGAGCTACAACATACTTTAATCCTAGAATTTAATGAATGCCCAATTGGTACAGTATTGATTTTAAGTAGAAGAGTGACTATACGATATATGTATTTTTTGTAACCTATGAGCCTATGTAGTATGGATATTAAATGAATATAGAGTATGTAATGCATGATATGTTAGATGAATGAAATAATATATATATGATATATATTCTTTTTACATTAATGTATATATATGGTTGAATGCAAGCATGTAGGAATGCAATTAATATAATGCATATAAGAAATGCATAAATGCATGAATGAAAGAATGATATACAATGTATTCATATGTATAAAATATGTAGGTAATGCATAGATGCATGAATGAAATGAATGTTTGCAATATGTTAATATAAATACAAGTATCTAATATGCATGAATGTATGTATAATATTATACAAGTATACATGTATGTATCATGTAATGTAATATACATGATATGTATGCATACATGTATACAATATAAGTATGTATGTATGTATGCATTTCTATAAACTGAGTTAACCTATAACCTTTTACACACATTCATTCATACACCCTTTGACATCATGTATCACATGTCACATACACCTATCTATCACTAAATTTTAGAACATTAACACATCCTTTCACACATGCCAAACACACACATACTCACTTACTTTTTTACCTCTCTTTCTCTCTCTCTATATATATATGTATGTGCCTATATATATATGGCTTTCCTATATATATCTATGTATATGAATATGTGAATGTGAATAATATATATACATTATATAACTAAGTTTGTGTGCCTTGTTAGCTTATGGTTTAGTTTTGTGCTTGGTTTAGTAAGTGACTTAGGCTATGAGTTAGTAGCTATCTTGGATACTTGATTTGTATATACTTAGTTTGTTTAGACCTAGAATTGACTAACTAGACTAGTTGACTTAGGTTTGACTTGGTTGACCTAGTTTGACTTCTAGGGTTGACCAGAGTTGACCAAGAGTTGACCTTGGTCTAGTTTGACCTAGATTCATGTAGAACGCATTGTAGTGCATATTATTACCATTCTGGACTTGTTGTGACTTGTGCTGTTCTAATAGGAGCCAGACACCACTCCTCGGACAGTACTTTCGTCTTGGACATTCAGTTAGCAGGCGAGTACATTCTCTGATAGTTCTCTCATTTATTTGTCAATTATTGTACTTCAGTTCTAGTTAGTTGTATGTGATTCTTTGTTGCAACACGTATGGATATTCTGGATTTATGTATACGACACACATTTATTTTCTGGCCTCTATTACTGGTATTATCATTCCTGGCTTCTATTACTGGAATCACCTACTGGAATTATTTACTGGAATTATTTAACTGAAATCATTTACTGGAATCATTTACTGGTATCATTATATTTTGGCTGGACTCATCTTGAATTATTGTGTCAGAATTTTGGATTCACTTGCTGGGAGGGGAAATACTAGAGTAAGACATGTAGACATACCCCAATCTGGAATCTCCCAACTGGAATCTACTGGAATGATAGCCATCTCACACCCGGCCAGGTGTGTGATGTGCCGTATTACCTACAGCCGTTTACATGTCGAACTCGGTATTTTAAAACACACTGCTAGAGTATAGGCTGGACTCACCCTGGAATCATTGATCACTATAACTGGAATCGTCCCTTACTGGATTCATCTTGTATTAGATTCATCCCGTACTGGATTTACATAGGTTTTACACTGGTTACATTTTCTGTCTGGACTTTATATTATATTACCCTGGTTCAGCTAGTTATATTTTTACAGTCTTCATTGCTATGATTCTTCTCTTGTTTAGTATTTACTTTCCTTGCACTTTATCTCTCTTTCTTACCATCACCTGAATATAACTGCCATTTTCATCAATATAACTGTCTATAACTGATGTATAGTTCTCTGTCATTTACTTGGGTTTTCTAGATGAGATTGTACTCGTTCCTGTCCTGACTGGACCTGTTGAAAATTTTACAGAGGATGATGAGGAACCCAGCACCCCCTTACTTGGAGCTTGCTTAGTTGACACTCGCGACCTGGACCCCTTGGGAGGTTCAGGCAGCTGCTCAGGATGATACCTTGTATAGTGTAGATAGCTTAGACTGTTCTTCTTTTCATGTTTAGCTGTTGCCTTATTTTCCAGAGTTGTATATTTTAGAGATGTTGGGACTTTGTTATTTCATTCTGCTGTATCTCAGTTGAGGATTCTCTTATCTATTTTATCGTGCCATATTCTATCTATAGATTGTGATTGGGTTGTACCTCTGTGTTGGCCTCCTTATGGAGAGTATTCATATTATGTTAGTTATAGTTCGTGACCTAGAACAGCGTTCTACTGCCGACACTGCGGCATAGACTGGGCGTTGTTACGCTCTCGTGCCCTTACTCTAGGGTACGGGTCGTGACAATCACCAACATCAAAAGTGAAATCATCAAGAGGATCACGAGTTACCTTATCAGATGGTGCCATTAGGCAGACGTTAGCCGAGTCTTGATGAGTGTCATCTTCCTCGTCTAAGTCACTGGCTTCATTTTTATGCCAGATACTGGTGTTGGCATACTTTCGTGAGGATGACTTTTTATACGGCTTCGCATATCTCCTCCTTTCTTTGTTATATGGCAGTCTTTTCTGACGTGTCCTATTTTCTTGCAGCCGAAGCAAGTGGGTTCTTCAACGTCTTTCTTTTGGTCATTCTTCCTTTGGTTGAAGGGTAGAAACTTCTTGAAGTTGCGTACCAAGAGTGCTTGATCATCACCATCAAAATTATCATCGTCTGTTTCCTCTGGAATGGTTCTTCGGTGATGAGCTCTAAGCGCGATTTCCTCTTGCTTTGGAACAGGTTTGTCGAAGTCTTTGAGATCGAGCTCATGAGTCATTAGCTTGTCCATCAGAGTTTCCATTGACATGTTGGTGAGATCATTGCCTTCGATGATTGCCGTCACCTTGGGGTTCCAGATTTTAGGTAGCCCTCTGAGCAGCTTGCGGATCTTCTCATGGTTGGAGTACTCTTTGCCAAGGGAAGATAGTGGGTTGACGATGTCGAGGAACCTTGTGAACATTTGAATGATTGTCTCATTTGGCTTCATCTTGAATGTCTCGTATTCTTGTGTCAGACAACTGATCTTGATTCTTTAACCTGTGTGGTTCCTTCATGGGTCACCTCCAGAAGCTTCTATATTTCATGTGAGGTGGAGCATGTAGAGATCCTGTTGAATTCAGTCCTGTCTATGGCACAAAAGAGTGCATTAATAGCCCTAGTATCTAAACTAGCCTGTTTCTTTTCCTGGTCGGTATATTTGTCATGGGATTTGTCAGAGAGAGTCCCCTTGACAGTAATTCTAGCAGGCTTCTTGTAACCATCAGTGACGATGGTGCAAAGATCAAAGTCTAGAGACTTGAGATAAAACCTCATTCTAGTCTTTCAATAGGTATAGTTGGTTCCATCAAATAGGGGTGGCCTATTTGTGGATTGTTTTAACGCCCCAGTCCCAAAATACATAGGACCGAGTACGTGAACATGCCAGCTGCACATATACGAAAAATACCCAATATATAGAACCCTCGTATACGTACATAAGCTGTATAATAAATCATCACAGGCCAGAATAATATAATCTAATCTCATAACAGCTCAACACAGAATATAATAAAGTCCAGATAATAAATAAGTGTATCAAAAGATAGCCGGGTGGTCATTCCCACTCCAAACAACTATGATAAATAGTCACAATGATCGGAGTCCAACCTCCGCAAATAGAAATGTAAAGAGATGTAAAAATGTTCTACTAAAATGTCTCAAGGAAATCAATAAGCTAGAAGTCAGCGGGAGATGCCTCATCATCAATGTAGGATGGATCCAGTGCCGCTCCGTACTCCTACAGGAAATCGTCTAATCGTGAAGAGATAACTAGGTCCTCAGAGGACGTAACAAGATACAAGAAAATACCATGCCATGTAACTGTAATAATATAATAAGAAGAAAGGGATGCATGTAATAGGGTGCCTACCAGTTCTACAGTGATAGTGCAATTAAGAACAAACCTTCAACGCATGGGCATCTGGCTCAGGAGCAAGAAACTCAGGTATGGTCCCATCAGGATACCAGGGACCTCAAAGCATAACATTCTTCGAATGTCAGTGGCCAGCAGGATTAGAAATAGGAAAGTGCATAAGTGGCCCATACGTTAAGGAAGTTGTTCTTCCCACCCAATGCCTAGTAGGGTCATATCCATGACTCATGAAACCTCTAGTAACTGCCAAGTCCACTAGCATGCAACTCTATTGGCAGTTACTCCTATCCGTCGCATGCCTCATACGTATCGGTGGCCAGCCGACTACGCGAGAACGTGTCCTACATGTGACTCACAACATATGGTAAAGCAAGTGTTAAGGCCGTATGAGATATACCGATACCTCATCAACAAATGTGTGGTCACTAGACTAAGTCAATGCAAGAGAAATAAATAAAAGCGAGAAGACGACCGATAGAGTCGCCTGCACCCAAGTGTGACTTGGACGCACAGTTTTATAATATTAACAAATAAGAAATACTAAAAATAACAACCGAAAATATGAATACATAATCACAGAGTAAGGTGGCAAGGTATCTTGCCTGGTAGTACGAAGGTGGCAAGTCCAAGAATCACAATATCAGCAAAGAATGTCACAATCTCCAAACGACTCTGGATGCTGAAACAAAGATCAAGAACATACTCGGAATAAGTGATATACCTAGGAAATGCCTCTCCAAAAGTTAAATTTCGGAATAGGGGCAAATTCATAATTTTGAGTCAAAACGATGTCCGTCGTTGGACCCGTTTTGCACCGAAACGTGTGCCAATGTCTACGGTCTCTAAAGTCGTCAAACTATATGTCTACGGATTCGGTTTGAGAAGACGAACCCAACGGTATGTCCAATTTTGGATTTCGATGAGCTGTGCACAAAATTGCCCATTAGGTTTGGTTGCGGGCCCGCCAAATTTGGTGCTCCGATCAACCTTCTCAGATTCAGACCAAACTTGGCATACAGGACCAGAAAATCGATACGGCCGTGATGGCATAAGTTTCGTGTCGATCTGACGAACGTGCACAAAGTTATGGCCAAGTTTGCAAAATGTCGATACGGGGGTATCTCGACGGATACGCACTGATTTCGTCGTGACGCACAACGAAATCGATATTCGTCAGTCCCAACACGTCAGCAACATCCATACGTGTCTTTCGATGCGTATAGTGCACGACCACATTGTTTTGCCAGGAAATATAAAAGAGCAGAACAATTATCGGAGGACTGGACTTTTACTTCACAATACAAACTCGCTTGTACAAAGAAAGCCTAGGGACGAAAACCTAGGTACAGCAATCTAAGTTCAATTATTTATTTTTGATTCTGGGGGATGACGGTAGAGGCTCGGGAAAGCGACGACAGCTCTGCCTTACTCCTTGGACGATCGGGTGCAGCCTTGGCTCTGTAGAAGAACTGCTTGGCGTTGATGAAGAAATGCTCTCTTTTCAGGCTCTATATATTCTCCCTCTGGCTCTCTGGCTCTCTATGTCTCTTTCTTTTTTTATCAGAGAATCTCCTCTCTCTCCTTATATCTCTCTGTGTCTGTCTCTATCTTCCTTCGTAAGGGAATGGCACCTTGCTATTTATAAGAGGGGGGCCTCATTAG
This sequence comes from Iris pallida, assembly GCA_029216955.1. NCBI lineage: Eukaryota > Viridiplantae > Streptophyta > Magnoliopsida > Asparagales > Iridaceae > Iris > Iris pallida. The sequence goes on along the minus strand of JANAVB010024000.1, from coordinate 10,249,095 downwards.
GGTTTGCAATGATTGCCCATTCTTAAAAGTCGGCGGCTAAGGATCACTGGATCTGGGCCGTTCATCTTGAATATACGAGATTTGAGCAATAAATGTGATTACATCAAATCTTTTGTAGGTAATTAATGATGATTGACATAAATCCTCCTGATTTTTCATGCCAACCTCGGATTTCTCGACACGTATCATTAATTTGCTTGATTGTAAATGATCTGATTTGAGCCGCATAAGGCTGGCCACGTGTCAAGGCTGCTTGAGAGTGGTCCCCTGAACATTTGAATCGAATGGTGATGATCTGAGCCACATGAGTGTAGGTGACCGCATGATGGGTACCTTCTTCGTGAACCGCATGAAGATAGTTTTTGTGAGCCGCATGGGGCAGCCTTCGCTTGAACCGCATGGGGATAGTCTTCGTGAGCCGCATGGGACTGGTCTTCGTGAGCCGCATGGGGCTAGTCTTCGTGAGCCGTATGGGGCTAGTCTTCGTGAGCCGCATGGTTCTGGTCTTCGTGAGCCGCATGGGGCTAGTCTTCGTGGGCCGCATGGGGCTAGTCTTCATGAGCCGCATGGGGCTAGTCTTCGTCCTGAGCTGCATGGGTGGTCTCTACTTGAGCCGTATGCGACTGTCCATGTGTCAAGGCTGCGTGACAGTTTCTGGATCTCGGGGGATCGTGTCAGAGATTTCCTTTATTTTTCCTAGGAGTCTGCCATTATGACGGAGTCATAATTGTATTTTTGTGTCAGGGCTGCCATGTGTCAGAGCTGTTAGCCGTCAAGGCATTTAATACAGTAAAGGACAAACGGAAGAGTTGTTTGCAGGCCACGTGGCTCCTCTCCGAGCCGCATAGAACTTGTTTGAGCCGCATAGACGCTCGAACCGCATGGATACTTGAGCCGCATGAACTCTCTGAGCCGCATGAGGCTCTCTGGCCGTATGGATCTTTTTTTATTCTTTTCCATGCTTCTACAAGACCCCCTTCAAAGTTTTTAATTTGCAAAATTGAAATACTTTGAATAAGAAGTATGGCCATGTATAAATTCTCCTAGCCGCAGATGATGTCCTGGCCGTATGGATGTCTCAGCCGCATGGATGTCTCGGCCGCATAGATGTTTCGGCCGTATGGATGTCTCAGCCGCATGGATGTCTCGGTCGCATAGCTCCTTGCCACGTGTGCGTGTCTTTAATTGCCTCAAATTCGTTGTACTGCTTGATGTGCTTGTGATGTTATGGTGGTATTTGCCCCGAATGAGGACTTATTTGTGGACCTGTTACCCTTGGCATACCTTGGTTTTAGGTACGGATAACAAGTTTAATTGGGGATACCGAGAATAATTCTACGACAAGGTGATCATGGACGTTCCGGGTATCGGGAGAGAGAATGCCATGGAGCAGCTGGGCTCCCGGGGCATGATGAGGAATGGTCGGCCTGTACTAAGAGACTTAGCAAAGGACATTTGTGGGCCTATTATCCTTGGCATACCCCGACTTAGGATACGGATAATAGGATGAAGGGGAACCAACATACTTACTCAGAGGTAATAAGGACATGGCAAGTATGAGGGTTTTACCGTGGAGTCTTCCTACTCAGAGGTAATGAGGACATGGCAGGAGTGGACTCAACGAAGGATATTTGTGGTCAACATAGGACATTTGTGGGCCTATTACCCTTGGCATACCCTGGTTCAGGGTACAGATAATAAGACGAGAGAGAACCATCATACTTTCTCAGAGGTAATGAGGACATGGCAAGTACAAAGGTTTTACCGTGGAGTCTTCCTGCTCAGAGGTAATGAGGACATGGCAGGAGTAGACTCAACGAAGAATATTTGTGGACCTATTATCCTTGTCATACTCCGGTTGTGGGTACAGATAATAAGTCGAAAGGAAATCATCATACTTACTCAGAGGTAATGAGAACATGGCAAGCATGAAGGTTTCTTCGACGGAGCCTTCCCACTCAGAGGTAATGAGGACATGGCAGGAGTGGGCTCAATGAAAGGGGGCACATAGAACGACTCAGAGGTAATAAGGACATGGAAGTTCTATGTAAAGGGGTGATTTGTTTTTGGCGGAAGTGAAACGACTAAGAGGTAATGAGGACATGGCCATTTTGGAAATTTGCGGATCTGTTACCGTTTTTGTTCACTGGGAGTGCGAGTAGAGGATCATGAGGGAGGATTTCTTTCAGGTAGAAAGTTCAGAGGTATGGTCATACATGACTTGCTATCTGAAAGAGTGACCCGAATGTGAGTTCAGAGGCACCTGCAGGTACATGACTCAATAATCTGGGGTGTTATGGGTGTGAGTTCAGCGGCACCAGCGGCTACATGACTCGATAATCTGGAATGTTGTGGGTGTGAGTTCAGCGGCACCAGTGGGTACATAACTCAATGATCTGGAATGTTGTGGGTGTGAGTTCAGCGGCACCAGCGGGTACATGACTCGATAATCTGGGATATATTATTTAGACATAATATTTCTTCAGGAACTTGCCGTTGACGGGCAACATGAGCAAGTCTCCATTTTGTTTTGCGAGGCGGTAAGCACCGTTGGAGAATACAGCCACGATGATAAATGTACCTTCCCATTTTGGCTGGAACTTGCCGGCGGTCTTGTGAGTCATGACCATCGGCCTTCGGACTTCCAGGACGAGATCGCCCATGTGGAATGTTCTGATTTTAACCTTCTTGTTGAAGGCTCCAGAGATGCGTGCTTGGTAAAGCTCGATTCGTTGCTGAGCCAAGAGACGCTTTTCATCTAAGGCCTCCAACTCTTATAGTCGGCGATGGTAGTTATCGTCCGTCGTGAATTGGTAAGTAAGGGCGACGCGGAGTGAGGGTATTTGAGTCTCCAATGGGAGGACTGCCTCACTTCCGTACACCAGGGAGAATGGTGTGTTCCCTGTGGCTGTTCGGACTGTGGTACGGTACGCCCATAAGCATTCACCAAGATTCTCGTTCCAGTCGCGTTTGTTAGACGATACAAACTTCTTGAGAAGTTTGATGATTGTTTTATTGAATGCTTCTGCCAACCCATTCGCTGCTAGATTGTATGGCGTTAAAGCAATATTCTGGATGCGATGCTTGTCGCAGAAGCGATACAAGGCGTGGCTTACAAACTGCGGACCATTATCGTGGATGATCCTTCGGGGCAGTCTAAAGCGATAGATGACGTGATGCTTAAGAAAAATGATCCCGTTTGTAGTTTTGACTTCTGCAAGCGGAACAGCTTCCGCCCATTTGGAGAAGTAATCTGTGATGGCAAGTATGAAGAGATGTCCTCGGAAGGAGGGTGGAGTAATCGGACCAATGATATCCATTCCCCATGCTTCGAATGGCCAGGACGCCACTGTTGGATGTAGAAATTCTGATGGTTGGTGGATGAAGTCTGCGTGGACTTGGCAAGCTTTGCACTTTTTAGCATAGTCTATCGCATCTGCTACCATCGTGGGCCAGTAGTAGCCCATTCGGCGAAGACGGTCTTGCAATTTAGGGCCAGGCTGATGGGCCCCGCAGACACCGTCGTGAGCTTCGCGTACGGCTTCTTTGGCTTCTGCGTTCGACAGACACCGAAGTAATAATCCATCATAGGATCGATGATACAGCATTTTCGTCTCTGTATCGTAGAAGAATCTGAGGGAACACCTTCTGATGGAAGTGGCTTCCTTTGGGTTCTCGGGCAGGATGTCGTAGACTACGAAGTCTATGAATGGTTGTCTCCAGTCTGGCGCTTCGTCGATCGTCTGAGCGGAATAACTCGCCACGAATTGAATATTGTTCTTGGGACAGACCAGTTCGTGACCTATCACATCCACGGACTGGCGAGCATCGTTTGGAACTGCTAGGGAAGCAGCAAGGCCTGCTAGGGCATCGACTTCGATATTTCGGAGTCTGGGAACATGTTCGATGAAGAACCCTTCAAATGACGAAATAATGTTGATCGCTATTGGATGATATAGGATCATGTCTTCGTGGCAAACTTCGTACGAGCCCCGGATCTGATTGACGATTAACTGAGAATCGCCGTATGCTTCAAGATATTCTACCCCCAGCTCTCTTGCAAGTTGGAGGCCAATGACCAAGGCGTTGTATTCGGCCACATTGTTAGAGCAGGGTTCTGTGAGAGAGTAAGCGCGATTGATCACCAATCCGGAAGGAGAAACCAGCACCACCCCGACTCCGACGACGATGTTGCCCTTAGGTCCAGTCCTTGAAGCGCCGTCGATGAACATTCGCCATATATCATCGTGAGAGGTTACATGCGAGTCGGCGACCTCATCTGGGATTTCTTCATATATTTTGGACGACTCCGAGCCTGGGTGGGCTGCCAAAAAGTCTGCCAGGGCTTGACCTTTAACAGCCTTTTGTGGGACGAAGATCATATGATAAGGGGACAACAATATTGCCCATGTAGCGAGGCGAGAGCTGAGTGCCCCTGGTTTAGTCATGAGGACCCTGAGAGGGTTGACTCGTGATATCACATGTATGGTTTGTCCAGTAACATAGTGCCGCATCTTTTGAATGGCGAACACCAGGGCGAGGCATTCCTTCTCCACCGCGGTGTATCGGTGTTCTGGCCCATTCATCATTCGGCTGAGGTAATATATAGCTTATTCATGGCCTGCATCGTTGTTTTGTGCCAGCAGAGCACCGAAGGAATGTTCTATTGCTCGTACGTAAAGCAGGAATGGTTTTCCCGCAACCGGGGCCACCAGTACTGGAGGGTTCGACAAATATTCTTTGATGCTGTCGAAGACACGTTGACATTCTTCGTCCCATACGAATGAGACGCCTTTCTTCATGAGATGGGTGAATGGTCGACATCGCCTGGAGAGGTTAGAGATGAACCTCCTAATGTAAGCTAGCCTCCCTTGATGGCCTCTGAGTTCGCAAAGATTTCTGGGGGGACCCATCTCCATAATTGTCTTCGTCTTCTCAGGGTCTACATGAATACCCTGGGCGGTGATGATGAAACCTAAGAAATTTCTGCTGGATACGCCCAAGAAAGATTTCGTAGGGTTCATTTTCAAATTGTGCGCTCGCATCAGGTCGAATACTGTCCTCAGATCCTGCAGATGGTCTCCCCTACAGCGACTCTTGACGGCGATGTCATCAACATAGCACTCCACCGTCTTGCATAAGTGGTCTCTGAAGATGATACTCATGGCTCTTTGATATGTGGCGCCAGCATTCTTCAAATCGAAAGGCATGACTGTGTAGCAGTATGTGCCAATCGGTGTTCGGAATGATGTATGCTTTTTGTCATCAGGAGACATCTTGATTTGGTTATACCCCGAGAAGCCATCCATGAATGACATACGTTCAAAGCCGCAGGTGTTGTCAATCATGATGTCTGTGATAGGGAGGGGGAATTCATCTTTGGGACATGCCTCGTTCAGATTGCGAAAGTCGATACAGATTCGAATCTTCCCATTTTTCTTGAGGACTGGTACTATGTTGGCGACCCAATCCGGATGTTGTTCCTCATGAATGAAGCCGCTGGCTATTAGTTTGTTGACTTCAACTTCGATCGCATCCATGATGCCCGGGCGGAAGCGTCGCTGTTGTTGTTTGACCGGCTTTGCATCTGGCCGTATGTTGAGCTTGTGAAGGGCAACCTCGGGATTTAGTCCTGGCATGTCTTCATAGCTCCAGGCGAACACATCAATATATTCTTTGACAAGTTCCAGTAGCGATTCTCGCTCTTCGTCTGTTAGGCTTTTACTGACGAAGATTGGTTTTGGAGAAGATTCGCTGCCGAGGTCGACCTGTATAACTTCATCTTCAGTAGGAGGTTCTCTCTGTTCGAACCGCTTTTCCCATTGTGCATCCAACTGTTAGGCCCACGGCTCTAACTCGAGGATTTTCAGAATGTCTTCATCTTCTTCATAAGCGTCGATGAATACCATGTTGACTGACATGACCTGTCTGAATACGTCTTCGATACTGGTATCCAAGTCAGAAGTTGGTGACCCTGTTGAATGTGAATGCCAGTCACATTCTTCGTCTGAACTTTCAGGGGTCATTGTGGGTGTAACATACCCTAATCCACATCGAGTCTTGCTATAGTAGTCCCGTGGTTTGCCAGCTGGGACCGGTGGCTTCAAAGGTAACCGTCGTTCAGTGCCGTAGTTCAAGCCTGGCGTAGTCTCCAGATCATACCCCTATTTTTGCATGAGATATTTTGATTGGGGGCTATAAAGATACAGAGGCAGTCTCCCGGCATCTGATTCAAGGTCGACTTCTTCTATGGTGAAGGGCTGCGGATCGTCCTTCCGGCCGAAGATGATTGGATGGTCCCCTCCCTCGATTATGTGGTAAACGTCTTCCACTGGAGTAAGCTGGATTGCGGTGTACACATTTGTCACCTGTGTGTGTAGGTGAGTGCCTATACTGTGTTCCATAGCATACATTGGACAAAGCTTATTGAGCTCGAGGTAGTTCAAAGATAGCCCTTTATTGATGAAGTAAGGTATCTTTTCTAGGGGGATTACATCATCTATGGAGGGAACATCAGTGTGGGCAGCCACAAACTTGGCTAGCTCCGATTCCTCTTCGGCTACCCCCTGTATAAACGAAGACTGAGAGGATGACCTGGACAGCTTGATCGTCGGAGGTTCAGCTGGTGGAGCAGAACGTAGAGTTGTTGGTAGACTAGCGACCCCCGGTTTGGTACTCGATGCTGGGTGGGGAGTGGTTGGTTCGCTAGAAGTCCCAGACCTTGCATCGGGGTGACGACTCTTCTTGGAAAGGCGTATCATCATTGGCTTGTCGGAGGGATTGAGCTTCACCGTTTGCGGCTGGCCGACTCTCGGTAGCCTGATTGTCAATGGCTCCGTTGTGGGTCTTGGCACTTGGCCGGACCTTGGCAGCCGGATTATCATTTGCTCTTCTTGTGCCGAAAGGCTGATTGCGTCCTTACGCAGAGTGGCGATAAGTGGTGCGGACTTGCCAGGTTTGCGAGCTTGGAGGTGGATTATCAGAGGTTCTTCTGATCCTGTGGCTGTGTCGGTACGAGCTTGCACATCTCCTTCACCAAGGTGCCTCTTCGACTTTTCGTACAGGCAGGAGTCTGAGTAGTAGGATTCGACCCCTTTGAAGGGATCGATGTCGGCAAATTCTGTCCTTACGAAGCCGTGTTTATCGACATACTTGAAGCATTGGTGCAGTGTGGAAGGCACGATCATATAATCGTGTATCCAAGGGCGCCCCAGGAGGATGTTGTAAGAAGTGTCTGCATCTATGACGTAACATGTGACCTCTGACTGGAGATCGCCAATTAGACACTTCACACGAATCTTCCCAATTGGGTAGCTCCTGCCCGAATTGAAACCGCTGATGGCGGTGCTTGTAGGCGTCAGGCGATGCATAGGGATGCGAAGATGATGTAACAGACCCTTCGGGATAATGCTTATGGAAGAGCCGGGATCAATGTGCATCCGATCCACCTTTACGTCGCCGATGTATCCAGTGTAGTATAACGGGCGATCGTACAGGTTGGTTTTGATAAGAATGTCCTGCGGGGTAAAGACAATGTTGGACATCGCTCATGTGCACGCGCTGTCTTGGAGATCTGCAGGCGGGTTCTCTCCCGTGAGGTTGACCTGGGCCAGGTATGCGTCGATATTTTGGAGTGCATCGCTCAAAGCCGCACGAACATCCTTTGAGAGTCTCAGAAGCTCGTATAATGACCACTTGGCCGGTGTGTTGGCCAATTGCACCAAGATGTCGAAGTTGTAGGGCCTTTTCAGCCCCTGTGGTGCCTCTTTTCGGAGGGATTTGTCAAAGCGAGTCTCCTTCGGTCTAGGCTTGTCGGTCGTCGGAGGCTGAGAAGGTCCCGGAGCATCAGTTGTAGCGGGCTGATGATCTTCAGCCGAGTTATCAGCCACAGGTTAGGATTGTGCCCCAGACCGCGTGACGACGGCTGTAGCTTCTTCGATATCTGCCGAGATTGTGCGACAGGACCTAACTTTTCTACTCTGCTTCTTGCAAATGGAAGATGGTGTGGGCTGAGTCACTTCTGATACCAAGTCTGGATGGACCTACATGACCTCCCCTCGTGATGTGGTGAGGGGCACTAGACGAGCAGCTTGATCTCGGAGAGGTGGAAGATTAGCAATCTCCATAGTCGCCAGAGGAATGGGGACCACACCGTCTTGAGTTACCGTTGGAGGGAAGCTGCCAAATTGCACTGACACCATATTGGCTGCCACGGTTACCTCTTCAAAATCGATGGCCAGAGCGTTCGAATCGATGAGATTTTAGATGTACCGTTTTAGTTGGTAGCAGTCGTGTGTAGCATGGTGGATGTAGCGGTGGTAATGGCAGTACTTTGGGTTCTCTATTTCTGTCGGCCGCGGTTCCCGTCTTGGTGGAGGAAGCTGAATTCTGTCTCCTTGTATGAGCGTGTCCAAGATGGGCTTGACGTGACCGTCTTCGAAGAAGTAAGTGATTTGCGGCCATTGTTTGTCTGCCAATTTTGGCTCAGGTTTCTGTGCTGTGTCGGCCACCATAGCCTGCTTACCCCTGCTGTCCCGATTGTTGGAGGGGCTACCCCCATTGTCGTTGTTGGTATTAGGACGCTTGCCTTTGTTCTCTCCGTCCGAGATGTGCAATCCCAATTGGCGAGCCTTCTTCAATCGTTCTTCGGCGCTTGTGGCACTGATGATAAACGTCTTCCAGTCCTTGAATTAACTTTCGCCCATCCAGAGACTGATTGTTGGGAGCAATCTCTTCTGGCAAATTTTAATCAAGGAGAAATCTGGATTTCCAGACGGCAACTTCATTACGGTTTGGCAAAACCGCTCGATATAGTTCCTTGTCAGCTCTTTCTCCCCTTGGACGACGTCCATGAGGGTGGACATTGTGACGTCCTGTCCTACTTCGTAGAATCTCTCCAAGAACATGCGCTTGAAGTCGGTGAAGGAGTGGATGCAGTTGTCTGGCAGGTTGCGATACCAGTCGAAGGCGACTCCTTCCAACGCCCTAATAAATAATCGTGTGAGGATGGCATCGTCATGGGGCAGATGGTCGGTGGTGACCTCGAAGTAAGTGATGTACCGACTTACGGAGGTCTTGCCATCATACGGGTTGATGTTGAACGGCTTATATCTTGGCAAAAAGGGGACATCCCTCCATGCAGCAGGGTATAGTTGCCGTATTCTGAGGTCTTGAGAGGTTTCTCGAGCGTGAAACATGGCTCGGAGCTCCTGGACCTCTCTTCTCGCTTCTCTGGCGTCATCCGCAGCGGTAGGAGCCGACGTTTCAGGAGGATTATTGCCCAGGTTCGGTGCCGCTGAATTTGAGTCCGCATTGACCGCGGGACCCGCGCTTGTTTGGCCAGGCATCCCTCTTTGCAGAGTTGGAAGGGCCGCTTTGATCTCGTCTACAGACTTGACCAAGGCATGCAGTATGGCCTCCAGAGTGTTGATGCGTTGGCGATCACTAGAACCACCTTGGTTGCTGTCTGTCATGAATACCGTCCTTACATGAGGAGAGACGGATGGGACGGTAGAGGACGTGTCTTCCGAGTCATACCCCTGTAATGAGAAATCATCGGGGTATGTGGGAATGTCTTTCTCTGGTTCGGACTCAGAAGGAACAGTACCCCCAGTTTCTGAGTTCGCCTCGTCTTGGGAGTTGTGGACGTCTTCGGGGACGTCGAGGTTTGCTGCATCTGATGGGAGAGTTATTTCCCCCGGTTCGTCTTCTTGGAACATCGGATTGTTGTGGAGGTTCGAAGGAGTGCTACCTCCAGTCCCAGTAACCCCAGTGGTGTGGACGATGAATCTCCCACTGTAGCAGATTTCGTCTTAGAACGGGTGCCTTGGAAAACTCCGGTGGTGGGCACCCGCTTAGACGACCGTCTCTTAGTCAAAGTGGTCGAAATCTTCGGGCTGGAAACATATATTTTCTTCCCTCTCCCATCAGCGGGGACTTTCTGAGCAGAATTGCAGGAGACGACGGGAAGTACCTCGTCTTCTGAAGACGGCTGTTGCAGTCTTTGAAAGACGGACTGCCGGTCTTTTCGTACCATCGCGTTGTTGCAACAGCAGTTGACGATGACTTGGGTGCAGTGACGTCCGTGTGAGGACTCCTTGCACCCCGATGCGCCTTTTCTTTCCTTGCGTTTGTGGAGGATGGCCTCACGCAAGTCAGATGGGTCTGGATCGACCATGTTCGCTCCCTGGATTTTGGGAGACTTTTGCGAACCTCTCTATCCGTTTGTCGCCGGGGGCTGGACTCGAGTGGTTCTGTACAACTTTCCATCTGAGGCCCGTAAAATAGTATGTAGGACGCTCGGATGGTCAGAGATCAGATCAGCGGATCGAGCTTGCCAAGCTCGCGCTGCCCTAGACTTCTTCGCTCTAGTGCGTAAGAGCACATAGTAGGAAGAGTCTAAGTAATGCTGGAGAGAGTCAGACATATCTTCTTAGGAGCACAAGAGATCAGGACCATAGGAGAGACGGTCGAAGATGGAGCCGCGTGGAATAGGCGTCATGCGGCTGGCATCAATAATCTTCATGCGGCTGGCAGGCGTAGCCGCATAGGCTTTCTTCATGCGGCTGGGAATCTCGGCCGCATGAGTTTTCTTCATGCGGCTGGATGATCTGACCGCATATACCTCCTTCATGCGGCTGGCAGTTTCAGCCGCATGAGCATCCTGCATGCGGTTGGCAGGCTTGGCCATATGAGTGTTCGGCTTCTTCTTGGGGCGCATAGAGCCACTCTTTGTCCCTGGAAGTCCAGCATCGTAGTGCTTTCCTCTGCCGGACTTGGGGACAGCAGAGTCCTCTAAGGCTTGAAGTGGAGCCGTATGAGAGTTGCCTTCGCCGTCTTGGGCAGCAGAGAGTACTCCGTCCAAAGCTTGGAGAGGAGCAAATGATTTTGGCCTCCACTCGCTGCGAGCTTTCTTTGTGCGGTCGTGCTTCTGGACCGGGCCAGCGCTTACTTCAGAGAGCATTTTTTCGAACGCCTGTTAGTCGAAGTGGACGACCATCTTCTGTTGCGTGGAGCCAAGTTTGGCTACATCCGATTGCGTCACCAACTCCTCAGCCGTGGAGAAGTTTGTCCCCAGCAGAGTCGCCATCGTGTTTGCCATGAAATATGAAAGAGCAGAACAATTATCGGAGGACTGGATTTTTACTTCACAATACAAACTCGCTTGTACAAATAAAGACTAGGGACGAAAACCTAGGTACAGCAATCTAAGTACAATTGTTTATTTTAGATTCTGGGGGGTGACGGTAGAGGCTCGAGAAAGCGACGGCAGCTCTGCCTTACTCCTTGGACGATCGGGTGCAGCCTTGGCTCTGTAGAAGAACTGCTTGGCGTTGATGAAGAAATGCTCTCTTTTCAGGCTCTGTATATTCTCCCTCTGGCTCTCTGGCTCTCTATGTCTCTCTCTTTTTTTATCAGAGAATCTCCTCTCTCTCCGTATATCTCTCTGTGTCTGTCTCTATCACCCTTCGCAAGGGAATGGCACCTTGCTATTTATAAGAGTGGGGGGCCTCATTAGGGTTTGCAATGATTGTCCATTCTTAAAAGTCGGCGGCTAAGGATCACTGGATCTGGGCCGTTCATATTGAATATACGAGATTTGAGCAATAAATGTGATTGCATCAAATCTTTTGTAAGTAATTAATGATGATTGACATAAATCCTCCTGATTTGTCATGCCAACCTCGGATTTCTCGACACGTGTCATTAATTTGCTTGATTGCAAATGATCTGATTTGATTCTAATATTTTATTGGGATTTGTTGAGGGATTTCGATCAATTTGATGCCACGTGCCCTGCTATCATGCCACGTGTCTTAACCACGAGCCACTGCAGAAATCTGAGCCGCAGAAAGGTTGCTCCTTATTGAGCCGCATAAGGCTGGCCACGTGTCAAGGCTGCTTGAGAGTGGTCCCCTGAATATTTGAACCGCATGGTGATGATCTGAGCCGCATGAGTGTAGGTGACCGCATGATGGGTACCTTCTTCGTGAACTGCATGAAGATAGTCTTTGTGAGCCGCATGGGGCAGCCTTTGCTTGAACCGCATGGGGATAGTCTTCGTGAGCCGCATGGGAATGGTCTTCGTGAGCCGCATGGGGCTAGTCTTCGTGAGCCGCATGGGGCTAGTCTTCGTGAGCTGCATGAGACTGGTCTTCGTGAGCCGCATGGGGCTAGTCTTCGTGGGCCGCATGGGGCTAGTCTTCGTAAGCCGCATGGGGCAAGTCTTCGTCCTGAGCCGTATGGGGTGGTCTCTACTTGAGCTGCATGCGACTGTCTACGTGTCAAGGCCGCGTGACAGTTTCTGGATCTCGGGGGATCGTGTCAGAGATTTCTCTTATTTTCCCTAGGAGTCTGCCATTATGAAGGAGTCATAATTGTATTTTTGTGTCAGGGCTGCCATGTGTCAGAGCTGTCAGCCGTCAAGGCATTTAATGCAGTAAAGAACAAACGAAAGAGTTGTTTGCAGGCCACGTGGCTCCTCTCCGAGCCGCATAGAACTTGTTTGAGCCGCATAGACGCTCGAACCGCATGGATACTTGAGCCGCATGAACTCTCTGATCCGCATGGGGCTCTCTGGCCGCATGGATCTTTCTTTATTCTTTTCCATGCTTCTACACACATCGCCCGGTTTGTCGTGGCGCACGCTGTATCGGGAAAAATTATTAAAATTTCCAATTTTTAAAACAATTTTTCTCGCAAGTTTGAAATCAAATAACTTTCTGCGTAATTAACGAAATCCAGATCTACAAGTTGAGTTCTACTCTCGGTTTTTTTGTCTTTGACTGTTTTCAACTAGTTTCTATGAAACCCTAATGTGCAGATTAAAAATCGACTTCAAAGTTGTTGTTTTAAAATAAATTTTAACAGTTTAAAAAACAGGTTTTTCTTCAACTTCGTCTCGATTTTTCTAGCAAGTCGATGGGTCGTTTTGAAATCCACCTGGAGGATCTCGAAGAGTGTCATGTGGGCTTCGCACAGAAGTTCGCAAAATCTAAAACGATCAAACGTAGAAAGGGAGAGGTGTTTGTGAACGTGGGTACCTGAAGGTGCTCGAAACAGAGTATGTCCTGTTTTTACTCGGGTTTCACGACCGTAGCAGTGCTCCGGCGGTCATACGCCGTGGGCAGGTGGTCGAGGATGGACGAGGGGATGTCGGGGTCCTCGAGGATGCTCTGGGTCGAAGGTATTTGTGGTTTTAACGAAGAGTTTTTCCAGAAGAACTTCCCGTTCAAATATATATATATATATATATATATATATATATATATATATATATACAAAATATATATATATATATATATATATATATATATATATATATATATATATATATATATATATATATATATACTCGGCTTTTATGCGTATACGGTTTATCTTTGGATTAATTTTTGGTAGATTTGGATAGGATTTTAAGTTCTATTTTTCACAAAATTTTAATTTAATTAATTATCAATTTTTTAAAGGGGTTTTACATCCTATCCAACTTAAAGAAATTTTGTCCTCGAAATTAAACTAAGGTAGGGGATGCAATGCAATGCAAGGAACTAACATGTGCAAATCATACCTTGGTTGTTAAACAAATGCGGGTAACGATTCCGAATGTCATTCTCGTGCTCCCAAGTAGACTTCCCTGGCGAGTGATGCTTCCATGCCATGTGAACCAATGGTATAAAATGATTCCGCAACACCTTCACTCGGCGATCGAGGATACCTACTAGTTGCTCTTCGTATGACAAACTTGGTCCAACTGTGATTTCGGAGTGATCAATCACGTGACTGCTGTTTGCCACGTATCGCCTCAGCTGTGACACATGGAATACGTCATGTACTCCCTCTAATGACGGCGGCAATGCCAATCTGTAGGCCACCTCTCCAACACGTTCCAAGACAACGAAAGGGCCAATATATCTTGGACTCAACTTGCCACGTCCTCCGAATCGAATCATGCCTCTAGTGGGGGATATCTTCAAGAAAATATGGTCGCCTTCCTTGAATTCCAAAGGTCGACGACGATTGTCCACCCACTGCTTCTGTCGATCCTGCGCTGCTCGCAGGTGGTCTTGTATCTTCTTAACCTTCTCTACTGTGCTCAAAACCAACTCGGGTCCCAATATATGTCACTCCCCGATGTCGCTCCAACAGACAGGAGATCGATACTTCCTACTATACAATGCTTCAAATGGAGCCATCTGGATGCTCACTTGATAGCTATTGTTGTTGGAAAACTCCACAAGGTGAAGGTGGTCTTCCCATGATCCGCCAAAGTCAAGCATACACGCTCTCAGCATATCCTCTAGCGTATGAATCGTACGCTCTGACTGGCCGTCTATCTGCGGATGGTACGACGTACTGAACTTCAAGCGCATACCCAAACTTTCTTGCATACTCCTCCAAAAGTGCAAGGTGAACGTCGAGTCACGGCCCGACACGATGCTAACTGGCGCACCATGTAGCTTCACTATTTGCTTCATATACATCTCCGCCAAAACTTCTGTGGACTGTCCTACTCTAAAAGTGTAAACCCCTTAAATTTTTACTGCATTTTTTTATTAATTTATTTTTATTTGAATTTGGTATTGAGTTCATTTTTGTATTTGCTCATCGAGTGCGAATATGTGCGAGGTACATATTTTTGGAAAAACATTTTGATTATAAATTTTATGTATATAGTATAGTTCTCAAAATAATATATGATAATTAATTACTTGGAGTTATAAAACATGTCACGATTGCCAAAATGTATTTGTTATAACAAGCTATTTTCATTGTGAAAATATATGTGATAATTTAGAAAATAATACCTATAAATGATATGTTCTATCGCATGGAAGTACATGAAATTAAATTTCACGTATACTTTTGATTTTTAGAAATTCTAGTTATTGGATTTAATTGTAAAAACATATTTCAAATATTTATATATATTTATGGTGATTTTCAAAATTAACAATTATTATATTTTTGAAATGATATTTTCAACAAATTTTTGACTCTGATTAGATTCTATGATTTAAAGAAAATCATTAAATTAAATATGTACATAGCCATACCTGAATTGGATTCAAAATTTTGATTTAAAATTTGATTCATTTAGATTTGATTGATTCAAAGTAATTTAAATTAAATGGTGATTATCTAAGGGAGTTCAAATAATCAAAATCCTTATCTTCAAAGGATTACCTCAACCCTATATATAGGGGAGCCTCCATATTAGCTTTCCTCCACAATTATTCCACAGATTTCTCCACCACAAATATACGTGCCTCGTGTCGATGTTCCATCCATCCTCGTGTCAGCCGTGACGGCCTCGGGTCTGACCCCGGGTGTCTTTCCAATAGGTTATTTCTTTTTACATATACAAATATCAATCCTTGTCCGACAATCCCGGACACACCTCCTCATCCCTATCGTGTCGGACACTCTCCGACACGACATCCTAACCTAACTGTACGTAGCTCCTTCCGTCTCTTTTCCCGTCGCCATCAAACCTTCAGCCCCGTCACCTCCGCCCTCGCGACAACCCAGCCATCACCACCACCACCTTCGTCGTCATCATCGCAGACCCAGCCAATCCCTCGACATCACCACCACCAGCCTTCCCCTAACCCAGCACAATAACCCCCTCACCATTGACACCACCGGCGTAACCCTCTGCCAACTTCAGCAGCGCCACCATCACCGTCGCGTCGCCGTGGCCGTCTCCTCTCCGGCCAACCATTGATCCCCTGATCTCGAGCCGTAAGTCGCACCCCCACCACTAGCTCCGGACCTCCAGCCTCCACCGTTGTCCCTGACCAAGCCAGGCTGGTGGCCACCATCGGCAAACCCTACCTTTTTCCACCACCGCCACCACCAGAAATTCGCTACCACCACCAACAAATTAAAAATAAGAAATCCTAACCTGAGCTCCATCGTCCCCGTGCCTACGTCGTCGACCTCCGGCGAGCCGCGTAGCCAGATCCAACATTTCCACCGCCGCCACCTCCTCGTAAAACCCCACCGAGCACACCCGCTCCGCCCTTCGCCGCCGCGCCCGCACCTAGACGCAACGCCGCGAGCGCCGACCGTGTTGACCTCCCTCCGTGCCGAGAAACTGTCGTCCTCCCGCTCCCTGTAACTCCACCACCGCCCGCGCCACGTGTTGACCTCCGCCCAACGCTCAGCGCTCCGCCGGCTGGCCGACCCGACCCCGGCGAACCGATCGACTCCTCTTCCCCTTGCTTTTCCCTCTTCCTCTTTTCCTATCTCCTTCTCCTCTCTCTCCTTCTTACTTCCCCCAAATTATTTTCTCTCTCCTCTCTCTTTCTTCCCTTCGACAAAAGAAGAGGAGCAGCAATAACACTGCTGATATTTTATTCTTTATTATTATTATTATTATTATTATCATCATCAACATCATTATTAGTATTAAAATATCTAATATCAAAATTTTTATTATATTTTTAGGATACTTATGATTAATATTAGCGTATTTTTAGTAGATTCATTATTATGATTTGATTACCAATATCCTAAGACTATAAAATTTGAATGTGAGATTATATAATGGATATTGTTAATAAGTTTTAAATTATTTTAGATTTTTTTAGATTACTATTATTATGACTAGTACAAATACAGTTCCCTACAAAAAAATTTATGTCGACAAACTTGGTATTTTTCCCTAACATGATTTTTGATATTCAAGTGTTTGCCTAAAAACCTTTTTTTTCTACTAAACATATATATTTTCAAGTATTACGAAGTATTCTTCTAAAGTCATATATATAATAATTATCCAAAATTTCTTCAATCATTATCCTCTTGACCGCGACTAATCCCATTCTTCCTATACCCTAGCCAACTCTGTACCTTCATTATATCAACCCTAACTAATTGGACTGTTCTGGACCCGATGGAACCGTCCGTGCCAGCATCAGAGGTCACCTTGCGTAGTTGTAACACTGAAGTTGTAGTTCGTGCCACATTGATCATTGCAATACACCAGGCATCCTACCAGGCAAGATATCTTGCCATTAGCTGATTATTTTACTTTAGCTCATATTCATGCATTTATTTATTATTTATTTTCTGCAAAATAAACTGTGATACATGGCACAAGTAGATAGAATTTTTACTGTTTAGTTCTATTTCCTGCTATGTACTATTTTCTTATACATTGAACTTAGAGTTAAGGGACCACCCTTTGTGTGTTGTATTCATAGGCCTTACACATTTTTACCACGGAGTTGCGAGTCGCATGTAGAACTCTTACATGCATGACTGGCTGGCCACCGGTACGTATAAGCCGTATGATAAGAATAACCGCTAATAGAGGTTGCATGCTTAGTTTGACTTAGCGGTTAATAGAGGTTTTGTGTTGTGGATACAACATAGTAGGCATTAGGTGGGGAGAACAATACCTTAGCGTATGGGCTGCTATGCACTTTACCTTTTGTAACCCGTGAGCTCCGTCGGAGACGCGGGTGAGATTACCCATGATTACTGACGGCAACTGGCATTCTGCAGAACATTATGTTCTTACTGATTGGGCCTCTGGTGCCCCAAGGGAGACCCTGCCGATCCTATTTTAGCCAGGGCCCATGCGTTGGAGGATGTTCTTAAAACTGCATTCACTTAGACCGGTTAGGCACCCTTATCCGTTAGGTACGAGTACTCTTGGTTTGGGTACTTGTACATGACCGTAGCTTGGAACAATAACTTATTGCGGATTAGTTCGCCACATCTTTGTCTTTGTTTGGTTGTAGGTGTGGCTTACTACTCCGATGAGAAGGTATTGAACCTTGTTGGGGGTCCGGATACCATATTGGAATCATGACTTGGAAAGATACTTCATCGTGGGTTAGTGAGCCATCTCCTGTCCTTGTTTGGTTGGGGGGATGGTACGCTAATCCAAATGGTGAGGTATTGGACCATGTTATGATCCAATCTTACTTATATTTATTGAGCAATTATATTCAGTTTATATGGCATGATATTGTGTATCTTGTTACGTCCCTCTGAGGACCTGGTTATCTCTCTAGGTGTGTGCTATTGTCTTTCGTATGTATTCTAGCCGAGGTCATGATCTTCTTCATTTATTCGAAGATGACGTGTCTTGGATCTATCTTGCTACTTTCGTCAAATCATTTTATATATCATGTACTTCTTTCCTTTTATTTGGTTGGTAGTGGATGTGTCTCCACCCAACATATTGTACCAAGACAAATTATGGTTATTATATGATATCTTTTACATTTCTGTGGATGAGATTAGTTAGTTGTGGTTTACTGCATTTTACAGCTTATGTACCCATACGAGGCCTATGTACTTCATATGTATGCAGCTGACATGTCTACGTTCCTAGTCCTACGTATTTTGGGACTAGGGCATTACATATTTTTGTGGTGGCTCATGTCGGTCGAATTTATCACTTCGGTTACGTGACTGTACCGATGTGAACCTGTATATCGGAATAGAGTTTAGGATTTCATCCACAAGCTTGACCTCCTTCCTTGCTTCAAGTTTTGAACTCTCGTTACCATCCTTGATTTGCATCTTGTTTAAACTCATTCTACCGTAAATTCTTATTTTTTGTGCTTAGTGACAGCTAGAAAAATGACTACACTATTATATGATCATATGTCAAACACATGGATTACATTGACAATTAGTATGCATTGAGGTCTTATTTGAGTTAGAACGACATTTATTTTTCCTAAAAGTATTGGTAAATTCTAAGTTGGGTAGTAGAGACGGAGATAAATTTTATTTTGATACTACTAGAGGATTGATAGATTGAGAAGACAAAATGTTGATTTTGGAGATTGTGAAATAGTTATGACTTATTTGAATTTGAAAATTTATATGAGGAATAGTTTAAGGTTTTAAATTGGGTTGTACGATTTACAATTAACAAGTTTATTAAATTTTGAGTTTGAATGATGATATTAACATTTTTGGTTTAAAATATTGTGGAAGATATGAAATCGATTGAAGGAAATTTCAAAATTTCAAAATTATATTAAATGATTGATTGATAATATTAACTTAAGTTTAAAAAAAATGGTGAACAATTTATTAGCAAGGTGATAAAGATTTCTTTTGAGATTGTTTGGTGGTATTCACGTACGAAAGGACCTATAGATTTTACAAAAAGATTAATCCTCGATTTTGAAGAGCTTAGAAAATACTTATGAATTATTGGGTTTATATTTTTGAGGATATAAATTGAATTAAGAAAAAACTTTAATTTCCAACTGTATCAATATTTGATCTATAATTGAATAATTTATCGAGAGTTTGAGTTGCAAGTTGGTTGTAAAAAAAGGTTGTTACGATAAAGGTTTATTTTGAGATTGGTTAAAGGAATTTGAACTTTTTTTTTATTATGTTTGATAACTAAGAATGGTTAGACATTTTTGTAGATTCCTTTGTGAACTATATTGAGAAATACTGGAGGAACTCAAATATATGGATTTAGAATCTTATATTGATAGGAAACTAAGATAGACATAAGTAGTCCATATCAATTGTCATGGTACTCATGACCATGATAGTTGTACACAAGTGTAGTTAGTCATCGACCAAACTATGTGGCTATAACTTCATATTGACTTACTCGACCTTCCCTTAAATCTAGATCTTTTATCGTGACCATCTAATTATTGGAAACTTAGAAATGAGTAAAATCATTCCCTTGACTATACCCTTATCTAAGAGACTATCTTCTCTCTAGAAACCTTGTCCCTAGCTTCTTTCACATGATCTACGAGATTTCCTAAATTATCCTTATTGCGTGATTTAACCTTTTTATTTTTGTATTAATTAGTACCTTATGAGAACCCACTTTCTATTTTGATCATTTGGTGTCCCCTATCGTGACTTTGATATTTGGAGCACAAATACTAGACATGACTAGATTCTTAAGAAGTTTGAACTAATTCTACTTTCTTTCAAATTTAACCTCACATGCCTATGTTTTTACCATCTTGACTAAATGTTGCTACTATAGCCTAGTTTTGCGAGTTTAACCGTTATCAAACTTGTTCAAGACACATGCTATTGAGCACGCACTCACTGACATACTGTCTAATCAGAACTGGTGCATGATGGTCTGATCAACCGAGTGCACTTTGGTTCGCTTTTCATATATCGTTCTACGTGGATAGAGACATAGTTAAACTTGTCCTCTAGAATCTCATCCACGATTGCCTTGACAATTCTTTTGAAATTATTCAGTCATCTTTGAACCACGTATTCATATTCGATAATATCATCTTTGAACTCCTTATTGCTTTCGTCTTCACCAATTTTGGAAGAACGAAGGCACTTGTACTTGAAAACTCCTCTAGCTGTCCTATCACTTATGACCATTACCACTCAATGTTACTATATCTTCGTCTTAAACTACTCGTCCTTCTTTTCGGCCCTATATTTACTATCATGACCTTCTAATCGCTTAATTTAGGCGTGAACCTAATCGCTCTCTTAATCGTGCCCCCAACCTACTCTCAAGGAACCATGTCTTTAAGTTCTCAAATTTATTTCTCTTGATACCGTACTATTCTTTATTGCATGTTATCTTGATTAAACTTTAACCCTAATCATTTTCCTTCTGGCGTTAGTTAGCCATATCCATGATTTATTTTCGTAATTATTTGAAATTGCGATTTTCTAATGCATGTTTGCATTGAACGTCGTTTCTTTGCCTCATCCAGTGACTTGATCGTATTTATTACCGATATACCCATGTGACCTTCTTACCCCCCATTATTTTTAATTTCGAGGACGAAATTTTTGTAAGTTGGGTAGGATGTAAACCTCCTAAATTTTTACTACATTTTTTAATTTATTTTTATTTGAATTTGGTATTGAGTTCATTTTCGTATTTGCTCGTCGAGTGCGAATATGTGCGAGGTGCATATTTTTGGAAAAATATTTTGATTATAAATTTTATGTATATAGTATAGTTCTCAAAATAATATATGATAATTAATTACTTGGAGTTATAAAACATGTCACGATTGCCAAAATGTATTTGTTATAACAAGCTATTTTTATTGTGAAAATATATGTGATAATTTAGAAAATAATACCTATAAATGATATGTTCAATCGCATGGAAGTACATGAAATTAAATTTCACGTATACTTTTGAGTTTTGGAAATTCTAGTTATTGGATTTAATTGCAAAAACATATTTCAAATATTTATATATATATTTATGGTAATTTTCGAAATTAATAATTATTATATTTTTGAAATGATATTTTCAACAAATTTTTGACTCTGATTATATTCTATGATTTAAATAAAATCATTAATTTAAATATGAACATAGCCATATCTGAATTGGATTCAGAATTTTGTTTTAAAATTTGATTCATTTAGATTTGATTGATTCAAAGTAATTTAAATTAAATGGTGATTATCTAAGGGAGTTTAAATAATCTAAATCATTATCTTCTAAGGATTACCTCAACCCTATATATAGGGGAGCCTCTATATTAGCTTTCCTCCACAATTATTTCACAGATTTCTCCACCACAAATATGCGTGCCTCGTGTCGGTGTTCCATCCATCCTCGTGTCAGCCGTGACGGCCTCGGGTCCGACCCTGGGTGTCTTTCCAATAGGTTATTTCTTTTTATATATACAAATATCAATCCTTGTTCGACAATCCCGGACACACCTCCTCATCCCTATCGTGTCGGACACTCCCCGACACGGCATCCTAACCTAACTGTCTGCAGCTCCTCCCATCTCTTTTCCCGTCGCCAGCAAACCTTTAGCCCCGTCACCTCCGCCCTCGCGACAACCAAGCCATCACCACCACCACCTTCATCGTCATCACCGCAGACCCAGCCAATCCCTCGACATCACCACCACCAGCCTCCCCTAATCCAGCACAACAACCCCCTCACCATTGACACCACCGACGTAATCCCCTGCCAACTTTGACAGCGCCACGATCATCGTCGCATCTCCGTGGCCGTCTCCTCTTCGGCCAACCGTCGATCCCCTGATCTCGAGCCGCAAGCCGTACCCCACCACTAGCTCCGGACCTCCAGTCTCCACCGCTGTCCCCGGCCAAGCCAGGCTGGTGGCCACCATCGGCAAACCCTACCATTTTTTCACCACCGCCACCACCAGAAATTTGCTACCACCACCAACAAATTAAAAATAAGAAATCCTAACCTGAGCTCCGCCATCCCTGTGCCCGCGTTGTCGACCTCCGGCGAGCCGCATGGCCAGATCCAGCGTTCCCACCGCGCCGCCACCTCCTCGTAAAACCCCACCGAGCACACCCGCTCCGCCCTTCGCCGCCGCGCCCGCACCTGGACGCAACGCCGCGAGTGCCGACCTCCCTCTACGCCGAGAAACCGTCGTCCTCTCGCTCCCTTCAACTCCATCGCCGCCCGCGCCACGCGCCGACCTCCGCCCAGCTCTCAGCACTCCACCGGCTGGCCGACCCGACCCCGGCGAACCGATCGACTCCTCTTCCCCTTGCTCTTCCCTCTTCCTTTTTTCCCAGCTCCTTCTCCTCTTTCTCCTTCTTACTTCCCCCAAATTATTTTCTCTCTCCTCTCTCTTTCTTTCCTTCGACAAAAGAAGAGGAGCAGCAGTAATACTACTAATATTTTATTATTTTTTCTTTATTATTATTATTATTATCATCATCATCATCAACATCATTATTAGTATTAAAATTTCTAATATCAAAATTTTTATTATATTTTTAGGATACTTAGGATTAATATTAGTGTATTTTTAGTAGATTCATTATTATGATTTGATTACCAACATCCCGAGACTATAAAATTTGAATATGAGATTATATAATGGATATTGTTAATAAGTTTTAAATTATTTTAGATTTTTTTATATTACTATTATTATGACTAGTACAAATACAGTTCCCTACAAAAACTTTATGTCGACAAACTTGGTGTTTTTCCCTAACATGATTTTTGATATTCAAGTGTTTGCCTAAAAACCTACTTTTTTCTACTAAACATATATATATTTTCAATTATTACGAAGTATTCTTCTAAAGTCATATATATAATAATTATCCAAAATTTCTTCGATCATTATCCTCTTGACCGTGACCAATCCTATTCTTCCTATACCCTAGCCAACCTTGTACCTTCATTATGTCAACCCTAACTAATTGGACTATTCTGGACCCGATGGAACCGTCCATGCCAGTATCATAGGTTACCTTGCGTAGTTGTAACACTGAAGTCGCAGTTCGTGCCACATTGATTATTGTAGTACACCAAGCGTCCTACTAGGCAAGATACCTTGCCATTAGCTGATTATTTTACTTTAGCTCATATTCACGCATTTATTTATTATTTATTTTTAGCAAAATAAACTGTGATACATGGCACGAGTAGATAGAATTTTTATTGCATTCATAGGCCTTACACATTTTTACTACGGAGTTGCGAGTCGCATGTAGAGCTCGGACATGCGTGACTGGCTGGCTACTGGTACGTATAAGCCGTACGATAGTAATAACCGCTAATAGAGGTTGCATGCTTAGTTTGACTTAGCGGTTAATAGAGGTTTTGTGTTGTGGATACAACATAGTAGGCATTGGGCGGGGAGAAAAATACCTTAGCGTATGTGCTATTATGCACTTTACCTTTTGTAAGCCGTGAGCTGTGCCGAAGACGCGGGTGAGATTACCCATGATTACTGATAGCTACTGGCGTTATACGGAACGTTATGCTCTTACTGATTGGGCCTCTGGTGCCCCAAGGGGGGACCATGCCGATCCCATTTTAGCCAGGGCCCATGCGTTGGAGTATGTTCTTAAAACTACATTCACTTGGATCGGTTAGGCACCCTTATCCGTTAGGTACGAGTACTCTTGGTTTGGGTACTTGTATCTGACCATGGCTTGGAACAATTACTTGTCGCGGATTAGTTCGCCACATCTTGTTCTTGTTTGGTTGTAGGTGTGGCTTACTACTCCGATGAGAAGGTATTGAACCTTGTTGGGGTCCAGATAACATATTGGAATCATGACTTGAAAAGATACTTCATCGTGGGTTAGTGAGCCATCTCCTGTCCTTGTTTGGTTGGGGGGATGGTACGCTAATCCAAATGGTGAGGTATTGGACCATGTTATGATTCAATCTTACTTATATTTATTGAGCAGTTATATGCAATTTATATGGCATGATATTGTATATCT
Source organism: Iris pallida (assembly GCA_029216955.1). Taxonomy (NCBI): domain Eukaryota; kingdom Viridiplantae; phylum Streptophyta; class Magnoliopsida; order Asparagales; family Iridaceae; genus Iris; species Iris pallida. Next base: position 10,224,900 of record JANAVB010024000.1, on the reverse strand, counting down.
TGTTACGTCCCTCTGAGGACCTGGTTATCTCTCTAGGTGTGTGCTATTGTCATTCACAGGTATTCTAGCCGAGGTCATGATCTTCTTCATTTATTCAAAGATGACGTGTCTTGGATCTATCTTGCTACTTTCGTCAAATCATTTTATATATCATGTACTTCTTTTCTTTTATTTGGTTGGTAGTGGATGTGTCTCCACCCAACATATTATACCAAGACAAATCATGGTTATTATATGATATTTTTTACATTTTTGTGGATGAGATTAGTTAGTTGTAGTTTACTGTATTTTACAGCTTATCTATCCATACGAGGCCCATGTACTTTGTATGTATGCAGCTGGCATGTCTATGTTCCTAGTCCTACGTATTTTGGGACTGGGGCGTTACAAAAAGGTAAGACATGGGCTGACTTGGTACCGCGTCACATCCACTAGGACTCCGGAGAAATCCTGTGACAAAGTCCATCGTAATGTGCTCCCATTTCCACTCGAGAATGGGTAGCGGCTGCAATAATCCGGCCTACCTCTGGTGCTCGACCTTCACTTGTTGGCATACCAAACACTTAGCCACGAAATGAGCTTTCTTCCGCTTCATTCCGTGCCACCAATAATACTGCCGTAAGTCCCGGTACATCTTAGTTCCTCCGGGATGAATAGAGTAAGTCGAACTGTGTGCTTCTGCCATCAACTACTGCCGTAGCTCTCCATTAGGAACATAAATACGATCCCCACATCGCAGTGTCCCTGTGGTGGCCCATGCAGGTCAAAAAATATTGTTGGGTTACATGACTGTGCCGAACAAGCCTGCATATAGAAATATAAATAGTATCTCATCCAGGACTACTACCTCATTTGACTTCCAAACCTTTCGAATTCTCTTTGATTTCTTGAAATCGCCTTCTGTCTAACCCTCCTAACATTATCCTATTTTCGTGCCAGCAATATGAATCTACGAAGCGGACGCACCATTACCTTGACCCTCAGAGCTGGTGATACGACTACCCATGAGGAGCAGAACCCTCTGATGACCCCGGTGACGCCGTATCATCCAGGACAGCGGCAAGCTACCACGATCCCGTCGATGGTACACCAGGAGACTCAAGCACCCCTAGCCAACCAGACTGGGCGGACCACTGTAGTACCCCTAGAAGAGAATGTGCCCTCTACTACACCACTTCAGCCAAATTGTGTGACTTAACCAGATCAGAGAATCCCAACTTCCCAGCAAGAATATACGCCACTTCCTCCCCAGTCCCTATCATCCACGCTAGTTCCTTATTCTAACGAGGCTTCAGCGTCAAGGTTCTTGCTAAGGTTATTGCAAGTGCAGCAACAACAAAATGAGTTTGCAAGGAGTATTATATCTGTAGCCCTAAACATGACTCTATCTACCTCGCCAGCCTTAGTGCCAGTTAGAGAGACTCAGAACGGGCCGAATAGATATCCTGAAGCACAACAACACCCTAGAGCATCACCATATCCAGATAGGGGGCTTCCTACATGTCGCTTCTGCCATAGGAAGGGTCACGTTATGAGGGATTGTCGTCGTAGATTGTGACGGTGTATGATTTGCGGTTCCAATTATCACAAAGCCAAAAATTATACGGGGACATAATATACCTCATAGCAGGAGCAAAGAGAAGGACTATACCGGGCTCGAGAGAAGCCTACCTGCAACTACTGCGGAAAGAAGGGACACATCAGTAAAGATTGTCGAATCTGTCATGGTTAATGCTTAAGATGCGGATCGAGACAACATATGATTAAAGATTGTCCCAAGCCACGAACTCAAGTGCATGATCAGCAGACTCCCATGCCAACAGTCCCAGCACTTCCCACACCTCGACCGGTTCAGCATGTGTCGAGGCTCATGAAACCAACTGTAGGAGCACCACGTCCACCATTACCTCCACAGCGATTACAGTTCCACAGGGCGAGAGCACAGGGCCCTAGTCAGAAGCACGGGCAGGCCTTTCACTAGAGGTAGAGGGTACATAATCCCTGGGGGAAATCATAGCAGTTATGATTTTAGTTGCTACGTTCTTGCTACTTGCCTTATTTAACACTGGAGCCACACCGCACTAGTTAATCATAAGCCTAGTCATGCATTTTCCATCTTACTCATCCTTTTCTAAAACATAGATCCATTGTTATTACCTTTAAGTTGTTGATAATGGTAAATGATCAGAACATATGACAACCTCGGAACTGGTATACTATCTTCCCTCAAGAAACTGTGCTATCAATAGGTACATAACTAATTATTCCTCACTTGGAGTTTGCCATTTTGATTACGTTACTGTGTGGAATGGGCCTGCATATAGAATTAGAATCTAGGTACCTCATCCATATACTTGACCTCCATCCTTGATTCCCTTTGAACCCGTTGATTGTCTTTAATTACATATTGCCTGATTCCCTTTCTACCACAAATATTATCCTTTCTCCCCGTGATGATAGACAGGTTAGGAAGATGACTCATACTTGGTATACGCGTTTTATGTTGCTCAAACACACTATTAGTTGAACTCTTTTAAGTTGGGCAGAATGCCTCATGACCTATCATCCTCCTTGTCCCTACGACCTTCTTTAAAGAAAATACTCAGAAGATTACCTAGACTGTGCTTATTAGTTCAATCAATGCCTTAGATAAGAAACCAGTAGGACAATTGTAGAGGCACGATTATAGATCGAGTCTTAGAGTTTGATGAACTTGAACTACTTGTGCCTTCTTTCAACTATATATCTCGCGTACTTATATTTTGAACTACCGTGACTAAATGCCGCTATTATAGCCTAGATTTCGCAAGCTTCTTCTTTATCAAGCTTGTTCAGGACATGTGTTTATTGGAGGCGCCCACTAACATATTATCTAATTAGAATCGATGTACTATGGTCTGATCAACCTTAGTGCACACGGTTCGCTCTTCATATGATTATCCTACATGGATTGAGATATAGAAGTCCCTAGGATCTCAACCATAACTGCCTTGGCAACTCACTTGGAATTATTCAATTTGCCCTTGGAACCTCGTATTCGCAATCGATCCCCTCCCTCGAACTCCTTATTGTTTTTCTGCCCTTACTAAAAATTGGAAAAACAAATGCTCGTATTGAGAGACGATAGACACAGAATGTTCCCTTAGTTCGCCGTACCACCTATGGCTACGAAGGCGATATATGTACAATTATTTTGTATCCATTCAAAATTTGAAAAGGATCTTCATACTCGATCCATATCTACCGTATCTCGTTACCTATTGTCCTGAGTATTATTCTTTTATAATTATAGCCAAGATACGATATTGCAACTTAAATTTTCCTGACCTTATTAATCCTAAAAACTGTGACTTAGCTTCTAGAGTGAGTAGATTGTAAGATTTCTAAATTCTAGGATACACTAGTACAAGTGATTGACTGGAATAAGTTGGTTTACATTAAGGTGTTAACAAGGGGCTCATGAACACCCACTTTCTATTTAGATCATTTGATGTCCCCTACCGTTACATCGACATTCGGAGCACGAGACTAGCTGTTACCTTCCAACAAATTTCATATACAAGATCTAGACGAGCCCATCTTCATCTAGGCATACCATGTCCCACTTAAACATGTCCCCTTATACTCTATTTTTCTGATACGACTTCCGGGTCATGAATACCAAATATAAACCTTACCATAAAACTAAGGTACCATCCGACTTTGATTAGATACCCAACCTCGATTCGGTTCACTTGACCCAATATATGGCTATGATCTACTCGAAATCCACTACACATATACCACTAGAGTGCCACCAAATTGATACCCTGTGTGCTACTTATACACAAAAGTCACGGAAGACACATTTTTAGACTTACAACACCTATCTAACCAATTCGACTCCAAACTAGCCAACCACTCAATTCAGAACCTGTACTATGCTACCCTAACCTAGGAGGGATGGTATAAATTGACTCTAAGAGGTCTTGTCCTGCCTATATAGATTAAACCCAAGGTTCATCCAAAATAAAATCCCTCTATACCTTTTCGACCAATACAATATCTACCATCTTGCTGGAGCATGACCATAATTTAGCAGTGTTAATCGGTTAAAAAGTTCCTTATTGTGTTAAGGACCACCCCAAGGAACCTTGGCTCCTTCGAGTCCATGACTATGATCAGAAAGGCCAAACATTCTCATTCCACTCCTTAGGAATTATCCTTTTCAGAAGTCTTGTAATGACGATTTTATGGTTAGCCAACTTCTATAAGTTGGGTAGAGCCTCGAACCAAGAATACCTGGACATGGAGCCAATTTGGATTCTTTTTATATAAGATATCCCCACTAGGGGCACGATTCGATTCGGAGGACGTGGCAAGTTGAGTCCAAGATACATCGTCCCTTTCGATGTCTTGGAACGTGTTGGAGAGGTTGCCTATAGATTGTCCTTGCCACCGTCGCTAAAGGGTGTGCATGACGTATTCCATGTATCTCAGCTGAGGAGGTACGTGGCGGGCCACAAACAAGTGCTTGATCACTTCGAGATCACAGTTGGACCGAGCTTGTCGTACGAAGAGCAAATGGTAGGCATTCTTGATCGTCGAGTGAAGGTGTTACGGAATCAATCTATTCCATTGGTTCGCGTAGCTTGGAAGCATCACTCGCCAGGAGTGACTACTTGGGAACGCGGGGACGACATTCGAAATTGTTACCCGCATTTGTTTGACAACCAAGGTATGTCTTACACATGATAGTCTTTATAGCTTCTTGCATTGCGTAACACTGCATTCGACCCCTACCATAGTCAAATTTCGAGGACGAAATTTCTTTAAGTTGGGTAGGATGTAAACCCCCCAAATTCATTAAAATATTTAAATTTAGTTTTGTGTAGAAATTTGTGCTAAAATACATGTATGTATAATATTAGGAGTGTGAAATAATAGTAATAGCAAATACTTAAGTTAATGCATAGTATGGACGTAAGTTTATATGATATATTTATATGTATATATGTATGTGTGTATGTATTGATTTATTAAGGGGTATATATATATATATATATATTTTTTTTATTTATTAAGGGGTATATATATATATAAATATATATATATATATATATATATATATATATATATATATATATATATATATATATATATATATATCTGTGTGGGAATATATGTGTATATAAATATATATAAATTATTGAATTATTGAAAAGAGTTTTTAATTAGAAATAATAAATAAAAATAGAATTTAGTTATTTAAATAGAGTAAAAATAATAATAATAGAAAATAGATTTTAAAATAGAATAGAGAAATAGAAAAAAAAGAATTTTTAATAATGAAAAAAAAGGAAATGAAAAAGAAACGAAAAAGGAAAAGAAAGGGAAAAAAAAGAGAAAAAAAATCACAAACTCACCCACCCACTTAAGTGGGCGGGCCCCCCTCTCCATTGCAAGCTGCTGTAGCAGCAAACCAGCGAGCAAACCTGTGAGCACCCGTGGGCAAAGCCCATTTGGTTTATTAAGTAATCCTAGTAGTACTAGGTTTTTGCCCAAACTTGTCATATATATATCTTCCTCTACAGACCTCAAAATTCTAGACTCCCAAAATAAAATTTTTGGCAGAACATACCCTCTTCGACTACGAGTATGTTTCACCAGCAACGGAGTTGTGTGCGTGACGAACGGTGCATCGAAAGTCAGCCTCTCATCATCCACGGGGCAATTTTCCCACACAAGGTAACCTACTTCCCGATGACGTAACTTTTTACTCGTAACACCGATTTTTGATTCGTAAGATTTTCTAGAAAGTAGACTTGACCCTCTTCGATATCCTCTAGATGGATTTCGACATGACCATCTAACTGGTTTGAAAAATTGAACCGAAGTTAGCAAAAAAAATCTATTTTTCTCGACTGTTAAAACCAATTCTTAACGACAACTTGTCGGCCAATTTTCTTGCTGTACATTAAAAACTTGTAGAAACTAATTAAAAATAGTAAAATACAACATAACCGAGATCGCAACGCATCTTCTAGATCATCGTTTCGATTAACGTGTAAAAGTAAATTGATGTTGAAGTTGGAGGAAAAACTGTGTTAAACTTTTATAAAATTCAGAAATTTTTCTCGATACGGCATGCTCCCCGACAAACCGAGCGATGTAGTCGTGCGCTATATGCATCGAAAGGCGCGTATGGACGTTGCTGACGTGTGGGAACTGACGGAACTCAGTTTTGTCGCGTGTGTGCGACAAAATCAGTCCGTATCCATCAAGATACCCTTGTATCGCCAATTTTCAAACTTTACCGTAACTTCGTGTACAGTTGTCAAATCGAGACAAAACTTGTGCCAACAGGTCCGAATCGAAATTTTGGTCCTGTGTGCCAAGTTTGGTTTGATTCGGAGAAGGTCGACCGGAACCCCTTTTTGGCGAGCCCGTGACCCACTCAAACGGGCGATTTTGTACGCGGCTCATCGGAATCCAAAACTGGACATACCGTTGAGTTTCCCTCCTCAAATTAAATTCGTAGACATGTAGTTTGACGACTTTAGAGACCATAGACTTTGGCACGCGTTTTGGTGCAAAGCGGGTCCAACGACGGACATCGTTTTGACCCGAAATTATGATTTTGCCCCTGTTCCAGAATTAGACTTTTGGACAGACATTTCCTAGGTATATCTTATACACCGAGTATATTTTTTATGTTTATTTCAGAAACCGAAGTTGTTTGGAGATTGTGACGTTTCTTGGCTGACATTGTGATTTCCTGGACTTGCCACTTTGCACCATCAGGCAAGATACCTTGCCACCTCTTCTGTGATTACTTATTTCTTATTTTCATTTATTTATATTCAGTATTTCTTATCTGTCTTGGTTAGTATATTAATGTGTGTCCAAGTCACACTTGGGTGCGAGCGAGTCTATCGGTCGTCTTTTCTTTTTTTATTTATTCCTCTTGTATGGACCTAGTTTAGAGACCACCCATTGTTTATGGGATATTGGTATATCTCATACGACCTTGACACTTGATTATCATGAGTCGTGAGTCACATGTAGGATACGTATCCGCGTAATCGGCTGGCCACCGATGCGTATGGAACGTACGACGGATAGGAGTGATCGCCAATAGAATTGCATATTAGAAGACTTGGCGGTTACTAAAGGTTTATTTCGATCATGGGCATGATGATACTAGGCATTAGGTGGGGAGAACAATACCTGATGTATGGGCTTCGATTGCACTTTCCTTGTAACCCGAAAGCTCCGCTGGAGATACGGGTATGTTTAGCCTCTCAGGTTGGCCACTGTCATTCTTAGAACGTTATGCGCTTAGTCACTGGTGCCCAAGAGGGGACTATATAGGATCCTATATTTAGCCAAGGCTCATACGTCGAAGGATTGTATCTCAACTGCATATTCACAGTAGAATGGTTAGGAACCCTATTGCATGCATACCTTTCTTTCTTATTATATTATCACAGTTACATGGCATGGTATTTTTTTGTATCTTATTACGTTCCTCTGAGGACCTGGTTATCTCTCCAGGATTAGACGACTTCCCGTAGGAGTACGAGGTGGCATTGGATTCAGCTTACATTGATGAGGAGACAGTTCCTACTGATTTCTAGTCTATACCTTATTTGAGACATTAGTGGACTGTATTTTTATAACTCTTTTCTTTCTATTTTGCGGAGGTTGGACTCCGATCTTGTGAGACTATTTTCATAACTGTTTGGAGTGAGCATGTTCACCCGGCTAACTTTTGATATAATTATTTTTTATTTGGACTCTATTATCTTCTGTGTTGAGCTGTGATGAGATTAGATTATATTATTCTGGCCTGTAATTATTTTATTTACAGCTTATATGCATATATGAGGATTCCATATATTGTAGTATTCTTCATACATGTGCAACTGGCATGTTCACGTGCTTGGTCCTATGTATTTTGGGACTGGGGCGTTACAGTCCCTTCGGGATGAATCCTCAATCCCGTCTGCTCTCCTGCCTCAGTCTTTTTTCGAAGCTGTCGAAATCTAGCATCCACGGACAATGCCGCCTTGATCCGATCTACTAATGATGATTGTACTTGGAGATTGGCTAATACGCCATCTGCTCCTGGCAACACTACCTCAATGCCAAGCTGCTGTCAAGAAGTGAGCCATGGGCTTACGTCTTAATGCGTCAGCCACGACATTAGCCTTGCCCGGATGATAATGTAGCTCGATCTCGTAATCCTTCATCAACTCCAACCAACGTCGCTGTCGCAAATTCAACTCTTTTTGTGTGAACACGTACTTGAGGCTCTTATGATCAGTGTAGATATCAACCTTCTCGTCGTACAAGTAGTGTCTCCATAGATTCAAAGCAAAGATAACCGCTGCGAGCTCTAGGTCGTGCGTTGTATAGTTCTTCTCGTGCACTCTCAACTGTCTCGATGCATATGCTACTACACAACCAGGCTACATCAATACGCATCCTAATCCCTTCTTGGATGCATCATTGTAGATCACAAATCCTCCTAGGCCCGATGGTAGTGTCAAGATCGGTGGTCAACCGCTTCTTCAACTCGTCAAAAGCGGCTTGACACTCCTCCGTCCATACAAACTTCTGATCCTTGCAAGTGAGTCGAGTCATAGGCCCCGCTATTCGAGAGAAATCTTCTACGAACCTTCGGTAATAACCCGTAAGTCCAAGAAAACTTCTTACCTCGGAAGCTGATGTAGGAGCGGGCCATGCCTTGACTGCTGTGATCTTCTCAGGATCCACTGATATGCCGTCTCCAGAAACAATATGTCCAAGAAATGATACCTTCTTGAGAAAGAAATCACACTTGCTAAGCTTTGCAAAAAGTTGCTCATTCCTTAAGGTCCCCAAAACAATCCGTAGATGCTGCTCATGCTCCTCTTGGCTCTTAGAGTAAATTAGGATATCATCTATAAAGATGACTACTAATTTATCCAAGTACTGGTGAAAGATCTTGTTCATTAAATTTATGAAGACCGCGGAAGCATTGGTCAAATCGAAGGGCATGACCAAGAACTCATAGTGTCCATACCTCGAGCGAAATGTCGTCTTCGCAATGTCTTCATTTCAAACCTTCAGTTGGTGATAGCCTGATCGTAAGTTATTCTTGGAGAATACTTTTGCTCTACTCAGTTGATCAAATAGATCGTCTATACGCGACAAGGGGTACTTATTCTTCACCGTCACTGCATTCAAAGCTCGGTAGTCGATGCACATGCACACTGTCCCGTCTTTCTTAGGCACAAAAAGAACAGACGCTCCCCATGGTGACGTACTGGCACGAATATAGCCTTTCTCCAATAAGTCGTCAATCTGCGTCTTCATCTCCACCAACTCCTTGGGTGCCAGATGATACACTCGAGATGAAATAGGCTCGGCTCTGAGAATAAGCTTAATAGAAAACTCAATGTCTCGATCAGGTGGCAGTCCTGGCAAATCCTCGGGGAATACATCCTCGAACTCAGTGATGACAAGGTGCTGAGGGGTGTCCTGCATCATCATATGAGTCTCCAATATGGATGCATCACAACTCTCTCATTCTTCCTTGGTGAACTCGAACTCTGTTGCATTCGGTGGTCTAAAGACGATACTGCCTCTATGGAAGTCTGTAAGAGCAAAATACTGGCTCAACCAGTCCATTCCGAGAACCACATCGAATGTAGGCATAGGGAATACAAGAAGTCGTGCTCTCATCTCTCTACTACATATAGCTACAGGACAAAGTCTACAAACACCACTAACAGGTACAACTCCTCCTCCAGTGAGGATTCTAATGTTCTTAGATAAGGGTGTGATAGGAATGCTGTGTCTAGTGGCAAAACTAGTGGCTATAAATGAATGAGTAGCTCCCGTGTCAAACAAGGTAAAGGCAGGAAATAAAGCAACTAAAACCATACCAGCTATGACCTCTGCCTCTGTCTCTATCTCTGTATTCTCAACAGCTAGAAAGAACACCTGTCTATAATTCTGTCCAGGACCCTGAGCTCTGGCCCTCTCGAACTGTGCTGACTGGGGTGGTAATGGTGGACGAGGTGCTCTTGCTGCTGGCCGAGGTGCTAGAAGTGCTGGGGCTGTCGGTCTCGGGTTCTGCTGGGCATAAACTAAGGACTGCTGCTCCGGACAATCCTTCACCTTGTGCTGTTCTGACCTGTATCTCAAGCATGCTCCAAGTCGAGTTCAACAGTCCTTCAAGAGGTGTCCCTGCTTCCCGTAATAGTTGCTGGTGGGCTTCTTATATGGTGTGGGCCTCTGTTGGAACTGTCCTGTGGGCCTCCTTATAGGTCCTCCCGGAGTAGCTCGGGCTGGTGTCACTGCTGGTGTATGATGTCTCGATGTCTGCTGCTGCTTCTTGCGAAGAGTCTCTTGAGCATGAGCTTCCTTCAAGAAAGATGAATGAGAGACTCTGAAGAACAAATGACAACTCTAGAGGGGGGTGAATATAGTTTATAGCGATAATAGCCAATTAAAAATTAAACTCTTTCACAAGCTAAAAATAATCAGAGTAAATGCGGAAATAAATAAGGAGCAAGAAAGCATACGCAAACACAGCCGATTTTTAACCTGGTTTCCCTCATGGAGGACTAGTCCAGGCCTGAGAACTCTAGCTCAGGATTAAATCTACTATTTGTGAAATAGTAGTTACACCCCGTGCCTTTTCTTCAGAAGAGCACATCAACTTCTTACAAAGATCGCAGTGGCGATGCTTGGAATTTTCCAAGCGACTTCTTGAACTCTTGCACAAACTCCTAACTGAAAAATGCTGAGCACTTGAGGCTTAGGGAGCTTGTGGCTAGTAGATGAAGAAGGGTATGGCTTGTATTGAGCTTTAGAGAGAAGAGAAGAGAAGATTGGATGAATGAAAATGAAAGAATTCATGGCCTATTTATAGGATACCAGGTAGGCAGAATTCGGCCAGAATTTTGGTTGGATCATTCAAAAATTTGGCCGTTGGACAACTTGCAACCAGCCAACCCTAAAAATTAGGGTGCTAATTTTTAGGGGACAGAGTTCGGCCCGAACTCTGTGTGGAGGCAGAGTTCGGCCCGAACTCTGTGTGGAGGCAGAGTTCGGCCCGAACTCTGTCTCCAGAGCACAAATGGGTCAATGGTCCAATGGGCTTATTTTTGGTTTGTGTGGAGCTTTTGGATTTTGGGTATAGGTATAGGTTAAGTCTCAGATGCTCAGCACAGATCAGTTTACATAAGTCTAGACTCAATAAAGTTGTAAAATACAAACTCAAAAATAACTTGTATTGCAAATCCGTGCTGTCGTCTTACTTGTACTAGATAAAGTCGTCATGTGTCATATTGAATGATCATAAGTATCATATAGTCAATTTTATCAATATTTGGTTGACTGTGATTTTGTGTCAACAATCTCCCCCATATTGATAATTGACAAAATGATAATTGTATATTCAATATTTATACCTGGACACATTTATATAGACATGGCATAGCTCCCCCGTAATCAATGCCGAGCTAGTAATAGCTCTCCCGTAAACATTGCTTTGAATCCTGTTGGCCTGATAAAAATATTCTCCCCAAAGCACAGATACAGATACAAAAAGAATATAGAATATACCAGAACCTCTCCCCCTTTTGGCATTTAGCAATTAACCATAAACATTAAAAACTGGCAAGCACACCAAAATAAGAGAAGAAACTGCATAGAAACTGATAAAAGTACTGAATGTCTCAAGAGTCACAACTCATAATAAGTCTAATACAAGCAAAGTGCATAAAAGCAACTATATCAACTAAAATCCAAAATGCATAAATCATAAACTAAGATCCTCAGTAGTAGCAGCAAGTAGAAGTCCATATCCATCATGGAGCTCGTGAAGGCCCAGCGTCGTCTGATGGATCAGTGAAGGAACGACGAGGGTCCACGAAGGCCGCATCCGGATCCAAGTAGCGAATAACCCAAGGGTCATCGATACGATATCCCTCGCGACCAGGGTTCCGCTCCATAGGAATAGGCATGGAAGGATGGCGAGACATGGAGTACCGAATATCTTGCAGCGAGTTGCTGATGGCACTCATCTGCAGGGTGGCCCGGTAATCCAGCTGAGTCCAACGATCATCCTCTAAGGTGAAGCGATCGCGGAGCATAGTCTGAAGAGACTCGAGAGTGGCAGGAGGAGGAGGAGGATCCTATCCAAGAGGAGGTGTATCGGGCTCATCGTCAGAGTGCTCAGACACGACGGGTGAGCCAACGGCTGCCTGAAGCCTCCGTGCCTTAGAGAGGAAGGCAGGGGCAGGTAAGAACTGGCACTCATCAAGTGGTATACGAAAAGCACGAAATACCATAAGAAGATACAAAGCATAAACCAAGGATCTTGGTTTCTTCCTACAATTAATCATCCAGTCCATCATGGTACGTGGAAGATTAAATGGTACATGAAAGTGGAGGTGATACAAGGCCGCGATTTCAAAGTAGGTGACTTCATCGGTGGATCCCGCTTTGGGTAGAATAGTGTTGAAAATAATCCGATGAAGTTCATAAAAGTAGGGATTGAGATACTTGGCCAAAAGCTTACGAGAACGTGTGTTAGGGGTACATAAGTCGTCCTTGAAGCTTTCAAGTGAAGATCCATCGGGAAATTGAAACGATCGAGCTTCAACAAGCTTTTCCCATGAGTTTGGCTCTTGGAGTTCAAGGTGTTCGGCCAAATCGAAATCATCAAAAGAGATGTCAATTCCCACAACCCGTGAGAAAATATGTGTATCATCATGAGTTAGGTTGCAGTAAAACATTTGAATAGCACTACCATAAATGACCGAGTTGGTGGTGACAAGTTCGTCAAGGCAAAGGTCATGAAAAAGTGAGTCATATTGAGAGAAAATAGTAAAATTGATAGGGTGACCCGCAAACACCGGACGTGTCCGAAAATCACTAAACCAATCATTAGATGTGTCAAGTGATACAAATATTCGGTCGTCAAATGTGTTTGGGTCAAGTGGACGAGGTGGGTTGAACAACGGGTGGATAGGTGGTTGTTGTTCAACGGGCGGTGCAACGGGCGGTTCAACGAGAGGAGGAGCATTCGAAGAGGATGCTCCCTCGGTTCGAAGTCTCTTCCCGCGATTGAACAAACGTGGAGCCATAAAATAATAAAGATAATGAAGGAAATTAAGATATAGAAAAGTGTTGAGATATACCTCAAAGTGATGATGAACAATGAAGGAGAATGGTGAGAGAGGCCTTCTCCTTGAGTTTGGGGAAGAGATGAGCTCTAAAAAGGAAGAACTAGGGTTAGGGTTTTGAGAAAAAGTGTTTGGAGAAGTGGAAAAGGTGGCAATGGAGGAGAAGATAGAGGAGAGCCCGAATATATGTGAAGGGTTCCAATTGGTCGGAATAAATATGGGCCATTGGATCTATATTTGATCAGCGGCTGAGACTGTTCCCGGTTCTGGAACAGCCAGGCAGAATTCGGCCCGAACTCTGGATAGGGCAGAGTTCGGCCCGAATTCCGGATTCTATTGACACAACAGAAATCAGGCTGTGAAGAAAAATGGTTAAGTGAGAGAGACCAAAGGAAAAATATAGGTGAGTACATATGCAAGAAAGATCCAAGTTGAGAATGACAAAAAATTAACTTTGAAGCATAGTAAAGTTTGGAAAATTTGCATTTCAGCATATGATAAATAAAAAATGAACCATGTAATAAATAAAGAATTATGTCATAATTCAATATTTTGAAGCTGCCATGGGTTAGCTGCAGGGGCCGGATCCCAGCTAGCGGTAGTCCTGAGGACTAGTGCACCGTGTCGCTTAGGCTTTTACGCCTTGTTGTCAGAAGGACCCTTTCGGCTTGTACCCATAGCAAATTCATCATAAAGGAATCAAGACATACTCGATATTTATGCAGGTTTATTTTAATTAATAACAGCTTCATCCAAAATTCTAAGTTCACGACAGAGAAAATTGACGCGCTCTTCGGATAATGGTTTTATGAAAAAATCTGCTAGCTGATGATCAGTGTCAATAAATTCTAAGTTAATAGTGTCATTTTGCTGATGATCACGCAAAAAGTGGTGACGTATTTCAATGTGCTTCGTGCGTGAGTGACAAATGGGATTCTTAGTGAGATTTATAGCACTAGTGTTGTCACAAAAGATTGGAATGTGCATAAAAGATAAGTTGTAGTCTTCAAGGGTTTGCTTCATCCACAGAATTTGTGCACAATAATGCCCATCTACGATGTATTCAGCTTCTGTTGTGGATAGTGCGACAGAATTCTGCTTTTTGCTAAACCAAGAGACTAAAGCTTTTTCTAATAAATGACACGTACCGCTCGTACTTTTATGGTCGACCTTGCATCCAGCAAAATCAGCATCAGAGTAACCAATAAGGTCAAATGATGTTGACTTGGGATACCATAGACCCACTGTAACCGTACCCTTAAGGTATCAAAAGATACGCTTAACAGCAGTCATGTGTGATTCCTTAGGATTTGCTTGATATCTAGCACACAGCCAAACGCTAAACATAATATCAGGGCGACTAGCAGTTAAATAGAGTAGACTGCCTATCATACCTCGATACTTACGTTGATCCACGGGTTTGCCGCTTTCATCTGGTTCTAGTTTAGTTGTAGTAGCCATTGGAGTGCTAATTGGTTTGACGTTGTCAAGGTCATATTTCTTCAGCATGTCCTTTGTATACTTCGACTGACAGATGAAAGTTCCATTTGACATTTGTTTGACTTACAGTCCAAGAAAGTAGTTGAGCTCCACCATCATGCTCATCTCAAACTCGGTCTGCATACACTTGGCAAAATCTTGACAGAGGGTTTCATCAGTAGAACCAAATATAATATGATCTACATATATTTGGACTAAGAGAATAGTGTCTTTAAAAGATTTTATGAAAAGTGTGGTATCAATTTTCCCTTTTGAAAAACCTTTCTCAAGCAAAAAATTGCTTAGCCATTCATACCAAGCTCTAGGGGCTTGTTTAAGGCCACATAGCGCTTTCTTCAGCTTGAAAATATGGTCGGGAAATTTGTGATTTTCAAAGCCAGGGGGTTGTTTTACATAAACTTCCTCCTTAATAAATCCATTCAAGAAAGCACTTTTAACATCCATTTGAAATAATTTGAAATTTTGAAAATTTGCAAATGCACAAAGCATCCGAATGGATTCCAATCTAGCAACAGGAGCATACGTTTCATCGTAGTCAATACCTTCCTCTTGGTTGTATCCTTGGGCTACTAGACGAGCTTTGTTACGTTTAACTAAACCATCTTCATTTACTTTGTTTCTAAAGACCCATTTAGTACCAATAATCGAGTGATTTGCCGGTCTAGGAACGAGTTCCCATACCTGGCTCCTCTCGAATTGATTGAGTTACTCTTGCATAGCAGAAATCCAAAATTCATTATTAAAAGCTTCTAAAAAGTTTTTTGGCTCAATTTGTGAAATAAAGCAGTGCTAGCAATAGAGTCTCTTAATGATGATCTAGTAGTTACTCTACGTAAAATCTCGCCTATTACCAAATTTTCTGGATATGAAGGCTTGAAAGAGAATTTCTTTGGCAAGCCCTCCAGAGAACTGGTTTCGGTTGTGGTATTCATTGGAGTAGAAGTTGAAGGCTCAACGTCATCATCAAGAGTAGCTGCTGCACTGTTATCTTCATCAAAAGTCACATTTGTAGACTCTTTCACAATTAATGAGCGTTTGTTAAACACTCTATATCCCTTGCTTTTGGCAGCATAGCCAAGGAAAATACCATCGTCAGCTTTGGTATCAAATTTGCCTAAGTTGTCTTTGGTGTTAAGGATAAAACATCTACAACCAAAAACTCTAAAGTAAGAAACATTTGGGGTTCTCCCAAACCAAAGCTCATAGGGTGTTTTCTTTGTAATATGACGAATAAGCACCCTATTTAAGATATGGTAGGCTGTACTAACAGCTTCAGCCCAAAAGTATTTCGGAAGTAAAAACTTGTTCAACTTGACTCTAGCCATATCGCCAAGAGTCCTATTCTTCTGCTCCACAACACCATTTTGTTGAGGAGTTCTTGGACAAGAAAACTCATGATCAAAACCATTAGAATCACAAAACTTTTCAAAATCTGTATTTTTGAATTCGCCTCCATGATCACTTCGGATTCGAGTAATCATGTAGCCTTTTTCGTATTGAACTTTCTTAACAAAAATCTTGAAAACCAAAATAGCATCACTTTTATTTGTAAGAAAGAAAACCCATGTAAATCTAGAAAAATCATCAACAATGACAAAAGCGTAGAGTTTTCCACCAAGACTGGCTACTCTACTAGGGCTAAATAAATCCATATGAAGCAATTGCAAGGGTCTAGTAGTGCTTACAGAGTTTATGGAATGAAATGAGGACTCGGTTGCCTTATGCAATTCACATTCGGCACATACCGTGTCCTTTTTGAATGTGATGTCGGGCAAGCCTCTAACTAGCTTCTTAGTCGATAGCCTGGATATAGTATCCATGTTGGCATGACCAAGACGCTGGTGCCATAGTAATCTTTCATCCTTATAAGCAAATAGGCATCTACCTGCATTGTTAGTATCTCTAGACAGATAGAAAATATAAATATTATCCTCTCTTATCCCTTCAAAAGCGATGTCTCCTGTTGACCTATCATAAATAAAGCAATTATTTTGTCCAAAGTTAATGTCATATCTATGGTCAGCAAGATGACTAATGCTGAGCAGGTTATGCTTTAACTCGGTCACTAGGCAGACATCCTTTATTACGGGAGAGGGAGGATGACCAATAATACCATTACCTATAATATACCCTTTTAGGTTGTTACCGAAGGATACATATCCTTCTCTCTTCATCGATAGTGATGCGAAAAGATTTGCGTCTCCCGTCATATGCCGTGAGCATCCACTATCGAGAATCCACTTACTCTTAGTTGAGGAGGAAAGGTCCACCTACATCAAGAGTAGATGTGACCTTTGGTACCCAAGTTCTTGAGGGTCCTGAAAAGTTAGTTTTCGGAAACCATACATATATCTTTATATCTACCAATCTTCTAATTCTATATTGTGGTAAAATGTGTCCATGTAATCCACAATAAGTGCATATAGCATTCCTATTTATGTTAGGAGCATGCTGATGATGTCTATAAGTAGAGTGATACGGAGTAGCATGATGATATGTAGAGTTAGCATGGTGATGATGACTATATATAGAGTGATGTGGAGTGGCATGGTGATATTGTCTATATGGAATAGCACGGTGATGATGTCTATATGTAGAGTGATGGTGATTTGGTTTTTGTGTAACATAGTGATGATTGTATCTATGGGTAGCATGATGATTTTGTGACATATGAGAATTATTTCCACGTGCATGTGGTTTGTGTGCTGTGTGAAAGTGTGTGTATATATAAGCATGATGACGTGCTGCAGGTGGATGACGTGGTTGACTAATATGAGTAGTGTCATGCTTTGTGTGTGTCTCACGTGATTGGGTTTGAGGTTGAGCAACCTATTTTCCCAATTTAGTCTCTAATTTCTTAGAGACAGCCTGCAGTTCAGTAACCTTAGCATTCAAACCATATATCTTAGTAATAGAAATCTTGTGTCTATTCTTCAGCAAGCTCTGTGTTGAGTGCTGTGATTTCTTGTGTTTGTTGTTCAATGCGTGCTTCGGCATCATGTAGGCTTATTTTAAGCTTGGATACCTCATTTGTGACTTCCGTGGGTGAAGTGTCTCTAATGTTATCAAGCAATAAGGAAAGTCTTTGAATTTTGACTTCCTGACTTTTGATCTTTTCTTTGGCATGTTTATATTTACCAATGACCTTTTTGTGATCATTAAGTAAATCGGTGAAAGCATCGCCAAGTTCATCAAAAGTGAAGTCATCAAGAGTTTCGTTTGATACCTTGTCGGACGTTGCCATTAGGCACACATTTGCAGTGTCTTGAGGAGAGTCCTTTTCTTCCTCGGAGTCACTCGCTTCGCTTTCATGCCAAATGCTTGTGTTGGCATATTTCTTTGAGGATGCCTTCTTGTATGGTTTCTCATAACGATTGCTCTTCTTTAAGAATGGACAGTCTTTTCGGACGTGTCCCATCTTCTTGCAACCGTAACAAGTTGGCTCTTCTCCGTCGTCTTCTTGTGGTTCCTTCTTTCTTCGGTTGAAGCGAAGGAATTTCTTGAAGTTGCGGACAATGAGAGCTTGATCATCACCTTCCGAGTTATCGTCATCCGTCTCTTCAGGGTCAGTCCTTCGTCGGTGAGCTTTGAGGGCGATCTCCTTAGACTTAGGAGCAGGCTCTTCGAAGACTTTGAGGTCAAGCTCATGAGTCATCAGCTTTCCCATCAAAGTCTCCATGGACATGGTTGTGAGATCATTTCCTTCTATGATGGCTGTCACCTTAGGGTTCCAAATCTTTGGTAGCCCCCTAAGTAGCTTGCGTATCTTTTCGTGATTTGTATATTGTTTGCTGAGCGAAGATAGGGGATTGATGATGTCGAGAAATCTTGTGAACATTTGCGTGATCGTCTCATTTGGCTTCATCTTGAAAGCCTCATATTCTTGAGTGAGACGACTTATCTTTGATTCCTTGACTTGGGTGGTTCCTTCATGCGTCACTTCTAGAAGTCTCCATACTTCGTGAGAGGTGGTGCATGTTGAGACCCTGTTGAACTCATTCCTGTCTATAGCAGAGAATAAGGCATTAATAGCTCTCGCGTCTAGACTTGCCTGTTTCTTCTCCTCGTCAGAATATTTGTCATGTGGTTTCTCAACGAGATCACCATTGACAACTATCCTGGCGGACTTTTTGTAACCATCGGTGACGATGGTCCACAGGTCGAAGTCTAGCGACTTGAGATAAAAGCTCATCCTTGTTTTTCAATAGGTGTAGTTAGTTCCATCAAATAGGGGAGGCCTATGAGTGGACTGCCCTTCACCGTGATTGGAAATCATGGATTGTGTGGTTGCCATGGATCAGCTCTAGGATGTTAGTCCTTGTAGAGAGAACAGAGCTCTGATACCAATTGAAGAACAGATGGCAACTCTAGAGGGGGGTGAATAGAGTTTATAGTGATAATAGCCAATTAAAAATTAAACTCTTTCACAAGCTAAAAATAATCAGAGTAAATACGGAAATAAATAAGGAGCAAGAAAGCATACGCAAACACAGTCAATTTTTAACCTGGTTTCCCTAGTGGAGGACTAGTCCAGGCCTAAGAACTCTAGCTCAGGATTAAATCCACTATTTGTGAAATAGTAGTTACACCCCGTGCCTTTTTTTCAGAAGAGCACGTCAACTTCTTACAAAGATCGCAGTGGCGATGCTTGGAATTTTCCAAGCGACTTCTTGAACTCTTGCACAAACTCCTAACTGAAAAATGCTGAGCACTTGAGACTTAGGGAGCTTGTGGCTAGTATATGAAGAAGGGTATGGCTTGTATTGAGCTTTAGAGAGAAGAGAAGAGAAGATTGGATGAATGAAAATGAGAGAATTCATGGCCTATTTATAGGATACCAGGTAGGCAGAATTCGGCCAAAATTCTGGTTGGATCATTCAAAAATTTGGCCGTTGGATAACTTGCAACCAGCCAACCCTAAAAATTAGGGTGCTAATTTTTAGGGGACAGAGTTCGGCCCGAACTCTGTGTGGAGGCAGAGTTCGGCCCGAACTCTGGCTCCAGAGCACATAATAGGTCAATGGTCCAATGGGCTTATTTTTGGTTTGTGTGGAGCTTTTGGATTTTGGGTATGGGTATAGGTTAAGTCTCAGATGCTCAGCACAGATCAGTTTACATAAGTCTAGACTCAATAAAGTTGTAAAATACAGACTCAAAAATAACTTGTATTGCAAATCCGAGCTGTCGTCTGACTTGTACTAGATGAAGTCATGTGTCGTATTGAATGATCACAAGTATCATATCGTCAATTTTATCAATATTTGGTTGACTGTGATTTTGTATCAACAGACTCGAGACTGGGTAGTCGTATAAGACTTGAGCTCTGGTGCAAGCCCCTGATGAAATCTTCTTGCCTTCTCTAACTCTGTCGGGATCAATCCTGCACCAAATCTACTCAAGCGATTGAACTCTGAGTCATACTCATCAACTGTCATATTTCCTTGCTTCAGATGAAGGAACTGGTCGTAGAGACCGCCTCGAACATGGATGAAGAAGAATCTCGCATAGAATAGATCATAGAACTGCTTCCAGGTGATTCCAGCACCTAATCGTCTCTCTTCCGCCTTCTACCAGTGGTGGACATTATCCTCTAATAGTAGGGCCACTGCTGTCATCCAATCTCGAGCTGGCAACTGGGATGCCTTCAGTAGCTTTTCCGTACTAATGAGCCATTGTGACACCTCTAGAGGCTTCTCCGTTCCTCTGAAGCCCTTGGGGTTCATGTCTGTGAAGTTCTTGATAGAGCCTTCATAAGGATACAAAGCCGGTGCTGGTACCGGTGCCGAAGGTGGAGGTCTAGCCAATGCTGCTATCATGGTCTGTCTCATCAGCTCAGTCTGCTGCCACTAAGCCTGCATCATGGCGTACATAAATTGGGAAGTAGGGCTCCCATCCGTCGGTGGTGGAGGCTTCTGGGGCCCCGACTGTGGTGGAAACTATTGAGGGAATGGTGGTAGTGGAGGCAGTGGTACATTCCTTCCTGGTAGCATGGTAGTATCCTGCCTAGCCTGGCTGGCTGGGGGGTGCTGCGATCTCTGGGTGCACCGTCGTCGGTGTCATAGTAGGCTGTGACTGTTCTAACTGGTATGGGCTTACCGGAGTTATTGGAGGATTCTGTCCCTCCGGGGTAGCCTCTTCACCAGATGTGAGGGCCAAGGCAGAAGTGCGTTCGCTTCTGAGATTCATACTGTTGGCACGAGGAAGAATAGGACGATATTAGGAAAGGTTAGATATGAGGTAAATCAAATAATCAACGAAGTTTCGAAAAGGTTGGAAGTCAAAGGAGGTAGTAATTCTGGATGAGATACTATTCCTATTTCTATATGCAGGCTTGTTGGGCCCAGTCATGTAATCCAACAATATTTTTGGACCTGCATGGGCCACCACAAAAACATGTAACGCCTCAGTCCCAAAATGCATAGGACTGAGTACGTGAACATGCCAGCTGCACATATACGAAGAATACCCCAATATATGGAACCCTCGTATACGTACATAAGCTGTATAATAAATTATAACAGGCCAAAATAATATAATCTAATCTCATCACAGCTCAACACAGAAGATAATAAAGTCCAGATAATAAATGAGTGTATCAAAAGATAGCCCGGTGGTCATTCCCACTCCAAATAGCTATGATAAATAGTCACAATGATCGGAGTCCAACCTCCGCAAATAGAAATATAAAGAGATACAAAATTGTTCCAATAAAATGTCTCAAGGAAATCAATAAGCTCGAATTCAGCGGGAGATGCCTCGTCATCAATGTAGGATGGATCCAGTGCCGCTCCGTACTCCTGCAGGAAATCGTCTAATCCTGGAGAGATAACCGGGTCCTCAGAGGGACGTAACAAGATACAAAAAAATACCATGCCATATAACTGTGATAATATAATAAGAAGAAAGGGATGCATGTAATAGGGTGCCTACCAGTTCTACAGTGATAGTGCAGTTAAGAACAGACCTTCAACGCATGGGCATCTGGCTCAGGAGCAGGAAACTCAGGTATGGTCCCACCAGGATACCAGGAACCTCAAAGCATAACCTTTCTCGAATGTCAGTAGCCAGCAGGATCAGAAATATGAAGGTGCATAAGTGGTCCATACGTTAAGAAAGCTGTTCTCCCAATCCAATGCCTATTAGGGTCACATCCATGACTCATGAAACCTCTAGTAACTGTCAAGTCTACTAGCATGCAACTCTATTGGCAGTTACTCCTATCTGTCGCACGCCTCATACGTATCGGTGGCCAGCCGACTACGCGAGCACGTATCCTACATGTGACTCATAACACATAGTAAAGCAAGTGTCAAGGCCGTATGAGATATACCAATACCTCATCAACAAAGGCGTGCTCACTAGACTAAGTCAATGCAAGAGAAATAAATAAAAGCGAAAAGACGACCGATAGAGTTGTCTGCAGCCAATTGTGACTTGGATGCACAATTTTATAATATTAACAAATAAGAAATATTAAAAATGACAACTAAAAATATGAATACGTAATCACAGAGTAAGGTGGCAAGGTATCTTGCCTGGTGGTGCGAAGGTGGCAAGTCCAAGAATCACAATATCAGCAAAGAACGTCACAATCTCCAAATGACTCCGGATGCTGAAACAAACATTAAGAACGTACTGGGAATAAGTGATATACCAAGGAAACGCCTGTCCAAAAGTTAAATTCCAGAACAGGGGCAAATTCATAATTTTGGGTCAAAACGATGTCCACCGTTGGACCCGTTTTGCACCGAAATGCGTGCCAATGTCTACGGTTTCTAAAGTCGTCAAACTACATGTCTACGAATTCGGTTTGAAGAGACGAATCCAACGGTATGTCCCATTTTGGATTCCGAAGAGCCGTGCACAAAATCGCCCATTAGGTTGCGGGACCGCCAAATTTGGCGCTTCGATCAACCTTCTCAGATTCAGACCAAACTTGGCATACAGGACTAGAAAATCGATACGGTCCTGATGGCAAAAGTTTTGGGTCGATCCGACGAACGTGCACAAAGTCATGGCCAAGTTTGCAAAACGTCGATACGGGGGTATCTCGACGGATACGCACTGATTTCGTCGTACACGCACAACGAAATCGAGTTCCGTCAGTCCCCACACGTCAGCAACATCCATATGCGCCTTTCGATGCGTATAGTACGCGATCATGTCGCCCGATTTGTCAGGACGCACGCCGTATCGGGAAAAATTATTGAAAATTCCAATTTTCAAAACAATTTTTCTTGCAAGTTTGAAATCAAATAACTTTCTGCATAATTAACGAAATCCAGATCTACAAGTTGGATTCTACTCTCGGTTATGTTGTCTTTGAATGTTTTCAACTAGTTTCTATGAAACTCTAATGTACAGATTAAAAATTGACTTCAAAGTTGTTGTTTTAAAACAGTTTTTAACAGTTTAGAAAACAAGTTTTTCTTCAACTTCGTCTCAATTTTTCGAGCAAGTCGATGGTCGTTATAAAATACACCTGGAGGATCTCGAAGAGGGTCATGTGGGCTTCGCACAGAAGTTCGCAAAGTCTAAAATGATCAAACGTAGAAAGGGAGAGATGTTTGCGAACGTGGGTACCTGAAGGTGCTCGAAACATAGTATGTCCTGTTTCTACTTGGGTTTCACGGCCGTGGCGGTGCTCCGGCGGTCGTACACCATGGGCAGGTGGTCGGGGATGGGCGAGGAGATGTCGGGGTCCTCGAGGATGCTCTGGGTCGAAGGTATTTGTGGTTTTAACGAAGAGTTTTTCCAGAAGAACTTCCCGTTCAAATATATATATACTCGGATTTTATGTGTATCCGATTTATCTTTGGATTAATTTTTGGTAGATTTGGATAGGATTTTAAGTTCGATTTTTGATTCAAGTGGTAGAATCATAACGTGATTTATATGAGATTTTTCTTAAAATTTTTGGTTAAGATTTGGTGTGGATTTGAATCCCCCAAATCCCGGATTTAACACAGTCGTGGGAATTCATTCCTCCTGGCTCGGGTGGTGATGTGCACTGTAGCAGTAGCTACAGTGCCGCCCACTTTTTTTTTCTTTTTCTAATTCCTTTCTAATTCCTTTTTCTTTTCTTTTTCTAATTATTTTCTAATTCTTTTTCTAATTCTTTTCAAATTCTTTTTAATATTTTATACATATTTACATACACCATATATTCCCACATATATGTATATACACCTTATAAAATCAAACACATACACACATTCATATATATATATATATATATATATATATATATATATATATATATATATATATATATATATTTTTTTTTATATATATATATTTTTATATAAAATATATATATATATATATATATATATATATATATATATATATATATATATATATAAATATATATATATATATATATATATATATATATATATATATAATATATATATATATAATATATATATATATTTTTTTTATATATATATATTTTTTATATAAAAATATATATATATATATATATATATATATTATATATATATATAATGGAATCGTTACCTTTATTAGAAAAAGAGGGTAATGAGTACATCCAACCTCATAGGTAACAAACAAAAGGAAAAAAACAAGCAACACTAATCAAACGTCCATTTCGGAATAGGCGGAAGGTGACGACAATCCGAAAGCGACTTTCTGAACTGCCGCTTCACCTCCCGAACCAAGAAACCAGAACCAGCACTACGCCCCTCATAACGATGCTTGTTCTGGTTCTTCCAAAGCACCCATACAATCGCACCGGCCATAGATCTCCTATGGTGACTGTCCGGACCACGCCACCACCTTCGGGGGAAGGCCAAAAAATTACGATGCATCCGTGCTTTGAAAAAGCCCCTGAATACCGACCAAACCTCCGAAGCAAGATCCCCAAGGAAGAAAATATGCTGAAGAGTCTCCCCGTGCCCAGCCTGACAGCAATGACACCTGGATGCCAGGTGGAAGCCAATCTTTTGAATGTTGTCATCAGTGGGAAACCGGTTATGACAGACCCGCCACATCAGAATGCTCCACTTCGCCGGAATACATTGGCCCCAAATATGAGTAAATAAGGAGGAAGTTGGATGGTGGATCCGACAAACCCTCTATGCCTTTGCCAACGAAAAAGATCCATATCGATCACCCCAGACAAATGAATCAGGAACCGAAGTGTAAGTCAGATTTGCCGCAGTGAGATGCCGCACTGCCTCATCCCCAAAAATCTCCACGATCGTAGGGAAATTCCAACCCGAGTCGGACCAGAAAGATCGGATATCAGGACCGCCATTGTCAGAATTCCTCGCCCTAGAAACGCGGATCTTCCTTCCCCTTTCCGAAAGAACCCTCACAATCACCGGTCGATGAGGAAGAAGCACCGTCCTCCCGGCCAACCTAGCCGATCGCCGAAGCTTCCCGATGCCATTACCCGCCGCCACCCGCCCCGAAGGGTGTGCCCGTCGCTCCAAAGGAGCCGCCGACTCAACGCCCGCCCCCCCAATTCTGGCCGAGGATTGGCCCGCCAGCCCAAAAGCTCCAGGCGCCAGTGCCAAGGCCCCAGACCGTACCCGAGTCTGTCTTCCCGTGCCTCTCCTGGCCCATAAAGCCACTCCATCGACCGTCGGGTCAGCAAAACGACCCAACCTGATACCCCCGGGGATCCACGCTTCGCACCTCGCTGATCCCTCACCACGTCCCAGTCTGAAAAATATATGCGGTTCCGCCAATTTCCTCCCCCTTAAAATCCGTCGCCAAATGGGAGAACACTTAGAAGTCATGAAGGCTTTGCAAGGATGCCGCTTACGAAAGTATTTTCATTTAAGGAAATCCACCCAAAGACCCCTCCCATGTCGCAACTTCTATCATAATTTTATAGAGAAGGCATCCATAATATCATTCAGACACTTGATCCCAAGACCCCCTTCAGATTTAGTCCGGGTAGCAAAGCGCCATGCCAACCAACTCCTCTTAGCAACACCATCCTTGCTACCCCAAAAGAAAGCCACAAACATCCTCTCAATCGCCCTGATAACGGCTCGGGGTGGGCAACATGATGCCAACGTGTACAAAGGAATAGAGGTGAGGACATTTTTAATAAGAACCGGCTTCCCTCCAGGAGAAAGAATCTTGTTTTGCCAACCCGTCAGTTTCGATCTGATTTTATCAATCAAATGACTGAACATCCCCGCATTCCGTCTCTCGCACGCTAAAGGACAACCCAGATAAACAAGAGGCAAAGTACCGGTGCAAAATCCAAACAGAGTAGAAATAGTCCGTGCACGATTCTTTGCCAAAGGATTAGCAGTATAAAAGGCCGATTTGGAATAATTAATCTTCTGACCTGAAATAGCCTCATAGCGATGCAACACCTGCTGAAGAGCACGCAAGCCAGCAATATCCTTCGAAGTGAAAATAAGGACATCATCTGCATAGGCCAAGTGCGAGATACGCGGTCCCCCAATCGGAGTATGAAAGGAAGATCGCCTATTAGTGTCTTGAAGAAGCTTAAGAATCCGAGAAAG
The DNA here is from genome assembly GCA_029216955.1 of Iris pallida. NCBI lineage: Eukaryota > Viridiplantae > Streptophyta > Magnoliopsida > Asparagales > Iridaceae > Iris > Iris pallida. The sequence goes on along the minus strand of JANAVB010024000.1, from coordinate 10,198,721 downwards.
CACCTCCGCGGCAATGATAAAAAGAGCGGGGGAAAGAGGATCCCCTTGCCGGATCCCTCGAGACGTCGGAAAGAAATCAGTAGGAGCGCCATTGAGAAGAACCGTATACCGGGTGTCCGCCAGAAGACGATAAACGAGATCACAGAAGGCTTCATTGAAACCGAATCTCCGAACCACACGCAGGAGGAAATGCCAATTAACTCTGTCATAAGCCTTCTGCATGTCAAGCTTGATTGCAACGTTGCCACTATGATTGGATTCCCTCATAGATGCCACCATGTCCTGGGCAATGATAATATTATCAACAATCTCTCTCCCGTTAACAAAAGTACTTTGCTCCGGAGAAATAATTTTGGGGAGAACGTCCCGTAACCTGCAAGTAAGAACCTTAGAAATAATCTTGTTACAGAAATTATAGAGACTAATAGGACGAAAATATAAAAGATTCCTCGGGTGCTCGACTTTGGGAATAAGGAATAAGTAAGTATCAGATATTGAATCCGGAAGGCGGGCACCCAAGAAAAAAGATCCAATGGCTTCCTCCACGTCAGCAGCAATAATATCCTAACAACAAGAGAAGAAACGCCCAGAAAATCCATCCGGCCCTGCACCACTAGACGGGTCCATCCCACGAACAATCTCCAACAATTCTGATCTATCCGGACACCAAACTAGATCGAAATTATCCTCCACAGAGATAATGTTGGGGATGACATCAAGGAAGGCATCATCCTCGGAAGTCGACTCAGCCCGGAAAAGCTTGGAGTAAAAGAAGGAAGCCTCCGCCGCCACCTTCGCATCAGAACCTATTTCTGAACCATCAGCACGAATAATTTTCTGAATAGCTGCCTTTCGCTGCCTGCTCTGAGTGCACGCATGGAAAAACCAAGAATTCTTATCTCCTTCCAGATCCCATTTCAGTCTGGCCTTTTGTTTCCAGAAAGACTCCTCAATCTGGACCTTCTGTTTCAATATGGCTACAGCCTCCATCCAAGACGCCCTTCTCCTCTCCGAAGGGTGAAGATCATATTCCTCTTCCACCGCCAAAGCAACGTCCTCTGCCTGATGGACCTCCTAAAAAATGTCACCGAAAGTAGATCTGCTCCAGCCGGCCAGGACCTGCCCCGTAGTACGCAAACGCATGCCCAGACGCTCTAGCGCATCATAATGCCAACAGGATTCCCATGCCCGGGCAACCACTGTGAGGAAGTCAGGATGGGACGTCCAAAAATTGAGGAACCGGAAGCCTCGACGCTTAATGGAAGAAGCTGGCTGACAGGAAATCAAAAGAGGAGCGTGATCAGATTCCGCCCGATTGAGATGCTCGCATGAAACCTGGACTCCGTCCAACCAACTACCCGTAGCAAGCAATCTATCCAGGCGAGATCCCTGCGGATCTACCCCAGACTGGCCATTCACCCAGGTAAATGTGCTTCCTCTGAAACCAACATCAGAAAGTTCGGCCGCCAACTGGAAGTCAAGGAAATCTGCGATGGCCCGCGAGTCAGGCGGCCGGCCTCCAAATTTCTCATCCGGAGAAGCAATGATATTAAAATCCCCACCCACATGAATCTATACAGGTGAGCCTAATACCTGACTTGCTAAAAAACTAAATATTCCCTTTTTTATTGCAAAAACTAACATCAAAGCCCAACCTCAATCGATAAGACAGAAGCTTAGAGGATATCACCTTGGGCTCGATAATAGCAAGAACCTGAATATTGTTAGTCCGACACAAGGACCTGAGACGGCATAAAGTAGATCTGTTCACCGTCCCCTGAATATTCCATATAAGAAAGTAAACCATGGACCCTCTTGGGGTCTTGCCTAACCCGGGAAGCATGATAACGAAGAAATCGATCCGACTGAGGCGCCATCGACTTCCTTCGCTTACCAGCCGCCTTTTTGAAAGGTACCATCTGCCAGCCATCTTCTTGATCCTGTTGAAGGACTATGGATGAACTAAATTCAGGCAACGAAACTATATCATCACCCTGAGAAAGATCATCACCCCAGGCGTTGATTGAACCTAGGCATGGCTCCTCCCACACCACCAAACTGCGTTCTTCAGTATTGGAGCCAGCCGCTATGACTCCTTGTCCCAACTGACTATGAATAATGATAGGAAGATCCGGCAAATCGATGGGACAAATACCCCGCTCAGGTCCCGACTGCCCGTCCAAACAAGAGCTCGGGACGCTACGTCCCCCCTACATGGGGTGCCCGTCATCCGACCATAAAGCCAGCTGGTCCGAAGATGACTCCCCCACGTACCAGGAATGCGGAGCGAAACACGCCCGAGTGCCTTCACTCCTACGCAATCCAGGCTGCGTGGACCCACTGCTATCATCACGCCCCTGGACGCGCCTCCACACCTGCCGTGTCCCCTTCCCCTTTTCACGCCTAGATCGTCGCCGCCGCCGACCCCTGCTAACCCCACGACCACCCACCGGACCATCCTCCTCAACGCCTGGAGAAGAAACAATGATGACGGTCGGCCTCTCTTCCACTCCCACCGTTGGCGTCTCTACCTGGGGACGAGCACAAACACTCTCGACGTGGCCATGAAGGCCACATACAGCACAATAGAGTGGAGTTCGCTCATACACAACCGGTTGCGAACGAACGCCATCAAAAAGTTGGAAGAATACCTCATGAAGTAGGGGTTTGCTAACGTCCACTTCAACCAAGACCCTAGCTACACTCGGCCTGGAAAAGGAAGCCGTAGTGCGGTCCGTATAAAGCAGAGTGCCAAGACCAGAAGCAATAGAGAGAACAGTATTGGTATCAAACATGCAGTGGGGCAGCCCGGGAAAAGCAACCCAAATAGGAACTCGAGGATCC
>JANAVB010024000.1:9833377-10193377 GCA_029216955.1 Iris pallida | reverse complement strand
CCAAGAGACTAGATTCTGCTCGAAGTCCATCTTCTGTTGCTCAACTATGCCGTGCCAAACGTACTAAAAAATGGTGCACAGAACAACAGGGAATCCTGCCCATTCCTCATGGCCAGCGCCAGTCAAGCCAGAGCCAAGATCTGCCCACCCTGTATATTTCAAGAACAAAGCATGGTAAATTGAAGGTATCTCAGACAGGTAGTCAAGTGGCGCACAACCCTGACATGTGCACCTACCTTAACCAGTGCAGAACAATATCAAACATGCATCAAGAACAACCTGTGCCACCTGCCAAGTTACACACAAGTAGAGTTTTTCGAATCAAGAATCCACTCACCTATGCCAATGAAGTCAATACTTTTCTGTATACACAGGGAACAGGGCACCTCAAGAACCAGAATCTTGTTCCTAACATCATTAAGGAATATGTACCTCCGACTTCTCCTTATCCTGTCACTGTAATAGATCTCTGCGAACTTCTTATACAAAAGCGAAAGATTGTAGGACTATCTCATCCATCTATAATTCTGCATCAAGAACATCACTGTAATCACCACCACGAAGTAGTGATCAAATGTTGCTTCCAGTTAGCTAAATGGTTTGTCTTCGACCGTTTAAAATACACTCGAACTCCTGAACTTGTGATAGTGGACGAAGATGAACTGTTGTATGCTTCAGTCAACATGACATCTCGAAGAAGTGGTGGTAGAAAAAGTCCAAGACGTAATGCAGCCGCAACCCTAGTCAACAATACCTTGATCGGATCCGTGACTCCGGTGAAGGAGTCTACCGATATACCAGATCAAGAAGCCAAGAGACAATCGGTCAAAAGAATCTTCCTTCCGACCAAGAGACAATCAGTCAAAGGAATCTTCCTTTCGACCAAAAGACAATCGGTCAAAGGAATCTTCCATCCGACCAAGACTCAATCGGTCAAGGGAATCTTTCTAATTTCGATCAAGAGTTCCTCAATCAGGGGAATCTTCCCACTCTTCATCCTGGGAGTGGTTTCTTGCATGCCTTCAATCCCGAGAGTGAAGGCTCTGAACAGACCATCTTTTCCACCAGCTCTTCCTCGGTGGTTAGAGTAGTGACTGTCTATGTCACTAATGAAAAATAAGATGCATCTAGCTCTAGCAGTCAGGAGCAGAGGTTCGCCGCTTTACAGGCCAATTTGAAGAACATGGCCAAAATAATGGCGAGTATACATTCTGTGATTATGGCACAACATACTATTCCGCCGGTTGTGAATCCAGTTCCAACCCAAGAACACATTGCAGTATCAGCCCATGCTTACACCGGTCTGGGGGTACAATCTCCTCACAACATCACCACGCCAGCTCCAAGTCATTTTGGTGCTGGGGGTGGTGCTTATCTTACAGTCCCACCTCCTAATGCATCAAACCAGTCTACTGCTCCCTAAGCATTAGGGGATACTAATGAGGCAGTAAAGCTTCTACAAAGCCACTTCAAAGCTTTTAAGTAGAATGATGGTCTGCAGAAGTTGGGGATCAAACAACCCTACCCTATAGAGTGGAAGAAAGTCTCGTTTGTACCTAAATATAAGCCGCCAACCATCATGCTATTTAATGGAAATTCATCTCCAAGTCAGTACCTCAATCACTTCGAGGTAACGACCGACCAGCTCTAGCCGAATGATGCTGTACTCACTAGAGTATTCGTCGGGTGCTTGGCGAGTGCATCTTATGATTGGTATCGCAGTTTGTCAGATGGTTGCATAACCTCCTTTGCAGCATTCAAGTAAATATTCCTGGAATGATTCTATGAGAGAACAAACAACATGACTATGTCGACCCTCATCAAAATCAAGCAACGACCTAATGAAACTATTGAACGTTTCATTGAGCGCTTCCGTCGAGAGGCACTCAAAATGCCTCTGGGTACTCCAGATGCACTAACTATAGGTACTTGTAAATCAAACTTGTTACCTATAGTCAGCATGTGGACTGGACCCACACAATTTCAAGACTGGGCCTCCTTCATAGTATGTGCCAGGGCAGCCAAAGATAGTACTGAGAAGTTCAAAAAACTAGGCATCCAGATACCTAATCTTGACAAAGATAAACATCCCAATAGTGGTGGTCGTCAGAACAACCGCAAGAACAAGAAAGCTTTAGCCATCAATGTTAAATGCAAAGAAGCTTTAGCTGTTAATGTGGGTCAATCAACACCTACTACGATGGCACCTCCACAAAGAACATAGCATCCTAAGGAAGAATATTCATTTGACGAGAACGACATCATTTGCATATTTGATTGTCTGATCAAAAGCAACAAGCTTCAACTGCCCAAAGCAAAACGGTCAGATGAAGTAGGTAAAACTGACAATCCTAAATACTGTGTGTATCACAGGTTCATAGGACACCAGACCAGGGTGTGTCACATGCTCAAGGGAAAGATCCAGGAGCTGATTAATGTCGGTGCGATCACTCTCCAGCAGGATGAGAAGACTGTGACTGCCAATGTCGTCTCTCTGCAGTTCGATGACTTACCTGCTCAACTTGTAGAGGATGGAGTCGTCCCTATCCCGAAGGCCACTCTAGAGATCGTCAACCTTCCACCAGCACGAAGTAACGGTCTTGTCCCTCCGTCAACCGACAAAGGGAAAATCATGTGGATCCATCCTAATTTGGTTACTGATTTTGAGACGCCTGCTTCGTCTATAAAATCCAGAAAGACAACCAAATACAAGTAGTGTCACATGACTTCACTCGGCAGTCATCATCTTCCACCTCTGGATGCTACATTCATTCCAGCGGCTGATTCACTTTCTTCTTCTGGGATAATACTACCAAAACTAGAAGCCAATTACCAGCTAGCATTCCATCTATATAGTCAACAGTCCCGCGAACTAATGACAAAGATGGAATATAATCTGCAAAAAGCCTCCAGCTTGAATGATAGAAAGGGGTCCTCTATACCTCTCCCTTTACGTCTTTTGCATAAGCAGTCCTGTATTTGCTTAAGATTCTGGACAAATCCTTTATCGCTTCAGAAGAAGTCCTCAAAAAATAAGCTTTGAATGAAGAACTGCAATATGGTTTCCTTTTCACCAGCTCCAAAAAAGGAAGCTATGATCGGTACCAGATCTGGGAGACTCTATCTTAGAGACTATCCAGAGGGATAAGAGAATGTAGTTATTCCACCTCCAGTCCCTGATGTCCCTTCAATATCTTCTTCGCATGTTGTTAATGTTTCGTCAGCTTCATCACCTCCAAAGGAACCGACTCCTTCCAGACCAACAGCGGCCGATAAAGGCAAACAACAAGTTTGCTTCGATAAAATATTGAAAAAAACTCCACCTCTTAGACTGGAGAAGCCATATAACTTCGATATATTGGCTCAACTAGCCAATACTCCGACGAGGTTATCAATCTTCGAGCTCCTTTGTCTCTCAAAGGAAACTCGAGAAATATTGAGCAAAGCTCTGATGCAAGCTAATGCTTGTCTGGCACACCTCAAGAAGCCAGATGAGGAACCTGTGGCATGTTTTCACTGTCATGGTATGATGGAGCTGATTTCCATCACCTTTACGCAAGATAACATGCTTCTGGAGGATAATCGGCATGACCGACCTCTCTATTTCATAGGGTATATCGATACAATGAAGGTAGATCGTATCCTGATTGATCCCAGATCTGCATTCAGTATAATACCGAAGACTCTATTGGATGCACTAAAGATCCCAGTCCATAATCTCTCTGCAACGATCACTACTATTCTGGGATTTAATTCAGGAAGAAGTGAACCACTGGGAAAGATTCGCCTGAAAGTTTAAATTGGCAATCTTCGCACAAAAGTCATATTTTATGTGATTGACAATCGTAGCTCTTCCAATGCTTTGTTAGGAAGACCATGGTTGTATGAACATAACATCGTGCCATCAACTCTCCACCAATGCTTCAAATATATGGACGACAATGGAGAAGTCCGAAAGGAAGTGGCTGATCTTAATCGAGGTATCGAAGCATATTTTACTGACTCCAGGATGTACAAAGAGGAGTTTATGAAAGTTGTACTTGCCATGGATCTGAGAAAGATTAGAAAGATAATACAGATGATGTCCTTGTAATTCTGGTCAAAGGACGTACTTCTCATCCTTCATCTTCTCAAACTATGACCATATATCCCTTCTCTCATGCTAAGCATCCTCTTACTGAAAAGATGGAGCATAGGGAGCTCACCTCTTCTGAGCCACTTGTTATTGGCCTTCGTCGTAACAAGCCTTCTCCTTCTCCTTCTCTACCTCTGGTCATCAATCTTAGCAAACCATCGTCTAAGATCAAGAGCTCTGTTGTAAATGGTGATGTAATTATCAATAAAGTAGCATCTCCTTTGTAATATACTGATGTCAACTACTATGCTCGATGTAATCTAAAAATCTTGGATAACTTCGAACTTCTTACATTAGGAGCAGTTCAACCTCTCCAAGACGAAGTCTCACTTAAACCAGTACGAGATTCATTCTTTCTAGTTCCTTCCAGGAAGAAAGATGAACATCCTATCCTCTTCAACAAAGGGTTGAGTCAAAAGGCTATGTCCAATAGCGAGGCTGAAAATGACGATAATAGGCAAACTCCTCTTGTAGAAGCTTAAAAATACACTCAGCACCCTGTGCTACTCATAAGAAGAGCCAACATTCAGATCTTCAAGTGATGCCAGTCATCAGATGGCACCAGACATCAGATGGCGCCATATATCAAGTGACGCTACCCGCCACGTGGCCATCTTATCAGACAAGCTAAACAGTTATTATCATGACTAACAACACGATAGTCGAGAAAAATCCGTGTGAATCCCGAACACGTGGCGCTCGAGGAAATTTGGTCAGACATGTCAGATCCGCCATTAATGACCAATAGCTATCTCGTGCCATCTGCAATTGGTGTGAGATGATTATTAGATATCAGTCTGTAGCGCCACTCAGCAAGTAGCACCTGGTGCCACCCAGCAGTGGGCGCTATTTGATCAAATCATCCTGAAGCAGTTAGATTACGTGGCACACATGCCACTAATCTCGAAGAACATCTACGTGACACTATCCATAACCAAGTGCATATCAACCACAACATGCCACGGGACCAAGCAGTTAAACTAACCGTTCGTGCCAAGGGGTGAATGGCGTACCACTTAAAGTGTGCGCCAATTAGGATAACTACTTAACTGTTATCTCTAGAACTGTATAAATAGAGTTTTAAATCGCTTACAAATGATCATAATCTCATGAGCACTTGCTACAGCACTCTCCAAAGGCTTTGTTCTTCGATATCATATCGTCCAAGGGATAAAGTGATCGTCTTCTGATCAGATTTCTATAGTTGTACTTCTCCAAAAATTAATTGTACTCTTGTACTTTCTTTTTTTAGTTTGTAAAAGAACACTTTTTTTTGCAAACAAATACCACTAAGAAGCTAGAGATATGAACATTGAATGAATCGATTTATCACTAACACTCTGCTAACGAATGAATTGCCACATGAACATTGAAATGATGCTTGTCCCTATGAACATTGAAATGTTGTGATGTAATGAACATTGAAACAAAATGAATTGATGCCTGAGATGATGGATATAAAATTCTGTGAATGAACATGTTGCCTCTTACTTCAATATTACTATGCACATGATGCTTATCAAGTCGGACACACATTCGCATGACCATAGACCAACTTGCATACATGGATTTTCATCGAACGACACCCACGACGATGGGATCAAGTCGACCTAGGAGGGAATTACGTGCTTTGGTAGCACGAGGTATCGGAACCTTCATTCGGGCTCACAACTTGCTGAATGGTAACCGCATACCATACGAAGTCCTATACGACAACGTTAAAATGGTGCACTAACACGAGTGGTCATGTTGTAAGGATGTATGCTAATCAATGTCTTATGCAGGGGCGGTAAGTATTATTATTATCCTGTATCTTATGCAAGAAAGCTGGATCCGAATGACGGTAAATTAAAAAGTTGTTTCATATAATATCATGTTGCCTCAAATGTGAATTACTCTGAATGTTGCCTGTTCCTAACAAATCTCATGATTTAAAATGCTTTTCATTAAATACAAATGTTGGTTTAGCTGAGTGGGCCAACAGGGCTCACCAGTGCATTGTTATAATGTGCTGACCCCTCCTATACAGGTACTGGAGAAGGCTCGGGCGCACGTCTGAACTAAGGCTTTTGAGTTGCTGCTATTTCCTTTCAAGTTACTTACAATAAAGACGCATAAAGTATTGCAGAGCTTTCAAAGATTGTTGCTTAGATTTTAAAGTACTAAAGGGGGATGATGTATGGAGCAAGAAGTTATTTCATGGCAACCTATCAGTTGTATTTTTTTTCATGAATCAAAGTAGCCGGAAAGGCATTTCAAAGAGTCCCGAGAAAAGTTGTATTTTTGGCTACAATTATCAATAAAATGAATATGATTTCTTCCTGTTCTACGTACTCATTGACTCTACAAATGTGGCTTATTTTAAATGTTTTGAAATGACACAATAGTGCATATTCCTGTCTTGTACAAGTACAACTCCAGACTTGTACGACATCACGCCTTAGCAAGGACGAACGATTCGGCGTGAATCCAAGCGAAACGAACGATTCCCCGAATCGGGGCATGACAAATTGCTATCAGAACATGGTTTCAATTCCTCGAATTTCGAAAATATTTTCAAAAAAAGGAATCTTCATGCAAATTTTCTCGGCCATGGTATCGATAACGCTGGCATGAAATAATATTCCATACAATAAGCCCATAAATATTTTATGAGTGCTAATGGAATTATTTTTTTGTAGAATGACCAAGGGTGATGGCTCAAAGATGACCCCATCGTCTGACCCAATCAAGAAATTGATGAAACTAATGGAGGCTCATAGGAAGCAGAGTGAGGCACAACATCGCAAGCTTCAGGAGCAACTCCAATACCAGTCCCAGGAGCAACTGGATACTCAACTGAAACAAGTGGACAATCTAACTCAGATTGTCACCAAGCTGATGGCCGATCAAAATTTTTCTGCAGCGATCGAGACGGTAACAGTGCCGGCAGAGAAGCCCAAAATGCCGACACTAAAGAGATCAAGCTTTAAGTCCTCGAACTTTAAGAGTTGTAACCCGCCTGAGTTCAACGGAAGGGCAAAACCGGATGAGGTAATGGATTTCTTGAATACATTGGAGGGCTACTTTCAGATGTTGGACATACAGGGTAGTAAGAGGGTGGAGTGTACCGATGTATAACTTCGTCTTAAGGCCCAGGAATGGTGGACTTCACAGAGACAGACACTTTGCGATAATAGTCCGGATATGAAAAAATCATAGAAGACCTTCAAACATGCCTTTATTGTCCAATTCATTCTACCAGCTATCCGTTGGCAGAAAGAGAAAGAGTTCGTAGCACTCTAGCAGGGCAGTATGTCAGTGGATGACTACGAGACTGAATTTTTGAAGAGAGTCACATTCGCTGGGTATATGGTACCGAATGACGACGCCAAGCGGGAAAGATTCGTACAAGGCTTGAATAATGGCCTACAGCACGAAGTTCTCAGTCGGAGGTGCACATCTTACAAAGAGGCATATGAAATAGCTCTCGAGATGGAGAGATTTCATCAGCTGGCTAGTCGCAGGACAACACAGAATTACCAAGGCAACAACCAAAAACGACCTTGGTCTGCTGGAAGAAATGAAGCATCTAAGCGTCCGAACACAGGTGATAATAAGGGACCTCAGCAATAGTTACCACATTGTAATAAATGCAACCGATGGGGGCACAAAGCTGAAGACTGTCGTATTGGGTGTTTCAAATGTGGGGGCATAGGTCACAGGGCAGTTGACTGTAGAGGCAGGAGAAGGAATCAATATCCTCCTCGTTGATAAAATAATAATCAGAACTGCGGACAACCTAACAATCAGATTCGAGGTCAAGTGCCACTAGCCTTACCTGCTCCAACTAGGAATGCACCGAATCAACAACAAGGTGCACAAGGAAGGGTTTATGCCTTGACGTAGGCAGAGGCCTAGGCCGCAGAGAAGATAATACAGGTATGTTGATCTACAAAGGCATACCTGCCCGGGTGGTATTCGATTCTGGTGCTACTCATAGCTTTATATCGTCTAATTTTGTAATGGAAAACAAATTTTGTATGACTCTACTAAAGACGTCTCTGTGTGTTAGTACTCCTTCAGGAGTAGATATGTCTGCAACTTAGATTTGCAGGGACGGCTACATCAAAATTAGAGGCAAGACTTTATCCCTGGACGCTATTGTACTCGACATCAAAGAGTATGGTATCATCTTGGGAATGGACTGGTTCAACGCCTGTCATACGACGATCGACTGTACGGAGAAGAGATTTGTGTTTCTCCTACCCGGAGAAATGGAGTTCTCTTACTCGTACGGCTCGACGTCTAAGGGAGCAATGGTGATATCGACAGTTACAGCTAGGCACATGTTATATTTAGGGTGTGAAGGGTACCTCACTTCTCTTTGAGATACCCGAATGAAGGGTGCAGACTCAGATCAAACCGAAGTCGTAGCAGATTTCTCCGATGTGTTTCCAGACGAGATACCTGAAATGCCGTCGGACAGAGAAATTGAATTCACAATTGATACATTTTTGGATACTCGGTCGATATTAAAGATGCCATATAGGATGGCTCCAACAGAACTGAAGGAATTAAAAGTGCAATTACAAGAATTACTGGACCGTGGATACATTTGCCCAAGTGTATCACCGTGGGGAGCTCTAGTATTATTTGTAAAAAAGAAAGATGGGACGATGCGGCTGTGCATTGATTATCGAGAGCTCAACAAGGCAACTGTCAGGAACAAGTATCCCTTACCAAGGATAGATGATCTACTCGATCAGTTGTACGGCACGATCGTGTTTTCTATGATTGATCTTCGCTCAGAATACCACCAGTTGAAGATCAGATCCGATGATGTTCCTAAGTCAGCATTCCGTACCAGATACGTATACTATGAGTTTTTGGTCATGCCATTTGGTTTGAATAACGCTCCAGCAGACTTTATGGATCTTATAGACAGAGTATTTTGACCGTTCTTGGACAAGTTCGTTGTCGTATTCATTGATGACATCTTGATCTACTCGAAAGACATGGAGACGTTTGTTGAGCATTTGAGAACGGTGCTTCAGACGCTTCGAGAAAATCAACTCTATGCAAAACTGAGCAAACGTGAATTTTGGATGAACAGCCTGTCATTTCTAGGACATGTTATTTTGGCAGAAGGTGTTGCCGTTGACCCAAAGAAGATAGAGGTAGTGGTAGACTGGAAACAGCCTACGTCGGCTAGTGAGATACGGAGTTTCCTTGGTTTAGCCGGGTACTATCGTAGGTTTGTGAATGACTTTTCGAAAATCGCTTTGCCTCTGACTCGCCTCACTCAGAAAGGAGTCATATTTAAGTGGATCGACACCTGCGATAATAGTTTCCAAGAATTAAAGCAATGGCTCATCACGGGTCCAATTCTTGCTCTTTCAGAGGGCTCAGAAGGATTTCAGATTTACTGTGATGCATCGGGACTTGGTTGGGGATGTATTCTCATGAAATGTGGAAAGACAATATCATATGCATCGAGACTATTCAAGCAGCATGAGAAGAATTATCCAACTCATGACTTACAACTGGCGGTGATTGTGTTCGCATTGAAATTATGGCGATACTATCTCTATGGTGTGTCAAGCAAGATCTTTACGGACCACAAAAGTCTGAAGTACATATTCACATAAAAAGAATTAAATTTGAGGCAGTGACATTGGTTGGAATTGATTAAAGAATATGACTTGACAATTTTCTACACGTCGAGTAAAGGGAACGTGGTAGCTGATGCCTTGAGTTAAAAATTCGTTGGAATACTATCAGTGGCAAATGAGGCACTACGGGATTTGGAAGGGATGGGCATCGAATTCAGAGTTCGTACACAAAATATATAGTTTGCTCAGTTGCAGCTTGAGCCAAGCCTCCAGGGAAGGATTAAGACTACTCAGAAGGATGATCCGTTTCTACAAAAGATACGCGAGTTGATTCTAGCAGGAAAGACGACCGACTTTACGGTAGACGATTACATTATTCGTGTCAAGAAAAGATTGTGTGTTCCTAAGGATGAGGAACTCAGGAAAAAAATATGGACCGAGGCTCATTTCGTGAAGTATTTCTTGCATCCGGGAAGCACTAAAATGTACAAGGATCTGTGCATAACATTTTGGTGGCATGGTATGAAGAAGAATGTGGCTCTATTTGTGTCACAATGCTTAGCTTATCAGCGTGTGAAGGCGAAACACCAACGGCCAGGCGGAGAACTAAAAAATCTTGCTATCCCGTAATGTAAGTGGGATAATATCAGTATGGATTTCATAGTGGGCTTACCGAAAACTCAAAAAGGAAATGATGCAATTTGGGTGATCATGGATAGATTGACCAAGTCGGCTCATTTTATTGCAATAAAAGTGACATAGAGCGTTGAACGGTTAGCTCAGATCTACATGAATAAAATTGTTCGATTACACGGGGTGGCAGCTTCTATAGTGTCAGATAGAGACGGACGGTTCTTATCATAATTTTGGATAAGTCTGCAATCAGCATTAGGCACAAAGTTGAATTTCAGTTCAGTATACCATCCGCAGACTGATGGACAGACAGAAAGTGTAAATCAGATCCTTGAAGACATGTTGAGATTGTGCGTACTCGATTCGAAGACAAACTGGGACGCATATCTCGTATTGGCAGAATTTTCCTATGACAACAGTTATCAGGCAAGCATTCAGATGGCCCCATATGAGGCGTTATATGGACGAAAATGTCGATCATCGATATGCTGGAACAAAGTCGATGAATGACAAGTGCTCGGACAAGAACTTGTGGAACAGGCCGTCAAAATGGTCCGTTTGATTCGAAAAAGGCTCAAAGTTGCTCAAAGTCGATAGAAAAGCTATACGGATGTACATTGGCGACCCTTGGAATTTACTATGGCGACCATGCCTTATTAAAGATTACACCCATGCAAGGTGTATTGAGGCTTGGAATGAAGGGAAAGTTGAGTCCGAGATTCGTTGGACCTTTCAAGATTTTGGAGATGGTAGCCTCAATAGCTTATCGACTTGTACTACCTTCGGCTCTGGCTGATGTACATGATATCTTCTATGTGTCCCAACTGTGAAAATACGTGCATGATCCAAGCCACATAGTGAATTTTGATCAGTTGTAGCTGAGCGCCGACCTATCCTACACAGAAGAACCTATCCAAATTTTGGACAGAAAGGAGAATTTTGTGGAATCGGACAATATCTTTGGTCAACGTGCTATGGCGGAACCATGCTGTCGAAGAGTCGATGTGGGAACTAGAAGAATAGATGAGGGTGAAATACCCCTCGCTTTTCGATAATTTTGAGGTAGGACTTTTGTTTTAAGTTTGGAGGACGAAACTTTTTCTTAGTGGTATATTATGTAGTGCCCCGCTCATAGCGGTTCACTATGTAAGGCTTGTGGCTTGATCAACTCGGTCAGAACCGAGTATTGGGGAAACTTAATGTCGGCAACGAATCGATCACGAACAAATGCATAAGAATCATTCCAACTAATGGATTAGTTTTCCTTGAAATGCGTCCAAGAGTTTTCACTGGATGTTTTGCTACTGGTTTTATTGCTTGGTTTACATGGATGCTTTTCTGAATGGTTTTTGATGATTTGATTCTTGTCCGTTTTGATCAATTTCTATAGCATTCATTCTTGAAAATTCTGAGAGAATGGAACATAACGAGACGGAGTATTAACTAAACTTTTTGGTGCCATTGTAGACGGACCCGTGATGGGAAGCTAAACATACAAGTGTTCCTCTTTCTCTCAACAATTCTCTAACAGGTGAGTGTGGATCTCTGTGGTGGTTTTGTCCCTCTCGCTACTCCTTCATGCCAACTAAATAAATTTTCTTACAACATCCATTGATCAATAACTTGATGCTAATGCCAGAAGTCAATACTACTAAGAAGCTAGAGATATGAACATTGAATGAATCGATTTGTCGCTAACACTTTGCTAACGAATGAACTACCACATGAACATTGAAATGATGCTTGTCCCTATGAACATTGAAATGTGGCGATGTAATAAATATTGAAACAAAGTGAATTGATGCCTGAGATGATGGATATGAAATGCTGTGAATGAACATGTTGCCTCTTAATTCAATATTACTATACACACGGTACTTATTGAGTCAGACACACATTCGCATGACCATAGACCAACTTGTATACAAGGATTTTCCTCGAATGGTACCTACGGTAGTAGGATCGAGTCGGCATAGAAGGGAATTACGTGCTTTGGTAGCACGAGGTATCAGAACCTTCATTCGGGCTCGCAACCTGGTGAATGGTAACTGCATACCATACGAAGTCCTATATGGCAACATCGAAATGGGGCACTAACACCAGTGGTCATGTTATAAGGATGTATGCTAATAAATGTCTTATGTAGGGGCAATAAGTATATATTATTTATTATTCTGTATCTTATACAGGAAAGCTAGATCCGACCGACGGTAAAGTAAACAGTTGTTTCATATAATATCATGTTGCCTCAAATGTGAATTACTCTGAATGTTGCCTGTCCCTAACAAATCTCATGATTTAAAATACTAGTCATTAAATACAAATATCGGTTTAGCTGAATGGGCCAACGGGGCTTACCAGTGCATTTTTATAATGTGCTGACCCCTCCTCCACAGGTACTGGAGAAGGCTCGGGCGCACGTCTGAACTAAGGCTTTTGAGTTGCTTCTATTTCCTTTCAAGTTACTTTCAATAAAGACGCACAAAGTATTACGGAGCTTTTAAACATTGTTGCTTAGAAAGGGACATGATGTATGGAACGAGAAGTTATTTCATAGCCGGAAAGGCATTTCAAAGAGCACCGAAAAAAGTTGTATTTTGGACTACAATTATCAATAAAATGAATATTATTTCTTCCTATTCTGTGTGCTCATTGTCTCTACAAATGTGGCTTATTTTAAATGTTTTGAAACGACACAAAAGTGCACGTTATTACCTTGTACAAGTGCAACTCCAGACTTGTACGACATCATGCCTTAGCGAGGACGAACGATTCGGCATGAATCCAAGCGAAGCAAACGATTCCCTGAATCAGGGCGTAACAGCTTCCGATGTATCAGGTGCAAGTAGAGGTATTTCTTCCTCTGGAACCTGGTTATCTTCTCGCTGGTGAGCTGAGCGAGTGGTCACCAGGGTGTCGTCAGCCGATGTAGAAACCATACGACACGACTTAACTTTCTTTCCTTTGTCAGACTCCGCTTTAGGCATCATCATGTCTAGGGCATGATCGGGATGGATCCATATAACTTTGCCTTTTGGCGTTGTAAGTGGGATGAGACCTTGAGCATTGTCATGAGCCGGTGGAAGATTGACTACTTCCATTGTTGCCCTTGGGATGGAGACGACCCCGTCTTTAGCCTCTATCCTCAGAAAACTTTTAAACTTGAGGATGACTGTCACGACCCGCACCCGCTTTTCGAACGCGAGCTCGTGAGCAAGCCAGCTACATATCGAGCGGACTCCAGCCCGACTCGAGTACGTATAAGCTGTCAAGGTTATGGTTTCATGTCTAATCTAAACTATATCTCAATCCACAGGAATCATATAAAACAAGAATGAACAATTATGGGTCATGGTCTGCAGCCCATTAACATATTGTTCGATTAGACTCCAAGAATGATATGAGTCTATAAAATAAGAAGAATATAACATGGTACGGAATATAAAAGCACGAGAAGATAATAAAGAAATATCATAAGCAAATACCTGTATCATACATCGCAATCCTCTACCATCCCGCTCTGCTAACTAACTCCATGCAGTCGCTAAACCTGAAGAGATCATCAGGTCCTCAAAGGACTAGCAAGATATATAATATACAAGCCAACATGTAACAGTACAAATATACAAAGAAGTAAGAAACAATTAAGGATATCCAACGAGACAAAAATGAACTAAGACATAAGATCTAAACACAAGGATCCTAAGATACTGGCATGCCATACTCGAAATGGCTAATAGGTCAAGCTATAGACTGCAGTCAAGGCAAGTACTTACAATCTATAGTGTCTCAATTGCAGTCAAGGCAAGTACTCACAACCAAGACGGTAGCCAATCCTAGTATAAAAATCCTATAGACCGTAGTCAAGGTAAGTACTCACAATCTATAGAATGTCAAAGTCAAGTCCTACTCAAGTCATGTCAAGTCAAGTCAAGTTATAATCAAGTCGAGGGAATCATGGCATAGGACTAGCGACTCTATCAAGGAATACATATGAAACTAACACAGTGTAACAAATAGAAATATCATAACAGAAAGGAACAAGAATGTGCAGACACTAGAAACATATAAAAACTATAACAGAATGAGTGTACTAGACATAAAATAAAGCAATCACGAATGTAAGGAAAAGAACAGCAGCGAGATAATGAACATGTATATAAATTATACTGTATAAGCTGGCAAGGTATACTTGCCTGGTGGTAGCGCGAAGAACCAATAAGATACCGTCAACTGATACGCCATAAAGTCCAAAATCCATAAATATCTCCGAAAGCTGAAACAGACATTGCCAATATTCTCAGAATAGTCCAATTACCAAGGATTGCCTGTCCTTAAGTCCAATTCTGGATACAGGAGCAAAACGGTAATTTCGAGCAAAAATGATGTCCACCGCTGGACCCGCTTTTTATCGAAAAGCATGCCAGAGTCAATGGTCTCTAAAGTCGTCAAACTATATGTCAACGGGTCCAGTTTTTTGATACGAACCCAACCGTATGTCCAAAGTTGGATTTTGGCAGGCCGTGCACAAAATCACCCGTTAAGTCGGACCGTAGGGCCCGTAAAATGGCAGTCTGATTCAACTGTCTCAGAATTGGACCAAACTAGGCATAGAGGACCAAAAAAATAATACGGTTCTGTTGGCACAAGTTTCGTCTCGATCTGACGAACGTGTACGAAGTAATTGGAAAACTTGCACAGAGGCCGATACGATGAATTTCGACGGATACGTATCAAATTCGTTGCGCACACGCGACCAATTTGAATTCCATCAAAGCCCACACGTCCACGAAGCCGTTACGCACCTTTAGATGCTTTCGGTTCGCGACCACGTCGCTCGAAATGGCGGAACGCACGTGGTATCAGAGAATTTTATTATTTTTAAAGCAGGTTTTTGTCAAACTTCGGGATTCGATTTCTCGACACGTAGTCGATGATTTCCAAATCCACAAAAAGGGTCATGAAGTCCTATATGTTTTTTATAATTGTGTTCAGGTGGAATTTCTAAACAGTTACTGGATCGATCAAAATCGATCCGCCAATGTGGGTTCATGGATTATTTCATGTTTTATTTTAGGACATGATTTTTCTCGAACTTTGGTTCGATTTCTTTTGAATTCTAAGCCGCCTAAATCAAAACTACTTGAAAGGGTTTAAAGTGGTATAGGTTGTTGTTGTACCTGAGAAAACGGCTCAAGAAATAGTTGTGCGATGATGTCGTGATCGTGACGCGAAGGCTGCTATCCGCTGCTACTGTCGCTGTTCTGTATTCGGGTGCGCGCGCGCGCACGGCCCTGGCCGCCGGTGATGGCCTCGCGGTGGCACGCGGAGGCTGAGGCAGGGTCGCCCAAGTGTGGGGAGGCATCGCGTGGGATTAGGGTTTGGGTGTTCTCGAGTTTCTCTCCGTACTCGCTAATTTCTATATACATATAACCGTATGTATATATATAGCCTAATGCTCTCGGTTAGCTTTGGGGAGTTAGTTCGGGTTGGGGCCCTGGCTGTTCGCAACTTGCGGGTTTTGTGTGCTGCTGTTGTGTCCCCTATAAAATTGATATCTAAAAGACATGACAATATGTCAATAGACTAAATCGTATAGGCCATGCTGTAATGTATTGGCAGATACAATAAGTATATTGATAGATATTCTTTACTGATAGATACATACTACAGTTACACGTGTTCTGTCATCCGCATCGCATTGAATTATAAGACATGTATGGTGTATCATAGATTCATAGACTCAAGAGCCTGACATCATTGGTCAACAGAGATCCAAAAGAAACCCAAACTGCAATCCTCAGCATCAACACTGCATATGCCAGGGTATAAAAGTTCCATGTTCCAAGTCGAAGTGTATATGGAACATTCTTCTTTGTTTTCTTTTTCCTTTTTCTATTTCTCTTCTATTTCTTTTCTTTATATAAATATATATATATATATATATATATATTTTTTTTTTTTTTATATATATATATATATATATATATATATATATATATATATATATATATATATATATATATATATATATATATATATATATATATATATATATTTATATATATATATATATATATATATATATATATATATATATATATATATATATATATATATGTATATATTTACATATACCTACACATATACCTATATTTATATATATACACCCATACACATATACACTTGTATATAATATATATATATATTTATATATACATACACACATATATAATTTATTTATATATACAAACAAATATACACGTACATCGTATATATTTATATACACATACACATATACATTATATATATATATATATATATATATATATATATATATATATATATATATATATATATATATATATATAGAAATATATATATATATATATATATATATATATATATATATATATATATATATATATATATACATACACATACTCACGTATATCTATATACACATTTATACGTATATAATTATATAAAAAAAATTATATAACTCTATATACATATTATCACATTTATCTGACAAAAATAATATAACCAATAAAATAATAATATTAAATAACAATCCTAATAAAATAATAATAATAATAATAATAACGAAATTTAATAAACCAATGATGGTGTATTTATCATTAGACATCTAAATATATAGTCTAATGCCACATTGCACAACGGTAGCTAAGTGAATTATATATATTATATTTAATATCCACATAACAAAAAATACTTCCTGAATTATAAATAAGATACAATTATAAATACACATCTATATATCTACATGGACATCGTTGGTCGCACTGCATGACTACATGGGCTTGGCTCAGTTCAGTTACAGTCCAAACTGGTTTGGTACAACCGGGTCTTCCACAAGTCAATAAACCTTAATAATAAATAATTAAATAATAACTAAGTTCTTCGATAAGGGTTAAGTCGTAACTTGGCCTGGTTTTCCTAGTTAGAACAATCCTATGACTCGGTCTTCCCCTACCATGGCTAAACACTAGTCAAAGTTCGCTACTGCACTATCTGTGCTATGATTCGTAGTCGTCTTGTACTCCAAAACTCATCTGTGGCTAAAATCATCTATCGTAATAATTATCTAATAATTATTTACAGAAAATTCTAAAATCACTATTAAATCAAATAAATGAATAAATAAATATTTCAAAAATATTTTTGGGAAGGGGAGCTACAAATCTACCCACCTTAGAAATAATTTTGTCCTCAAAATTCTAATGCATAACTATTCCTTAAAATTCAAAGTCTACTATTACCTTAATCTCCTCAAATTTAAATCCTCAAAATATTTTATAACCCTCTCTAGCCATTTTATAACTCTGAATACTTAAGGACTTCTACCCACCTTTGGTCACACTAATCCCTCGAAACACAGGTCGCTAAAACCTTATGGGCTTCTAACAAGTTGCTAACAATTCTACCGGCAGATATCTAGGTATATGTCAACTATAATACCTCATATCTATAAACAACCAAATATTCAATAGTCAAGCAATATTATACAATAACTTAGGAATCTCTGATGAATCCTAGATAGCAAGATTGTTCGTCACCTCGAAATAAAAAGAATGAGAATCAATGGTACAGAAAGCAAGGAAGTATAATCGAGAGCAAATTTGGAGTTTTCAAGGGCGTAGAAAATTTCTAGGAGAATTTTCAAAGTAGAGTGGATTGAGATTTCTAAGGTTTAGTCTTTGTCGCAGGCTCGTACCAGTACAGTTAAGTAACTGATATGATATGCTCTGACCTGCATGGGCCACCACAAAAACTTGTCACGACTCGCACCCGCTTTTCGGACGCGAGCTCGTGAGCAAGCCAGCTACGTATCGAGCGGACTCCAGTCCGACTCGAGTACATATAAGCTGTCAAGGTCATAGTTTCATGTATAATCTAAACTATATCTCAATCCACAGGAATCATATGAATCAAGAATGAACAATTATGGGTCATGGTCTGCAGCCCATTAGCATATTGTCCGATTAGACTCCAAGAATGATATGAGTCTACAAAATAAGCAGAATATAACATGGTACGGAATATAAAAGCACGAAAAGATAATAAAGATATATCACAAGCAAATACCTGTATCATACATCGCAATCCTCTACCATCCTACTCTGCTAACTAACTCCATGCAGTCGCTAAACCTGAAAAGATCATCTGGTCCTCAGAGGACTAGCAAGATACATAATATACAAGCCAACATGTAACAGTACAAATATACAAAGAAGTAAGGAACAATCAAGGATATCCAACGAGACAAAAATGAACTAAGACACAAGATCTAAACACAAGGATCCTAAGACACTGGCATGCCATACTAGAAATGGCTAATAGGTCAAGCTATAGACTGCAGTCAAGGCAAGTACTTACAATCTATATTGTCTCAATCGCAGTCAAGGCAAGTACTCCCAACCAAGACGGTAGCCAATCCTAGTATAAAAATCCTATAGACCATAGTCAAGGTAAGTACTCACAATCTATAGAATGTCAAAGTCAAGTCCTACTCAAGTCATGTCAAGTCAAGTCAAGTTATAATCAAGTCGAGGGAATCATGGCGTAGGACTAGACGACTCTATCAAGGAATACATATGAAACTAACACAGTGTAACAGATAGAAATATTATAACAGAAAGGAACAAGGGATTGTCATGAATGGTAGATGGTTGGCTATCTTCAACTAATGTTGTAGCTGAGCGACATCCCCTTGCGACAGGGATCCAGATTTGGCGCACGTGTGTTGGAACACACCCATACTGGCACCGTCGTCTTGCTACCCCAGGTCGGCCATTGGATTTGTTGGCCGAAGCTGGAGGATTCTTGGAAAGCCTTTTGAGAGATGGAGCACCTGCGCCGCGTTACATGATGCAATAAGGAGTTCGTCTTCTACTCCACTCAACGAACATTTGTCTAGTTTTTGAGGTATAGACGCCATTGGTCGCAGTATTTGGAAGATGGACCGCCACTTCGGTGGCGATGCTGCTGTTTGGCAACAGCAACAGTTGATGGTGATCTTGGGGCAGGTGTGCCTTGGGTCAGACACGTTAGGCGCCATAGAATCCTCCCTCACTTTGCGTTTGTGGGAGATCGTCTTGCATAGATCCGAGGTCTCCACTTCTACACTCCTTTCGTGCGTGTAGGGAAGCTGCATGCAGGAATGAGGATGTGAAGGTAGCTTCCCTCTTTTCAGTTCCTGTGCGTGAGATACGCTTAGGTCCTGATCAAAGAGTTACTGTGGAGGCAGACTCACTCCATGCGTATAGCAACACTGCTCGCACGAGTCTATCCCCACAGTATTTACCCTTGACTTGAATCATGCGCTTGAGCGCTCAAGTGACAGCAGGATTTTACTGGTCGAGGCATCGAAGCACTCAAACCAGTTTTGTATAGCTTTCCATCGGCTGCGCGCATGACTGTCAATGCGGGCCTTTGGTCAGCTGTTGGTGTAGCATATTGATCACGCAAGGCGTGTGCTGCCTTGGATTTCTTTCTACTACCCCTAGAAGATGCATAGTATTCAGAGTCCAACTAAGTGGTTGGTGTAACACTTTGGTCGCCCAAGGCACATGCTGCCTTGGATCTCTTTACGTTACCCCTAAAAGGTGCGTAACGTTCTGGGTCCAACATAGCCTTACCCGATGGGTAGGCAATTTCGTCAAAGACAGATCTTCTCACCTGCGGAGCTGCCTTCTTGTACGGGTAGGCCACTGCGCGCTTCCTTCGGCACTGTGCCTTCGTCAGGCCTGCAACGGGAGAGCTGCACTCCTCGCTGTGCTTTTCAGAACTGGGGACTGAATGAGGCAGAACGACAGCAGCAGTCGAAATCTTCTTCAGGGCTTCGTCAATCAGGGGGTTCTGGAGCGTAGTCCCTTCCTCCTTACTGCTCGTCGCAGCAGCCTTCAGCACCCAGGTATACCAAGTCTTCTTCAGTTTTACAAACTGCTACGAAGGACTCGATTTCTCTTTAAAGAGGAGATCTTCAAAAGCTTGCTGGTCGAAACGTACGACCAACATCTTTTTGAGAAGATCCCAGCAAATTATCGTCAGATTGCGTCACCACCTTCTCGTTGGAAGAGAAGAAAGTCTCCAGCAGAGTCACCATCTTGTTTGCCATGACAAAAGGTTATACGAACTTTTTGTATATTAAACGTGTAAAACAATACAATCGATTTCTAAACAGGAGATCTTAGTTCAATATTTCTGGGAAAATGTGACGGTAGAGATCGAGCACTACAATGGCTCCTTTACTCCGTTGACAATCTGACGACGAGTTGAACTTGCTCTAACTTTCTGGTGCTTGTGAGTGGAACTCTGGGTTACCAATCAAGAAGACGTCAAAGTTGTCGAAGATTTCGAAGCCTCTTGATCGAAGGAAAACTCCTTCTATTTATGCGCGAGCACATATACGATATGCATAAGGGTTTTTTTGGCGCGCATGAGCACTGCACGTGGAGATATGAGAGAATCTTGTTGTGACTGTATGGTAAGGGCTGCTGCTGAGCTGACACGTGGCGGACGCTGAAATTTTCTTCCATCATGATCTCAGGTAGTTATCAACATAACTGAATAAACGACACATGGTGTGTGTTTATTGCTCGATAATATTGATCGGATGAACCCGAGTAGATTTTGTTCCTATCCTTTAAGTCAGATTTTGTCCTTATCTTAGGGGCCATGGTTAAAACAAACCTATTGGATAAAGGAACAAACTCCATTCTTATCTTTGGGAGTGGTGGTTAAACAAACCGATAGGATATTGCTCCTAGAACCAAACTTTGTTCTTATTTTAGGAGCGATGGTTTAAACAAACTGATTGGATCATATTTGAAAAAATATAGATGCCAGAGTGGCCACATGGAACAGTACCACCTCACCGAACTGTGCATCTATACAAGTTATCCGTCTGATAAGGTCTTGAGATCACTGCGCTTTTGGAGCGATGAGGAGACTACTTCAAGGCAATAGAGTTACTGTGCTTTAGGCGACGAGAAGACTGTGCTTTAGGCAACAGAGTCACTGTGCTTAAGGAGACGATGAGACTTGTGCTTTAGGCAACAAAGTTACTGTGCTTTAGGGCGACGAGTGGATAGTGCTTTAGGCAATGGAGTCCTTGCGCTTTAGGCGACGAGGAGTTGTGGTTCGACGACAATGGAGTCACTGTGCTTTAGGACGGCGAGTAGACTGTGCTTCAGGCAACGGAGTCACTATGCTTTAGGCGATGAGGAGACTGTGCTTCGATGGCAACAGAGTCACTGCGGTTTAGGCGACGAAGAGACTGTGCGAGTTAGAATTAGATGTGTTTGGAGAGCTTCCAAGTGTGACTTTGGTGTAGTCGATGATACCATCAATGACTGATAATGGGTGTGTGTGTTACCTAGTGTCTTAGTAGACTTTCTTGTATTGAAGTTATTTTTTTATGACTTCTATAACTTGGACACGACTTATGATACGACACTTGGAGTGAGAGTTACATTGGTAGTGGCACGCACCCTGTACTTAGCCGGTACAAAGGGTTCGTGTGACAGATCATATATGACTAGTTATGTTAGTTAGTGGACTTGTATGTGAGATACGAGTCATGCGAGTTATGGACATGACCTTATACCACTCCTGGGCGGGAAAGACTATTAGTAGGCGTACGGGATTACCCTATCCTCATCAGCCTCAGTGTGCCGAGTTATAGGCTATACTAGTGGATATTCCATTATCGTCTGCGGACTAGTCTTTGGTTTAGGCGGGAGTATGCTAGTATATTCGTGATATTAGTTGACGCTAATATCACTCCTTAACTACCTGTACAATCCCAAAGTAGTCTTCAAGTGCATACACTTAGATGGATAGTTTACCTTGTCAGTTATATTCATGTTCATGTATATTACTTTTAATGTTCATATTGTGGCTAGTTGTTGTATCTTGTTACGTCCCTCTGAGGACCTGGTGATCTCTGCAGGTTGTTGTTGAGCTTACAATATAGACATGTGGATGGTATGAACTTGGTTGCAGGATTCAGGTATTGTTTGTAGTGTTAGTTTATTATTTTCTCGTGCTTACTATTTTCTTTCCTGTTATATCTTGCTCATTTAGCCTAGTTTTACTGGGCCATTATTATTCTTCGGGTCCATTCCAAACATATATGCTAATGGGCTACAGACGATGACATATACCTTTTGTTCTTGATTTTGATCATTATTGTGGATTGAGACATAGATTAGTTAGCATATGTTAGTTTACTTTACAACGTACTACGATTAGGATCAGTCCATTAAATTGGAAATACTTATTCTAACCGTACAGTTGGCATGCTCATGTCTTAGGTTCCTATATATTTTAGAACTGGGGCATGACAACTCCACACTTATTAGTTCCTTCTCCCTGTTCACACATCACCATTTGTTTAACAATTTTGCTAAACCACCTGACCCTGTATAATGAAGTATCCAACAGTCCCTCCATACCTCATCCCAAGGTTTTCATGTTAAAAGAAAATTTACACACACAAATCTATGTACTACCATGAACCCCAGGCTTCCCTATCACAAACTCCAACTTATGTGTATATATGTACATCTAGTCCTATACACAATACATCACATGGAAGGGATCATTTTGATTCATAAAATCCCTACATTCCTAAGAATCCAGCATATTGCTATGCACTCTCTCCTTCCCACAAAGGTTAAGTACACTCACCTATAGCACTACTGTCCTTACCTACATTTGCTAAGTCACACATGACTCTTGTTAGCACAACACCTTTCATCTCCTATGTACACACGCATATAGGGGATCACACTATGCTTCTAGCTCATGCTCCCACCTACTGCCTTTTCGTACACGCACACAGGCTTCCCTCGTGTAAGCCGACTTTTCGATTTGCAAATCTTTATTTTTCCAACTATTTATTTTATTTCAACATCACGATTAAAAGTACTTTCTCTTAACACGATTGAAGATTATTTTGTTATTATTTTTGTATTTTGAAACTAATTAAATTTATAGTTTGAAAATGCTATTTAATTTTTCTAAAAACATGTGTTCTCGAATTTTTGAAATTATAAAATATGTTGTTCAATATTTGGTTTCTAAAATAGTTGTAAATGTTTTCCATTTATGTTTAAATAAGATTTTGATTAATAAAAATATATATATTTGAAACTATCTTATATTCAAATTACTAGGATGACTAATTATTTAAAATAAGATTTGAGTTATAATAGTATGCTTTAAATTATTTTTTATAGAAACTAATAATTTTAATTCTACCTTGTTATCATGTTGCTCCATGATTCCTATTATTTCTTGCCTATTCTAGTTAAATTCGAGGACAAATTTATTTCTATGGTGGCTAGATTTGTAACCCCTCTTCCCGAATTTTTTTAAATTTTTTTTATATTATTTATTTGACTTTGATAGTAATTTTTGGAATTTTATAAATATTTTAATTAAATAGTTTTTTTGATAGAAGGCTTTAGGCATGGTTAAGATTTGGAGTACAAGATGACTAGAAATTATGGCACGGAGAGTGTAGTCGAGTGCTTTGACTAATGTTTTAGCTATAGTAAGGAAGGTCGAGCCATAAGTGTGTCCCAAATAGAAAAACTAGGCTAAGTTGTGACATGACCCCTAAAAATATAGAAAGTATTAATTTAATTATTTTAATGATATAAATTTTTTATTTAATCAATTAAGTCATAAAATTTGTTATTATGATTTATGATGGAAATTTTATTGATTATAAAATCAAATTGTGGGTTATTTTTTATACAAATAATTAGATATTATAGGTTACAAATATTTTAGGTACTTATTATTTTGATATGAATTAAAATAAAATTTATACATGTTTAGTAAATTATTTTAGAATGGTATTGATAAATGAGTAAATATATACAATATTGTTACATAAATAAAATGTCAGTTTATCATACTAATATTTTATATAAAAATATTATAGTATTTTTATTATAAATATTTAAAAATAATAACAATAAATTTATGGGATTTTAGATATACAAAGTTATTTTAAAAGAGTATATATATGTTGTATAAAATATATATATTTGCAATTAGTGGTATATATTGCTATGTTATATTAGGATATGTAAATATCTTAAGATATACTATAACTTTTAAACAGATTAGGATATATATAAACCTATATTACTAAAAAAAGAAAAAAAAAAGATTGAATACTGTTCCTTGCGGAACAGTATTGCAAAATCGACCCCCCAACCAATCACACAACAACTTATATACATCGAGAGAGGGCGATAGGAGGACTTTTTTACAACCCTAATCCACGACTTTCCTGTCACGACCCGCACCCTAGAGTAAGGGTACGAGAAGTGGGTACGTCCAGCCTACGCCGCCGTGTCGACGGTAAAACGCTGTCCTAGGTCAATCATCAAACAATATAAGGTACCTGTACAGTATATACACTCCGAATGGAGGTGACACAGCATAATACAGTCTCAATCACATCTAAGGTAGAATACGATAAAAGATAGATAGATATAAACGAATCCATACAAGAGATACAATAGATAGAAGTCTAAGTGTCTATGATAACATCTCCACAACATCCAGATAAAACAAACTCCCAATATATATACAATAATGTATCAATGAGAAAGACAAGGTATGAGTCTAAGCTAGCAGTCTAAACCACTGGTGGCAAATCCTCTACTGCAAGTGGGTCCAAGTCACAAGTGTTGTCTATAGCTGCACCATAATAGGTAGACACTAGAGCCATCCTCGTCCTCTGTAATATTTTCAACAGTTCCAGTCAGGACAAGAGCGAGCATAATACATCTCAACAAATCATAATAGGTTAGGAAATATAAACATGCTAGAGAGTAAGATACATGAAACTGAAAGAACAACATGATATAAAAGAGAGAGAGCTGTAAGTAAATAGCTACAGTATATATATAGAGAACTAGCAGTGACTAGTGATTCAGAGTACAAGATGGTTATGTAAACGGCACGATATTGTACACGAGTAATCTACAGAGGTTATACATGAGTAAGCTACAAGATTGAATACATAACCACTTCTACTCCCCCTCTCCCAATCAATACACAAGGATCCAGTCAAGTTATGTTATTGCACACGATGAAGAATATACACGAAGATCATGTGAGCACATTAGAGTACATGATTTCACATGATTTATATACGAATGTCACGAATACAAGGAGTACACGATGCTCACGATAAAGTACACGAACATGAGATACCCGATGTACCCACTAAGGGGATAACATCGCACGACAAGATCCATATAGTACTAATCCGTGTTACCAACGTGTCAGCATCAAGTAAAGTAATCTAAAGCAGGAAATATAATCCTAAACAAGATATGAAATGATCAGAGAATGTACTCGCCTGGTATCCTGAATATCTGAAGAGAATATACTGTCCGAGGAGTGGTGTCTGGCTCCTATAGAACAGTACAAGTCACTACATGTCTAAAACAGTAAAATAGACTGCTACAATGCATCTATATGATGTTTGGGGTCAATCTAGGCTAAAGTCAACCTTGGTCAACTCTAGTCAACTATACTAGTCAAACTTGGTCAACTAGGTCAAGCCTAACCCAAACAAGTCTCACTAAGCCTAACCATGTCTATCCTAGCATCCACACACAATACAAGGCCACTCAAGTCATCAACACACATTTTATATATATATATATATATATATATATATATATATATATATATATATATATATATATATATATATATATATATTTTAAAGCAATGGGTACTTGTGGTGAACTCGCCTCCACTGGGGCTCGAACTCCCGACCACTTGGGCCGCATGCATCTCTCTTAACCACTAGGCTAGAGGTCATTTGCATATATATATATATATATATATATATATATATATATATATATATATATATATATATATATATATATATATATATATATATATATTTATATATATATATATATATATATATATATATATATATATATATATATATATATAAAATATATATATATATATATAAAATATATATATATATATAAAAAATATATATATATATATATATATATAATATATATATATATATATATATATATATATATATATATATATATATATATATATATAAAATATATATATATATATATATATTATTTTATTTTATTTTTTTATTATTTTTTTTTTCAAACCGTTACCTTTATTGATAAAGAGGGTAATGAGTACATCCGACCTCATGGTAACCAAACAAAGAAAAACAGGGAATAAAAAATACTACTCTAGTGCCCAAGGTGGGATAGACGGAAGATGATGACAACTCGAAAGTGATTTCCGAAATTGTCGCTTCACCTCCCGGACTAAAAAGTCCGTACCCCGACCTTCATATCTATGCCTGTTCCTGTTTTTCCAAAGCACCCAAATGATCGTACCAGCCAATGACCTCCGATGATGACTGTCCTGACCCCGCCACCACCGATGAAGAAAAACCATAAAGTCACTATGCATCCGTGCCTTGAAGAAACCCCGGAAAGCAGACCAAACCGTCACAGCAAGATCCCCGTGGAAAAAGATATGTTGGAGGTTCTCCCCCTGCCCAACCTGATAGCAATGACACCTGGAAGCCAGATGGAAGCCAATCTTCTGAAGAGTATCATCAGTAGGAAGCCGGTTGTGACAGACCCGCCACATCAAGATACTCCACTTCGCCGGAATACACTTGCCCCAAATATTAGAGAAGAGTGATGATGTAGGGTGAGAAGTCCGACAACATCTCCAAGCCGCAGCCATCGTGAAAGAACCTTTCCGGTCACCCCAAGCCAGAGAGTCAGGATTCGAAGTATATGTCAGATTCGCCACTCTGAGCCGCCCTGCTGCCTCTACTCCAAACTGCCCTGAAAATAAGGACAAATCCCAGCCAGAGGCTGTCCAAAAAGATCGAATAGCCGGACCACCATTATCCGAATTCCTTGCCCTCAAATCTATGATCTTTCTTCCCCTCTCCGAAAGAACCCGAACAGTCACCGTACGATGGGGGAGAACCACCCTTCTCCCGGCCAATCTAGCCGACCTTCGAAGCTCCCCAGTGCCCACTCGCTGTGAGGTCGACAAATCAGCAGCCTCGACATCAGCAGACACCCTCGCCTGTATTCGGCTTAGCCCCCAATACCGTCTCCCCGTTCCACGCCTGGTCCCAGGAACCACTCCCTCAGCCGGTTGAATTTCAACCCTCTCCAACCGAGGACCCCCCGGAATCCAGTCCTCACACCTCGCTGAACCCTCACCACGCCCAAGTCTAAACGAGATAAACGGTTCCGCCAATTTTCTCCCTCGCAAAATCCATCGCCAAACATGGGAGCACTTGGAAGTCATAAACGCATCACAAGGATGCCGCTTACGAAAATATTTCGCTTTAAGAAACTCCACCCAAAGGCCCTTCCATGCCTCAACTTCCACCAAAGCTTCATGGAAAATGCGTCCATAATATCCTTCAGGCACTTGATCCCGAGGCCTCCTTCGGACTTCGTCCGAGTAACGAACCGCCACGCCAGACAACTCCTCTTAGCACCCCATCCTTGCTACCCCAAAAGAAAGCCGCAAACATCCTCTCAATTGTCCTGAGAACGGCCCGGGGAGGACAACATGCAGCCAATGTGTATATAGGGATAGATGAAAGTACATTCTTAATAAGGACCAACTTACCCCCAGGAGAAAGTATCTTGTTCTGCCAGCCCGTCAACTTCGAACGGATTTTATCCAGCAAGTAGCTAAACATCCCCTCATTTCTTCTCCCGCAAGTAAGCGGGCAACCCAAATAAGAAAATGGCAAAGAACCGGTACTAAATCCGAAGAGAGTAGAAATAGTCCGAGCACGATCCTCCCCCAACGGTGTCGCAGAATAAAAGGCAGATTTAGAATAATTGATCTTCTGTCCAGAAACACCCTCATACCTCTGCAGTACTTGTTGGAGAGCACGTAGGCCAGCAATATCCCCCGAAGTGAATATAAGAACATCATCCGCATAAGCCAAATGCGAGATACGCGGACCCCCAATCGGATTGTGAAAAGAGGATCTCTTATTAGAATCTTGGAGAAGCTTGAGGTTCCGAGAGAGTACCTCTGCCGCAATAATGAATAGAGCCGGGGAAAGGGGGTCCCCCTGCCGGATCCCTCTAGATGCCGAAAAAAAAACCGGTAGGAGCGCCATTGAGAAGAACCGCATACTGGGTATCCGCCAGGAGATGGTAAATAAGGTCACAGAAGACCTCATTAAAACCAAATCTCCGAAGAACACGCAGGAGGAACTGCCAGTTGACTCTGTCATAGGCCTTCTGCATGTCCAGCTTAATAGCAACATTCCCCCCATGGTTGGGTTCCCGCATAGAAGCCACCATATCCTGAGCAATAATAATGTTGTCCACAATCTCTCTCCCCTGAACAAAGGCACTTTGCTCCAGAGAAATAATATTTGGAAGATATTTCCACAACCTGTAAGCAATAACCTTGGAAATAATTTTGTTACAAAAATTGCAAAGGCTAATAGGCCGGAAATCAGAAAGGCTCCTCGGGTGCTCGACTTTGGGGATAAGAAATAAAAAGGTGTCCGAAATGGAAACCGAAAGACGAGCCCCCAAGAAGAAAGAACCAACGGCTTCCTCCACGTCAGCAGCAATGATGTCCCAACAAGCTGAAAAGAATCTCTCGAAAAAGCCATCCGGTCCGGCGCCACTAGCCGGGACCATCCCCCAAATAATCTCCAACAGCTCGGCTCTGTCAGGACAGCGAACAAGATCTGAATTATCCTCCGAAGAAATAATGCTAGGGATGACCTCAAGGAAGGTTTCCTCATCAGAAATTGGGTCAGCTCGAAACAACTTCGAGAAGAATAAAGACGCCTCCGTCGCTACCTCCTCAGCAGACCCAGTCTCTGATCCATCAGCCCGAATAATTTTCTGAATACCGGCCTTTCGTTGTCTGCTCCTGGTGCACTCATGGAAAAACCGAGTATTTTATCTCCTTCCAGGTCCCATCTCAATCTAGCTTTTTGTTTCCAGAAAGACTCCTCAACTTGGACTTTTTGCTTCAATCTGGCAACGGCCTCCATCCATGAAGCCCTCCCCCTCTCTGAAGGGTGAAGCTCATACTCCTGCTCCGCCACCAAGGCAGCGTCCTCAGCCTGACGGACCTCCTGAAAAACGTCACCGAAAGTTGCTCTGCTCCATCCAGCCAGAACAAATCCCGTCGTCCTCAAACGCATACCCAGTCGCTCAAGCGCATCATAATGCCAGCATGAATTCCACGCCCGCGCCACTATCGAATGAAAATTCGGATCGAAATCCAAAAATCAAGAAAACGGAAGCCTCTGCGCATAAGAGGAGAAGCTGTCTGGCAGGATATCAAAAGAGGAGCATGATCCGATTCTGCCCTATTAAGATGCTCACAAGATACCTGGACATCATCCAGCCAACTACCCGTCACAAGAAGCCTATCAAGACGAGAACCTTGCCGATCAATCCCCGTCTGCCCGTTCACCCAAGTATAGATGCTACCTCTGAAACCAACATCAGATAGCCCGCCAGCCAACTGGAAATCGAAAAATCTGCGATGGCCCTCGAGTCAGGAGGTCGGCCTCCAAATTTCTCATCCGGAGAAGCAATGATATTGAAGTCCCCGCCACCGCCCATGGCAAGGCCATGTCCCTGGCTTGGACGTCCAGAAGACGCCTCCACATAGTCCTCCTCCCCTGTCTAGTCCCTGCACCATGGACTATCGACAGCCGAACGGAACCGAGAAATAACTCAAAGAAAACTGCACCGTGATAGTCTGATCACAAGAATCAATACAAGTGATCCCAAGACCCGACTTACAGAAAATCCAAATATTGCCCTTATCATTGCAAAAGCTAACATCAAAACCCAACCTCATTTGATAAGAGAGAAGCTTAGAGGATATCACCTTGGGTTCAATAATGGCAAGGACCTGGATAGAGTTGGTCCGACACAAGGACCTGAGACGGGATAAAGTAGCTCTGTTCGCCGTCCCCCGAACATTCCAGATGAGGAATTTAACCATGGACCCTCTGGGGGTCCCGCCTAAACATGTGAGAAGAAGTCGATCCGACTGAGGAGCCATCGACTTCCTTCGCCTACCAGCCGCCTTCTTATAAGGAACCATCTGCCAGTCTTCTTCACGACCCTCAGAGATAGAAGTGTAAGAACTCGCCTCGGGAAAAAAACCATATCACCACCCAGCTGAATCATAACCCCGGTCGGATAGACCCTGACCGGCCTCCTCCCACACCACCAAGCTACGATCTTCAGTGTCAGAATCAGCCGCTATAACTCCCTGTCCCAGCTGGCTATGGATAACAATAGGCAGGACCGATAAATCAATAGGCCCAATACTCCGCTCTGGGCCCAGCTGCCCATCCGAGCAAGTCATCGTGGGCCCCCGTCATCCGACCATAAAGCCAGCTGGCCCGAGGACGACTCCCCCACGTGCCAAGAAGGCGAACGGAATTCGCGCGAGTATCAAAACTCCCGCAATCCGTGCTGCGAGGCCCCCGTGCTATCATCACGCCCCCGACACGCCTCCATATCTGCCGAGTCCCCTTCCCTTTCTCGCGCCTTGATCGTCTCCTCCGACGACCCCTGCTAATCCCACGACCACCCTCCGGGCCGTCCTCCTCACGCACAACGCCTGGAACAGTGCCGACAGGGATGGCCGGGCTCTCAACTACGCCCACGGAAGGGGCTCCACCTGTGGACGCCCGCAAGCACTCTCAACATGACCATGGTGGCCACAAGAGACACAGTATAGAGGCCTCCGCTCATAGACAACTGGCTGCGAACGGACACCATCAGGCAGTTGGAAGAACACCTCCTGTGGGAGTGGTTTGCTAATGTCCACTTCAACCAAACCCTTGCCACCCCCGGCCTAGAAAAGGACGCCGTAGCCCGATCAGTACTGAGCAGTGCCGAGGCCAGATGCGATGGAAAAGCATTGGTATCAAACATGCAGTGAGGAAGCCCAGGGAAGGCCACCCAGATAGGGATCCGAGGGTCCTCCTCTGCGGCGAGAAGTCCACCGACGACCTGAAAATCACCATCGGAACCCGGCCAACGAACCAACAGTCCTTAGACCGCAGCCGGAGAAAGTCACACTCGACGTGGGCCGTATGAGGACGTGTCTATCATCGATCGCCAGCACCTCAATCAACCCCCTGAAGCCCCGCGAGTCAAAGGCCTTTTGATTACCTCAACCGGGAGTCTCCGTCGAGCAAACTTGCCAATAAGGTCAAGTCCACACGGCGCCGTAAGTGCCTCCATATCCGTCTGAGAAAAGATAACCACTTTTCGGCCCTCTGAGACAATGGCTGGTCGATAGTCAACCCTCGGCACCCCTCCCGACGACGTCTTCGCTACTCCGCCCACAATCGCAGCAAAAGACCGCGCCGTGCCGCCCTCCTTCGACGTTGCCGCCTCCGTAGACGTAGGCATCCGCAAGGCCACCTTGTCACGAGCCGCCGGAACAAACTCGTGGAGGTGGAGCCACCCACCAAGGAACCCGAGGGAACGGAACCACCCTCCGACAACCGTTCCCAATCGCTCCCAAAGCCGACGGGGACCGTCGCGGAACCGATCGGAGGGGCTGAGCCCAACACTGGACCACCTTTAACCTCCTGCACCGCTGTCGAGGCGTCTCCAGGGGCGGCGACGACCTCCCTGAGATCGTGGCCGATCGCCGCTGCAGGTGCCGATGGGGTGAGCCCCCCCGTCGAAACATCCGCATCCCGCACCAGCGGTTCTCCAGAACCGACGCCCGCCACGGATCGGGGAGGTGGCCGAGGACAGATGACGACCGCTCTGAGACGGCCAGGTTGGCCGGACGCCGCTGCAGATGCCTGTGGGTGAGCCCCCCGTAAAAACTGCCGCTTCCCGCGCCAACACTCCCAACAGGGCCGACGCCCGCCAGAGATCGGCGAGGGTGGCCGGGGACCCTCGCCGGAGATCGATCTGGGGGGCGGAACCCCCCGCCATGGCCAAGAGAAAGATCGCCTCTCGATCGCCTGGAGGAAGCTCCACGAAATCCGGAGCCCTAGCGTTTATTATATATATATATATATAATATATATTTATATATATATATATATATATATATATATAATATATATATATTTATATATAATATATATATATATAATATATATATATATATTATATATATAATATATATAAT
The DNA here is from genome assembly GCA_029216955.1 of Iris pallida. Classification (NCBI taxonomy): domain Eukaryota; kingdom Viridiplantae; phylum Streptophyta; class Magnoliopsida; order Asparagales; family Iridaceae; genus Iris; species Iris pallida. The sequence continues at coordinate 10,160,755 of JANAVB010024000.1, read as the reverse complement.
ATATATATATAAAATATATAAAATATATATATAAAAAATATATATATAAAAATATATAAATATATATAATATACATAAATATATATATATTATATATATATATATATATATATATATATATATATATATATATATATATATATAATATATTATAAATATATATATAATATAATATATATATATATATAATATAAAAAATATATAATAAATATATATATATATATTATATATATATATATATATTAAAAAAAAATATATATATAATATTTTATATATAAATATATAAAATATATATATATATATATATATATATATATATATATATATATTTAAAAAAATATATATATATATATTTTATATATAAAATATAAAAATATATATATATATATATATATATATATATATATATATATATATATATTATATATATATATATATATTATAATATATATATGTTTTATATATATAATATATATATATATATATATAGTTATATATATAATAATAATATATATATATCTATATATATATATATATATATATATATAGGCAATCACGTATGGGCTATATGCCATAGGTCTATTTCACACATATTGATAGACACCCAATTAATATAATAACATTCACATATATATATACCATATTATTATATCAAGCATATAGATAATATTGTCACGACCCGCACCCACTGTGAGGGTACGAGCACGTAACAACGCCCAGCCTACGCCGCAGTATCGGCGGTAGAACGTTGTTCTAGGTCACTATCTAACCAATCACGCAATTATATAATGTACTTGTTAATATATCAACTCCGAACGGAGGACAAGTATAGATATAATGTAATCTCAATCACAGTCTAAGCACGATATGATAACACAGAAGATTATAACTAAGACTAAATAACAGAAATAAAACCAACAACTAAATAATATAATCTCAAACAATCTCAACTACAAAACTCAACTTATATACGACTCCAGTTCTAAAACATGAAAGCTAAACTAAACAACTAGCTAATCTCCCGATCACTCCTGAGTGTCGGGGCCATAGGTAGCTAAGCCATCTCCTGGTCAGTAATATGTAGGGCATGTGTCCTCAGGGCAATCATCTGTAAAATTTATAACAGGTCCAGTCAGGACAGGAATGATTACAACTCATCAAGAAAACCCAAGTAATGATAGAGAACTATAAAGCAGTTATAGACAGTTTTATTGATGAATATGGCAGTTTATATTTAGGTGATAATATAGAGAAGCAGTAAGATACAAGGAAAGTAAAGTAACTAAAACAAGAGAAGAATGATGGCAATGAAGACTGTAAAATAAATCTAGCTGAACTAAAGTAACATAATAAGTGCAGACAGTAAATGTAAAACAAGTGTAAAACTACTATAAATCCAGTAGAAGATGAATCTAATACAAGATGAATCCAGTACAAGATGATTCTAGGTAGTAATCAAGAATCCAGGTGAGTCCAGCTATTTTAACAGTATGTTTTAAAATACCGAGATCGACATGTAAATGGCTGTAGGTAATCAGGCACATCTCTCACTGATCAGGCGAGAGATGGCTATGCTTCCAGTAGATTCCAGTTGGGAGATTCCAGATTTAGGGTATGTCTAAATGTCTTACTCAATATTTACCCGCTCCGCAATACAAATGAATCCAGAATTCGACACGAGAATCGAGATGAGTCCAGCCAAAATATGATGATTCCAGAAATAGATTCCGAAATGATTCCAGTGATTCCAGTAATAGAGGCCAGATAAGTAAGGTATGTGTGTCGCATACATGAATCCAGAAATATCCATACGTGTTGTAACAGAGAATCACATAAAACTAACTATAACTGAAGTACAGTAATTGAAAATTAAATGAGAGAACTATCAGAGAATGTACTCGCCTTGTACTCTGAAAGGAGTAGTGTAATGTCATATGTCTGCACCGGAGTCACAATGTCCTAAATAGAGCAGTACAGGTTATAATGTGTTTAAAACAAGGTAAATGATGTTTATGATACAATCTACATAATTTTTAGGCCAATCTAGGTCAAAGTCAACTCTAAGTCAAACCTGGTCAACTGTCTAGGTCAAACTAGGTCCAAGTCAAACTTGGTCAACTCTGGTCAACTATGGTCAACCCTTTTTGTCAGTTGAGTCAAAATCTAGGGTAGTCACATGTCTAGTCAACTCTAAGATGTCAAGGTCATCTATCTAGGTCAAACCCTATAACTAACTCAACCATAAGCCATTTCCTACTCTAACTCACTCTAATTCATAATTATATTACATCTCTTAGGATACCATACATGCTATATCATATATACACATATGAACTATATGCATACCTATTAGTCATTGACATATATAACTCTCTCATATATGTACTCATACTTAATGCATTTCATTTACCCATATATGCATACATAAATGCATTCTAGCATACACATATATATGCATATATAAATGCACTCTAGGATACATACATACATGTATATATTACATTATACAATATTAGAATTCATTACATATATATACATTCATGCATATTACAATGTACATTGGTTCATGCATACATTGCTAAAAGTATTGGGCACCCTAGGATACAATGAGGAAGCTCTAGGATTTGATTACCAAGTTCATGGAACTGAACTAAGGTAATCTAATATGAATGGTTAATATGTATGCATATACGGACAGAACATCAAACATAAATGGTCTGCACAGAAAATAGAAGGACTCATCAAATGTGAAATGGACTGAACCAATATCAGGAAATTGGAAGTAATCTCAGGAAATTAGAATTTAATCTCAGAAATCCAGTTCAAGTGACTGTATCAAAAACAGTGTGTGTACTGTCACATGTTCTCATGGACTTAGAGTGTGCATAGAACAACTGAAATCAGTGGAGTGAGTGAATGATACATGGAGGACAGGAATCTCAGGAAATGGAAGGGTCACCTGTGTGTAAACTGAAAGAAAATAATGTGTGTTATGGAAAAACTGAAATCAGTGAATTGGACTGAATCAGTGGGGTATAGGAGTGGGATAGATTTGCTAACAGGGAGTAGGAACCTATATCTAATAGGAAATGAAATTAGTGTGACAGTGCCATATTATGTGTCAATGATAGTTTAAATAGGGTGCTAAACTCAGGGATCAATATGGTGTGACAGTGGTGTAATGAAACATGATCATTACTGCAATCTCAGGAAAAAACTGAAAACAGTGACAATTTCATAACAATTCAACATTCAACATCCATTTCGAAAACCTATCATCCAAAATCCCCCACAAATCATAAACTAACCTAAATGTAAACTATTATACATGTAGAGGAGTTAATCTGATAATTAAATCATCAAAATTTGGTTTAAAAAAATAGAACTCAACTCAGAATTTTGAAAACAGAACACGTATCAGTGAAAGGGGGGAAATTGAATTTCGAAAATTGAAATCAGGATAACAATCTAATTTAAGGGTTGGTAATTAATCCCCCCACCTGTGCTCGTGTCCCAGGAGTGTTTTCGTGTCACCCTAGAGCCGGACACGGCGTATCTACGTCGTAAAACACGCACAGACACGCTGTGCACAGGCTGCGTCGTACGTGCGTGCACGTGTGTACAGCTCACGACACAGGCCACGTGGGGACACGTAGCCGTGCACACGTGTACGCCTAGACTAGGGGGACGTATCCAAGTTCCTGTCCCGTGTCCATGTGGTATCCAAGTGTCGATACGAGACCGTATCAGTGTCGAGTCCCGTGCACGTGTACAGCAGGCACGAGACAGTGCAGCCTCGTTTCCTTCGTGCACAGACAACGAGGACCCATGAAATTTTGTGGGTAGGATTTCAGTCATTGCCCTTACCCACACACAAATTTTCGTGTGTCGAGGTGCTGTGTCGTGTCCGCTAGGACACCCGAGCAGCAGGGCCGCCGCACGATGTCCTCGTGCACGCGTTCGTGTCCAAATTTGGACACGCAAACCAATCCAATTCATGCTCAGACATAGACCAAAGTAATCTACACATAATAAGCTTTCCAAATGTGTAATTTATTTTGAAAACCAAGAACAAAAGTTCAAAGAGGCATTTCATCAAATACCTTAAATAACACCTAGACACGTGTCCGATATGGACACCAAACGGACACGAAAACCACCCAAATTTCGGGGACAGCTAGGGGTCTCCTAGATCTAGCCCTAAATGCAAAGGAAATAGAAATTTAAATCAATTTGGGGAGTTTTACCTATAGGTGCAAAAAGCTTAGAAAAGCTTCAAATGGGGGATTCTTCCTCTTGATGGCAAAAGCTCCAAATTGATCTAAAGCTAGGATTAAACCCCACAATCAGAAAATATGAGAGTATTAGGTTCTAATGCAAGAAACTAGGATTAAAAAGGAATTAAAATGGATTTATGGAGATTTTTGGAAGGGGAAAAAATACTTTTTCTTTCTCTAAGTGTTGGAATAAAATAAAAGAGGCAAGCCCTAATGAATAAGTGTTTATATAGGGTGGGGATCCATATGTGGCTGGTCATAAGCTCAATAATTAGGGTTAGGGTTTACTAAATGGCCCATGGGCATAAGTCATGATCAATCAAATCATTAAGCCATAAGTCATTTCATGAACCCACAAGCCATGACTTAAATTCACCTAAACTAATCCTCCTAATCCAAAATTAGTTTCTAATAACTAAAAGTAGGTTAACCTAAGTTAGACTAGGGTCACCATGGCTAGGGTTAGCTTTTAGGCTAGTCCACTAGGTCTCAACAAGTCAAGGTCAACTAGAATTTACCAATTCAATAAATCATCAAATAATTCAAACAAGTCAAAATAACCAAATTACCCCTAGGCTAAAAATGATAATTAAATTATCCTAATGACATGGTTAGGTTCTATGTCATGCAGTCTCTAGGATTTTACTGGCAGCACATCAAAATCACAAGTCATGACTTAAACCAGTTTTTAAATAGTTTAAAAATTATTAAAAATCACCAAAAATCATAATATGAAATAAATATTAATAATTAATAATTATAATTAAAAAATTTCAAAATTACCCTCATCTGGAAAATTGGGTGTTACAATCCTACCCCCTTTAGAAAAATTTTGTCCTCGAAATTAAAATGATCGTATCCCTACTAGGTCAAACCCCCAGCAAATCAAAGTCAAAGATAACACGCAACACAGTCCTACTGGTCGTGATTCCATGGCCTCGAACAGGGTAGCTACACTATCTAGCAAATCACAAACAATATCCTGGCAGGTACTAATAGAATCACACAGGAAAGTGGGGAAGAAGAATGAGAAGGACAAATCTGCTAACCCATCACCTGCAGCGTCGGTCTCCTCGACCGCCATCGTAAAAGCTCCACCCCTCTGGTGCTGAGCTACATGTGGCCCAGCTCCCTCAAAAGGAGGTGCAAAGGGATAGTCTATCTTTTGGTGGGCTTCCGACCCACAAGAATAGCAAACCTTCAGCCTCTTCCTACACTGCTCCCTGGTGTGTCCCAACTTCCTGCAGTAGGAACAACTGATCGTCTTCGGGTCCTGACCCCGATACTGATGCTGTACCTGCTGAACCATCACCGGTGCCCGGGTCTGTTGAATCTGTACGTGAGGCCTCTTAGCCTGGCCTCCGCTGCTGCTACCACTCTGGAATTCACGACCCCTCAACTTCAACCCCAGGTCGTCCTCCGCTGCCATAGCCCCAGAAAATATCTCTGCAAAGGTAGCATTCCGGTCGCTCTTAGTCAGCGACCGAACCTCCCTAATCAAGCCTCGGCAGAACTTCCTCGCATTCATCTTCTCAGTCAAGTCATCTATGAACCGGGCCAATCGACAGAACTCCCCAGCGTACTCAGCTACCATCTGGTTTCCCTAAACCAGACCCTCAAACTGTGCCTCTATGCCTCCCAAGGCCATATTAGAAAAGAACTGCTCCTTGAACAGTTCCTTGAACTGGGCCCAAGTCTGGCCCTCAACTCCCATCCTGGGATCTGTCTGGTACCACATACGGGCTAAGTCCTGCATCGGACTGCCCGTCGCCTCGATATGGAGCCGAGCTGGTATCTCCGCCAGCCTGAATATCTCCTCGATATGCTCTATCCAGTCGTCTGCATAATGAATGCCCTCTGTGCCTAGGAACTCTCTGGGATGCATCTTCTGAAAGTCATGTATATCCTTCTTCTTCTGACGAGGCTGCTGCTGCTCCCCCCTGAGCAGTCACCATCTCTACAGTAGTACGAACCAGCTGATGGGCCTCGTCAATCCTCTGACGGAAATCGGTAGTCTGTCGCTGCTGCTGCTGCTGATGAGACGCCAGAATCCTCTCTACGAAAGAGAATAGATGAGCAGCATCTACCATCCCTGCAGGTGGAGGCTGCTACGGTGGAAGGATCTCAGGAAGCACCGGGCTCTGCCTTCCAGCTGGTGGAGGTGCTCCTTCGAAAGCTGCCGAAATACCCACCCAAGCTGGCATGACTGGGGCTGCTGTACCAGGAACTGGCTGCTGAAGGTGAGAGGTGGCAGACCCCTCTGCAGCGTCCCTCGGTCCTGGGCAATATGATCTCGTCTCAACCATCCTGGAGACACAGATCAAACAAGAAATCAATACTGAGATAGAAGCGATAAATCAAGGAAGGACAGTTAATTTCAAGGAAGACAATCAGCAAGATATATAGATGGTATGAATTGAAGCAGAAGTTTTCCTAACTGTGATTGAGTACCTCTCCGTTAAAGCCTATCTCTCAATCCTATCGCAGGCTCGCAGCTGTACAACTAAGTCGCCGTACTACCACGATATCGTACTAATGCGACTCTCGACCTGTATGGGCCACCACTAAAAACGTGTCACGACCCGCACCCACTGTGAGGATACGAGCACGTAACAACGCCCAGCCTACGCTGCAGTGTCGGCGGTAGAACGTTGTTCTAGGTCACTATCTAACCAATCACGCAATTATATAATGTACTTGTCAATATATCAACTCCGAACGGAGGACAAGTATAGATATAATGTAATCTCAATCACAGTCTAAGCACGATATGATAACACAGAAGATTATAACTAAGACTAAATAACAGAAATAAAACCAACAACTAAATAATATAATCTCAAACAATCTCAACTACAAAACTCAACTTATATACGACTCCAGTTCTAAAACATGAAAGCTAAACAAAACAACTAGCTAATCTCCCGATCACTCCTGAGTGTCGGGGCCATAGGTAGCTAAGCCATCTCCTGGTCAGTAATATGTACGGCATGTGTCCTCAGGGTAATCATCTGTAAAATTTACAACAGGTCCAGTCAGGACAGGAACGAGTACAACTCATCAAGAAAACCCAAGTAATGACAGAGAACTATAAAGCAGTTATAGACAGTTTTATTGATGAATATGGCAGTTTATATTTAGGTGATAATATAGAGAAGCAATAAGATACAAGGAAAGTAAAGTAACTAAAACAAGAGAAGAATGATGGCAATGAAGACTGTAAAATAAATCTAGCTGAACTAAAGTAATATAATAAGTCCAGACAGTAAATGTAAAACAAGTGTAAAACTACTATAAATCCAGTACGAGATAAATCTAATACAAGATGAATCAAGTACAAGATGATTCTAGGTAGTGATCAAGAATCTAGGTGAGTTCAGCTATTCTAACAGTGTGTTTTAAAATACCGAGATCGACATGTAAAGGCTGTAGGTAATCAGGCACATCTCTCACTAATTAGGCGAGAGATGGCCATGCTTCCAGTAGATTCCAGTTGGAAGATTCCAGATTTGGGGTATGTCTACATATCTTACTCAATATTTCCCCGCTCCGTAATACAAATGAATCAAAATTCGACACGAGAATGGAGATGAGTCTAGCCAAAATATGATGATTCCAGAAATAGATTCCGGAATGATTCCAGTGATTCCAGTAATAGAGGCCAGATAAGTAAGGTATGTGTGTCGCATACATGAATCCAGAAATATCCATACGTGTTGTAACGGAGAATCACATAAAACTAACTATAACTGAAGTACAGTAATTGACAATTAAATGAGAGAACTATCAGAGAATGTACTCGTCTGGTACTCTGAAAGGAGTAGTGTAATGTCAGATGTCTGCACCGGAGTCACAATATCCTAAATAGAGCAATACAGGTTATAATGTGTTTAAAACAAGGTAAATGATGTTTATGATGCAATCTACATGATTTCTAGGCCAATCTAGGTCAAAGTCAACTCTAAGTCAAACCTGGTCAACTGTTTAGGTCAAACTCGGTCCAAGTCAAACTTGGTCAACTCTGGTCAACTATGGTCAACCCTTTTTGTCAGTTGAGTCAAAATCTAGGGTAGTCACATGTCTAGTCAACTCTAAGATGTCAAGGTCATCTATCTAGGTCAAACCCTATAACTAACTCAACCATAAGCCATTTCCTACTCTAACTCACTCTAATTCATAATTATATTACATCTCTTAGGATACCATACATGCTATATCATATATACACATATGAACTATATGCATACCTATTAGTCCTTGACATATATAACTCTCTCATATATATACTCATACATAATGTATTTCATTTACCCATATATGCATACATAAATGCATTCTAGCATACACATACATATGCATATATAAATGCACTCTAGGATACATACATACATGTATATATTACATTATACAATACTGGAATTCATTACATATATATATATACATTCATGCATATTACAATGTACATTGGTTCATGCATACATTGCTAAAAGTATTAGGCACCCTAGGATACAATGAGGAAGCTCTAGGATTTGATTACCAAGTTCATGGAACTGAACTAAGGTAATCTAATATGAATGGTTAATATGTATGCATATAAGGACAAAACATCAAACATAAATGGTCTGCACAGAAAATAGAAGGACTCATCAAATGGGAAATGGACTGAACCAATCTCAGGAAATTGGAAGTAATCTCAGGAAATTAGAATTTAATCTCAGAAATCCAGTTCAAGTGACTGTATCAAAAACAGTGTGTGTACTGTCACATGTTCTCAGGGACTTAGAGTGTGCATAGAACAACTGAAATCAGTGGAGTGAGTGAATGATACAGGGAGGGCAGGAATCTCAGGAAATGGAAGGGTCACCTGTGTGTAAAATTGAAAGAAAACAATATGTGTTATGGAAAAACTGAAATCAGTGAATTGGACTGAATCAGTGGGGTGTAGGAGTGGGATAGATTTGCTAACAGGCAGTAGAAACCTGTATATAACAGGAAATGAAATTAGTGTGACAGTGCCATATTATGTGTCAATGATAGTTTAAATAGGGTGCTAAACTCAGGAATCAATAGGGTATGACAGTGGTGTAATGAAACATGATCATTACTGCAATCTCAGGAAAAAATGAAAATAGTGACAATTTTATAACAATTCAACATTCAACATCCATTTCGAAAACCTATCATCCAAAATCCCACACAAATCATAAACTAACCTAAATGTAAACTATTATACATGTAGAGGAGTTAATCTGGTAATTAAATCATCAAAATTTGGTTTAAAAAATAGAACTCAACTCAGAATTTTGAAAACAGAACACGTATCAGTGAAAGGGGGAGGAGAAATTGAATTTCAAAAATTGAAATCAGGATAACAATCTAATTTAAGGGTTGGTAATTAATCCCCCTACCTGTGCTCGTGTCCCAGGAGTGTTTTCGTGTCACCCTAGAGCCGGACACGGCGTGTCCACGTCGTAAAACACGTACAGACACGCTGTACACAGGCTGCATCGTGCACGCATGCACGTGTGTACAGCTCACGACACAGGCCACGTGGGGACACGTGGCCGTGCACATGTGTACGCCTAGACTAGGAGGACGTGTCCAAGTGCCTGTCCCGTGTCCACGTGGTGTCCAAGTGTCGATACGAGACCGTATCAATGTCGAGTCCCGTGCGCGTGCACAGCAGGCACGAGACAGTGCAGCCTCGTTTCCTTCGTGCACAGACAACGAAGACCCACAAAATTTTATGGGTAGGATATCAGTCATTGCCCGCACCCACACACAAATTTTTGTGTGTCGAGGTGCTGTGTCGTGTCCGCTAGGAAACCCAAGCAGCAGGGCAGCCGCACGGTGTCCTCGTGCACGCGTTCGTGTCCAAATTTGGACACGCAAGCCAATCCAATTCGTGCTCAGACACAGACCAAAGTAATCTACACATAATAAGCTTTCCAAATGTGTAATTTATTTTGAAAACCAAGAACAAAAAGTTCAAAGAGGCATTTCATCAAACACCTTAAATAACACCTAGACACGTGTCTGATACGGACACCAAACGGACACGAAAACCACCCAAATTTTGGGGATAGCTAGGGGTCTCTTAGATCTAGCCCTAAATACAAAGAAAACAGAAATTTAAATCAATTTATAGAGTTTTACCTATAGGTGCAAAAAGCTTAGAAAAGCTTTAAATGGGGGATTCTTCCTCTTGATGGCAAAAGCTCCAAATTGATCCAAAGCTGGGATTAAACCCCATAATCAGAAAATAGGAGAGTATTAGGTTCTAATGCAAGAAACTAGGATTAAAAAGGAATTAAAATAGATTTATGGAGATTTTTGGAAGGGAGAAAAATACCTTTTCTTTCTCCAAGTGTTGGAATAAAATAAAAGAGGCAAGCCCTAATGAATAAGTGTTTATATAGGGTGGGGATCCCTATGTGGCTGGTCAAAAGCTCAATAATTAGGGTTAGGGTTTACTAAATGGCCCATGGACTTAAGTCATGATCAATCAAATTATTAAGCCATAAGTCATTTCATGAACCTACAAGCCATGACTTAAATTCACCTAAACTAATCCTCCTAATCCAAAATTAGTTTCTAATAACTAAAAGTAGGTTAACCTAAGTTAGACTAGGGTCACCATGGCTAGGGTTAGCTTCTAGGCTAGTCCACTAGGTCTCAACAAGTCAGGGTCAACTAGAATTCACCAATTCAATAAATCATCAAATAATTCAAATAAGTCAAAATAACCAAATTACCCCTAGGCTAAAAATGATAATTAAATCATCATAATGACATGGTTAGGCTCTAGGTCATGCAGTCTCTAGGGTTTCACTGGCAGCACATCAAAATCATAAGTCATGACTTAAACAAGTTTTTAAATAGTTTAAAAATTATTAAAAATCACCAAAAATCATAATGTAAAATAAATATCAATAATTAATAATTATAATTAAAAAATTTCAAAATTACCCTCATCTGGAAAATTGGGTGTTACAAATATTTACATATAGTGATATAGAGAGAGATGTACATGTGTAAGTGGACATGTTCATATGGTTAGATAGCAGACGTGTGTGTGTGTGTGTGTGTGTGTGTGAAATATGCATGAAAGTGTATAAGAAAACAGTGTGCATACATTAGTTGTAATGTGTGTATGAGTGTGTGTGAGTGACACATGAGTGAGTGTGTATGGAACATAGGCTAGGGCTACCTGTGTTCTCAGGATTTAAGGCAATATAGATAGATTTCAGGAATTACATTGCAAAGTGTGTGACAATGCTCAGATTTAGAGTAGTGTGGGATATATGAATGTAGGCTAGATGTGTGTCAAAATAGGAAAAGAGGAAACCAGTTTTCAGTCGACAGTTTAGAAGATAGGTTGTGTGTCAACAGTTTTTAAGCATAGTGTTCAAGTGACAGTTCATGTATGTGTTACAGGAACTGAATTAGTGATGTGTGTGTGTGTGGTAAATGAGCTCAACTACAGTGAATTGAAATTAGTGAAATAACTCAAGAAATTATCAGTTCTCAGGAATACAGTGCAAATGACAGTTGGTGTAATGGAGAAACAGGGAATAGGTTAGTTCTCAGGTTTGGATGTGTGTGACTGAAACAGTGATGTGTGTGTGAGCATATTGGCTAGGGTGTGTGTAGATGACAGTTAGCTAACAGTGAAGGGTATCAACTCAGGAATTTAATGTGTAAACATAAACTCAGTTAGCATTGACAGTTAACAGTAACAGTTTACACATTCCATCCCAAAACCAAATAGAATTCCAATTTCCCTTGATAACATCAAACCCAAATATATAACTAACACTTAGACATTTGTAGGTGAACTAATCATGTCAGTTAACATCAACAAAAATAGGTAAAAATATAATTAAATTCAGAAATCGAATTAATAAAAACTGTGTATCAGTGAACAATGGAAAATGCAATTCGAAACTTAAAAATATGTTAATATTATAAATTAATGGTTGGTAATCACAAACACACATGTGCACGTGTCTCACAAGTCATCTCGTGTCTAGGGGAAGCAGGATACGACGTGTCCTAGCTCACGAACACATACAGACACGCTGCGCACAGAATAGTCTCGTGTGGCAAGTCCACGAGTTCGTGCACCTGACACAGGCCACGTGGAGACACGTTGTAGTGCCCCGAAATTTGTGATACGTATTTTATATGTATTCATATTTCTGACCCGTATTTCTCTTTTCTTTGATTAGCTAGTTATGGTTTATTTCATATTTAGCATTGTGGTTTAATTGTCATTTATCGTTCATGGATTAATTCTGATTAATGGAGCTTGGTTTATTGAGTACTTCATGATTCATCATGGCATTGCATTGGCTTGGTTTGGTTCGGTTTAGTGGATTTGGCTTGGTTGGGTTTTTTGTGAACCAAACCACTCCCACCTACCACCACCCTCATTTATATTCCACTCTCTCTCTCTCTCTTCTATTATTACTCATTACTCTTCTTCTTCTCCTTCATTAACTCTCCACCTACCAGAGAGAGAGAGTGAGCTCTAGGCAAGTGCAACTTGCTTCATGGAGGAACTTAAATTTTTTTTGCTTTATTTTCTTCCTTACAACATTTTAACTAACTTTAGAACTTGGCATTTTCATTTTCCATGGCTAGATTCTTGTAGATCTATATTTACTTTATTTTCGGATTTCTTGGGTTTTGATCTACTTAATCTGGTTATTTTCGAGTTTTGATGGTTCCATGTTGTTGAGAATTTTATTCTGCCCTATTTTGACCTATGGAAGTTTAGATTTGGACTCTGGATGAAAGATTCATGGAGCTTGGGAGCCGTGGCTTGAAGGGTTCTTCTTCTCGGGAGGATGGAGAAGAAGAACAGTTCATAGCCGACTGGACTTAGCCGTATAGCTTTATGCAGCAAGTTTTATTCCTGGCCGCATAAGCCTTGCTGAGTTACTTGGCCGCATGGCCTATGCCGCAGGAACTCGATTCTCCCAGCCGCATGAAGATTTAATCCTAGCCGCATAAGGCCCAGTCCTAACAGAGCCGCATGGGCTTCTGAGTCCGGGCCGTATAACCCGATTTATTTTAGCCGTATGCGCCCTCTTACCTATGCAGCCGCATATGTGCCCGCCATACTTAACCGTATGACCCGGAGTCGTTCGAGCCGCATAGGCTCCACTGCTCCTTCAGCCGCATACGCATTCATTGCCCCTGAGCCGCATAAGCATTTCCCCCTGCTGTCGCATGGGACTCCGTCCACCCTCAGCCGCATGAACTCAACACCCTGAGCCGCATGAACTTAAACTCCTGCTAGCCGCATATGCCACTGTCATTTCCTGGCCGCATGAGACCCGGTTACTTTTGGCCGCATAAGGCCCAGTCTTCTCCAGCCGCATGGGCTGTTCTTCTTCCAGCCGCATGCGATCATTACCTGGCCGAATATGCCTTAGCCGCATGGCTCTTCTATAGTCCTGAATATTGATATTTTATTAGATATTTTACGTCCATTTTATATCCTTACGCCTTTTGTCCCGAACTTGATAATTTCAATTTGATTGACTTGATTGAAATGATAATTGTACCTGGCATGGTGTGACCAAGTACCCTGACATGACACGACAGTGACCCGTAGTGGTGCACTCCTGACCTAATAACCTGACATGACCTGATAGTGGCCCGTCGTGGCGCACTCCTGACTAGCACACTTGATATGATAAACCTGACATGATTATCTTGAATAGCTGTTGCGACGGCTACCTGACATGACATGACTTGTATAATTAATCCTGACACTGTGGTTGTTTATATTGATTGTACTTGTATAAACTACTGGTCCGGTTGTGTCTTGCATCATGTCTAGGGCATGATCCCTGAGTACCACGGTCAGGGATTCATACTGAATCTGGCTAGGTTAATGACTAGATTGATCAAATAGTTCATGGAGAATTTCCCAGTTACCTGTTGCCCCTTTGGTCCCGGCCTTATATATATATACATGGGATTTGTTGCTATCCGTCGAGATGAGCGTACTTCCAGCCCGCCGTCGAGTGTGGTACCTTAGGACACATGTATCTTACTACAGTGTGTCTGCTATATCCTGCTATCTTTTTCTTTTCTTGCTGGGATCACTCAGGTAGTAACAAACAGGTAATCGGACTTGGAATTCTCATTTGCATCTTGCTAGTAACTAGGCCTGTGATAACCCTAGTTAGTTAAAGTAGCAAGCCGTACTTATTGCTTGGCCGTGATTGATTGTATGAGAATAATCTGTCTAGTCTTATCTTGATCCTGTACCAGATTGTTACGAGTCTCGATTTCTTATATTTACCTTGTCGATAAATGGTGAGAGAAACCAAGTTCCGTTCAGACGAAAAGGTTACAACCCCGGTCCTTGTTTGGTTTACGGGTTGTAACCTGGCTATCTGAATAGTCCCATGGTTATCTCATCGTATATCATCCTGTCATGCTTTCTTTCCATATGTCCTGTCTTTTAGTGATTCTATACAAGTTTGTCTTTTATAATTACCCATCATGCTTTTTCTTAAACTACTGCCTTTTATTATGTAATTTTACTCTTGTGCTAATTGCTGGTTTAGTTCTTAAGTGAAGCCTCCTTTGTGGCACTTGCTCTTTCTGGGGTCTGACCCAGCTGGTTTTGTATGGCCAGATACCGGAGCAGCACCAAAGGATCTTCCTGCTTTTCAGCCCGATGGTTGTCACCAGGCGTAACCAGGGCAACGAGTGGGTTTCTTTTGTTCTCCCACTGTAATTGTACATTATTCTTTTGAGGCGTTTAGCCGCCGAGCAAGTGTTAGCTCGTGTATATTTTACTTACTGTCTGCCTACGGGCTGTAACATGATTGGCAACTCGAGGTTGATCATGTATGACTTAACTCTTGCTAGTCCTTACATTTTATACGACTAGCTTCATGATCATCTGGATATGTAATGTTTGGGACGCCTTACAATTGTATATTTTGTGATCTGATATCTTGTAACTATCATTACTTGTTGAGATTGAGACACTAGGCTTGTTATTGACCTTAAGAGACTGATGGCTTGTAGATAAACCCTCACATGTCTAGACAGCCGTGACCGTATGGTGGGATGGATTCCATTTCATTATACGTAGCTGGCTATATCTGCCCCCGCTCTCCAGTATTCTGGTTCTGGGGCGTGACACACGTGGCCATGCACACGTATAGCCCACGTGTAGGGCTACACGGTCGACACCCTGTCTAGTGTCTAAAGTGAGTGTCGTGTCCAGCCACGTATCAGTGGCTAAAAACGTGCGTACAGTGTAGTGCGTGCGACCAGTGCGGGAAGGAGAACTCCTTGAATACCCAACCACTCGTGCCCAAATTTTGGGAGACCAAAGTCAGACGTTGCCCCAAAATTCTCCCCAAAAATCTTGTGTCCCCGTGTCCTGTGCATAGATATCTCAGTGTCGGGCAGCAGGACAGTGTCCCGCGGGCTGTACAGCGATTTCGTGTCCTCGTGTGGACACGACACGACTCCAAATCCACAAAACAAAGAAACAAATCTAAGGACAAACCCTAGATCTAGGAATTCAATCAAAAATATTTACAAAAATAGCAAACAGAAATGGTTATGGCATTTCAACAAACACCTAGACTAGGGATTTGATACGTGTCCGATAAGGACACGAAACCTAATGCAAACGACACCAATCCTTCACTACAGCTAGGGGACACCTAGATCTAGGCTACCATACAGTAAAATCAGAATTAAAATAGAATTAGAGGGGTTTACCTATAGGTTGCAAGGATCAAGAAAACGCCCCAAATCAAACGGTTCCCGTTGCTATCTGAATCCTCCAAATTGCTCTAAAACTAAAATCAATCCTCATAAACATCAAGTAGAGGTTGATTAGAATCATATACGAAAGATTTGGGTCAAAAAGGATTAAAAATGGATTTACTATGAATTTAGGAAACTGGGGATTTACCTTTCCTTCTAAAACTTGGTTGAGCACAAAAGAGGCAAGAACAAGTGGATAGGACATTAAATAGGGGAAGAATCCTATTGTGGCCGGCCACTTAGGGTTTGGTTAGGGTTAGGGCTTCAAGTTATGGGCCATGGGCTTAATTACATAAGTCATGAAAATCAAAGTCACAAGTCATAAGCCATTTCACTTATTCTTAATTCTTCCTATTGAAACTAGATTTTAGTGACAAAATAGGTTTGACTTGAGCTAGACTAGGGTCACACCATTGCCTACTAAGTCACCATAGCTAGGGTTAGCTTCTAGGCTAGTCTACAAAGTCTCAATAAGTCAAAGTCAAGGATATCAATCACCAATTCAATAATTAAAATAAAATTCAAAAATTCACCAAATGACCAAAATACCCTCAAGCTGAAAATGTGGTAGTGACAAATCTACCCTCCTTAAAATAATTTCGTCTTCGAAATTAAAAGGCAAAACTAAACTGATGAGAAGGATAGACAATCGTACCTCATGGTCCAAAAAGATAAGGGTATCGCTCGCGCATCTCATCCTCTTGCTCCCAGGTAGACTCTCCTGAAGAATGATGCCTCCATGCGACGCGAACCAAGGGTATCACCTGGTTTTTCAGTACCTTCTCTCGATGATCCATAATCTCCATAGGCTGCTCTGGATAACTGAGAGTAGGTCCCACCTCAATCTCCGAATCATCAAGTATATGGCTAGGGTCAGCCACGTACCATCTCAACTGTGATACGTGGAATACGTTGTGGACACCCACTAGTGCAGGTGGCAAGTCTAGCCTGTATGCTACGTCACCGACTCTCCTGCTCATCACGAAAGGTCCGATGAAGCGCAGGCTAAGCTTTCCACCGCCACCAAAATGTATGGTACCACGAGTCGGAGATATCCTCAGAAAAACCATGTTTTTGACCTAAACACAAACATGGTCTCTAATTACTAAATAATCAAACATGATCAAACAAACACAACAACAACCTGCTTCTAATCCTATCTCCAGTCAAACTAAGTCAACATAGTCAATGGTCAACTACTGGTCATCAACTATTCAATTTATCAACATCCAAGTACTTGGTCAACAACTGGTCAACTTCTTAGGATTTTACCTATACTAGCTATCTAGGTGTTGGCAACTAGAATTTAGCAAAAAGAAAAACTCTATAATAGACTAACTCTTAACTTCCAAAATCCTATCAAGTCACCCATAAACAAATACCTATATTCTAAGCACACAAATCCCAATACCACATATACATAGGCTCAAGAACAACAACCCATCACATATATCCTAAGTATATCATCTATATATATATATAACTGATCATCAAAGGGTTAAAGTAGACTAAACTTATAAGGGACTGAAACAAATGCTTAGAAATTAGACTAAGGATGAATGGTCTGAAACATCAATGTAGGCAAAAGGGAATGATGCTAAGGAGACTGAATTTATAAGCAAAAGGACAGGGCATTAGGGTCCAACTTGTAAAGTCAAGGTGAAAGGAAACTCTCATGGTGACTAAAACATGCCTTTAGATCAACCTAGCCTCTCCTCTCTATCTGGACTGAACTAACTACATGCAGGACAGTAGTCTAAAAGAAGTGAACCAACTGGTGTGCAGGGAATGCAATAGGCATTATACTGCAAATGAGTGCAGGTTATATACCAAATCAAAATATATTACATATATACAAGCTATATATATGCTTTACCCTCATCACCTCAACTCTACTTAAAGTCTAATAACACACACTCCCTACCACATGCCTATCACTCCAATGAAGGGGTCAGATACTGTAGGGTGTGTTGGGACAGAACAATGGTGTAGCATGGCTGCATATGAAGATACAAAACAATCATATGTAGGACAATGATATGTAGGACACCTATATATGGAAAATTGAACCAATGCCCAAGTAGAGGCTTTTGGATGACTGAACCAACACTGAAAGAAAGGGTTTGGACATGTATCTGGACACATGGGCTAAACAGGTATCATCTGTATCTAATACAATGAAAGAGGGACAGAACAATGATCAAGGAAGAACTCTTATCAACAACCCATATTATATCCCTAATGTATTCAACTGTCCCAAATGGACTGAACAACCATGCCCAAGAAAAAGTTTAACTCCACTGTAGAGCAGGTACTGCAGGTTATAATGAAGGGTATTACAAGGCTATCAAGTAAGGTAAAATGCTAACAGATGCAGTAGGTCACCGTGTACAGAAGTAAGGATAAGTGCAGACCTCTAATATACATGATACTGACTCTCTAGATATGCAGAATATGATAAGGGGTTGATGGTTATATTAGTGAGTCAATAATTGTGGTCTGAACAATGGTCCAGTGAAATCTATGATACAATATGGTAGGTAGTGAAATATTGAGTGCAATGAACAACTTGAAATAGTATGAACCGAGGGAACAGGGTCTCTAATGAAGGGTCTGCACACTGCCTATAAAGGTTGATCAACATGACTGAACTCAACACAAAGAGAACTTGACAAAAAATAGAAAACTGAACCAAATATAGGCTAAACAACATGTCAATACTCTATACAACAATGACCTATAGATACCAACCAACCCATATCCATATGCGAATATCATCTGTATCTATCTATATACATAGACCTCTCATTATTAGGTGAAACTACAACTATACTCAAGGACAGGCTCTGGTCATAGGTGCCTTACAGGAAAGGACAAGAAAAAAAAACAAATCATCATGGATGTAAGGCATACTATCATCCTATATAGAAACTGGTAGGTATTATAAATAATAGGGGAATCATCTACAATGGGTTATTATTCTAATACCAATGCTAACTATCATCTCTAGGGTACAGACACTCTACAAGTCATCATATCATTACACTATGAAAGAACTACATATGAATAAGCTATACAAAACTAAAATATCCCTACACTTAAGTTATTTGATGATGGAATACAATTTATAACAACAGAAGGGTATGATAGAGATGATATGTTTAAAACTTTCTCAAGATACAATCTGATAATCATATACGTCTGTCCAAAATCATGTTACTCAGAGTCCTCGCCATGCCAGTAAGCAAGGCTGCGATAAACGATAGATTCCCTAACTGGGGTATGGTCCTCTATAATCATGTCGTCTGGAATTCTCGCTATGCCGACTATTATAGTTGCGAGAATTTTCAAATCTCATACCCAAGATACGTACATCCAAAGTCAGGTCTCTATGTTCCCGCCATGCCAGCTAATATGGCTGCGATAAACTACAGGTTCCATAATCAAGTAGACGTTTTACCATCCCTGTTATTCCCGTCAACATATGTTATCAGAAAATATCATAACTCAGGCCATAAAATTTACCTCGATAGAAAAATCAAAGTCAACAACGATCCATCAAAATCAAATTCAATAATCAAGGAGTGGGAACGAACAGAACAAGGGAAAGGATTTCAAATTAAAGTTTAATAAGATTCTCAAGGGTCATCCCAGGAATCTCTCAAGGAATCCTAATTGTGATTGAGTACCTTCAATATTATATCCTAATCCTACTGCAGGCTGTAGTGATACTCTAGTTCGAATACCACTACATTAACTCGACCTGCATGGGCCACCACTAAAAACGTGTCACGACCCGCACCCTAAAGTAAGGGCACGAGAAGTGGGTTCGTCCAGCCTATGCCGCAGTGTCGGTGGCAGAACGATATCCTAGGTCAATCATCTAACAATATAAGGTACCTGTACAATATATACACTCCGAATGAAGGTAACATAGCATAATACAGTCTCAATCACATCTAAGGTAGAATACAATAAAAGATAGATAGATATAAATGAATCCACACAAGAGACGTAATAGATAGAAGTCTAAGTGTCTATGATAACATCTCCACAACATCCAGATAAAAGAAACTCCCAATATATATACAATAATGTATCAATAAAAAAGATAAGATAAGAGTCTAAGCTAGCAGTCTAAACCACTGGTGGCAAATCCTCTACTGTAAGTGGGTCCAAGTCACAAGTGTTGTCTATAGCTTCTCCATAATAGGTAGACACTAGAGCCATTCTCGTCCTCTGTAATATTTTCAACAGGTCCAGTCAGGACAGGAGTGAGCACAATACATCTCAACAAATCATAACAGGTTAGAAAATATAAACATGCTAGAGAGTAAGATACATGAAACTGAAAGAACAACATAATGTAAAAGAGAGAGAGAGCTGTACGTAAATAGCTACAATATATATAGAGAACTAGCAGTGACTAGTGATTCAGAGGACAAAATGGTTATATAAATGGCATGATATTGTACACGAGTAATCTACAGAGGTTATACACGAGTAAGCTACAAGATTGTGTACATAACCACTTCTACTCTCCCGCCCCCAATCAATACACAAGGATCCAGTCAAGTTATGTTATTGCACACGATGAGGAATATACACGAAGATCATGTGAGCACATGAAAGTACACGATTTCACACAATTTACACATGAATGTCATGAATACAAGGAGTACACGATGCTCACGATAAAGTACACGAACATGAGATACCCGATGTACCCGCTAAGGGGATAACATCGTACGACAAGATCCATATAGTACTAATCCGTGTTACCAACATGTCAGCATCAAGTAAAGTAATTTGAAGCAGGAAATATAATCCTAAACAAGATATGAAATGATCAGAGAATGTACTCGTCTGGTATCCTGAATATTTGAAGAGAATATACTGTCCGAGGAGTGGTGTCTGGCTCCTATAGAACAGTACAAGTCACTACATATCTAAAATTGTAAAATAGACTGCTACAATGCATCTACATGATGTTTGGGGTCAATCTAGGCTAAAGTCAATCTTGGTCAACTCTAGTCAACTATACTAGTCAAACTAGGTCAACTAGGTCAAGCCTAACCCAAACAAGTCTCACTAAGCCTAACCATGTCTATCCTAGCATCCACACACAATACAAGGCCAATCAAGTCATCAACACACATTTCATATATATATATATATATATATATATATATATATATATATATATATATATATATATATACATATAATGGCTCGCGCTGCTCGCGCTCGAGCTCCGGCCGGAGCGCCTCTGCTCGCCACCCCCCTTCGCCTTCGTGGTCAGGTGGCCGACCTGGCAGGCTGCGCCCCAGGGTGCGCTCCCCTTCGGGCGCCTTCCGGCGGTTGGCCGACTCATGCCTGGCCGCCCCTCCTCTCCCTCCTGTGGGGATTCCCCGTCAACCTCGCCGGAGGGGGTATGCCGGTCGCCACCTTCCCCTACCTCCTCCCCCCCACCTCCTCCTCAGCGTCGCCGCCGTCCCCGACGGTCTCGGCGCCATTGGCCGCAGCGCGGGGAGACTTCTCCTCCTCCATCCAACCTCACTTCTCCTCCGGCACCCTCCCACCTAGGCCCTCCACCGGAGTCGTCCCCGGAGCATCCTGGCTTCCCCCCACCATTCCAGCGGCCCACCCCCCCGTCGCTCCTTCAGCCGAGCCACCGGCCCCCTCCCCGACGGAGCACGGTTTCCTATCCCTGCAGTGGCCCGCTCCAGCCCTGCTCTGGCCCTCTCCGACTTCCCCGGACGCTCTTAGTCCCCCGACCTGCGGTACGACAGGCGGTGGCTCCTCCCTCCCCCCATCCTCCGTCGTTGGCCTCGCGGGCATTCCCCCTCCTCCTTCCACGGACCCCCCCACGTCGCTTCCCGGCGCCCGTGCTCCTCTCTCGGTGGCGGTGCCCTCTCCCAGTGCGCCACCCTCGTGGGCCATCGTAGCTGCGAAGTCGCCGGCTAGGTTTTGTTTCCCCCCGGCCGCCTCCGGCTCCTCGTCGGTAGACCCTGCGGGTCGAGCACCCGTGGCTGCGTCGAGCTCCCTGCCCTCCCCGGCGCCGTCCCTCTAGAGCGCTGGCTTTCCCTCTCCCTCCTCCACTCTCCGGCGTTCTCTCCGTCGGCGGTAGGCGCCTCTGCCTGTCGTGCCCCCTGCTCCCACCTCCCTCCTCCCTTCCCCCCACCCTCTCCCGCCCCCTCCGTCCTGTACCCTCTTCGCCCGGAGGATGCCACCCGACCCTCCCTCCGAAGGTCGAGCCCCCCCTCCGCCCGCCCCTCCTTCCTCTGGGCGGGCGCATCCTACCGGTGGCCCATCCCGCCGGTCTCGAGCCGCGCGCTCGCCAGCTCGGGCTGCACGCTCTGCCCCCTTGGGTAGAGTGCCCTTCCTCGGGCAGTGCAGCGCCTGGGGACACGCGCCCAACCTCGGGGAGCGGAACCGCACCCCCACATCCTTGGGCGCGGACCTTCCTCCTTTTTCGTCGGTGGACCGCTCTCGTTCTCCCTCTCTTCAATCGGCGGCCCTTCCACCCCCCTCCTCGCTCTGGGTCGGCCCGCCCGCCGGAGCCCAGCCTCCTCTTGCTCTTCCCCTCTCGCGAGCCACCGTCCACCTCCCCCTCGCCGGCGCGCTTCTTCCCTCCCGGGTGGTCGTCGCCTGATGTCGACCGGCCTGCGTCTGCGCGCCCCTCTCGCGCTCGTCCGGCCGACACCGTCGGAGCCCCACCCCTCCCTCCGGGCCGGCTCCGCCGGAGCCCCCCTCTTCCGACCAGCTCTCCCCTCCCTCCTCGGTCTTCCCGCCTGCGCCCCTGCACACGGAGGGTGGGGGCCCGAGTTCCTCGTGCCTCTCGCCCACATCGGGCAGCGCATCCCCAGCCTCAGGCTGGGTGCCCCTAGGGCCTCGTGCCCATAATAGCTTTTCTTCTCGGGAATCGTTCCCGTTCACCGCTCTTCAATGCTGAGACTTTTTTGAATTTCAAACAGTTCGAAATTTTGGGTTTTCAAAATTTCGTTTTGGTTAGGAACACTGCGATTTTCGAAAGTTTGTCCTCTAACTTTCGAAATACCGTATTTCTATATGTACTTTGTATTTCCTTGCTTTTCAAGGCCATTTTGTGTTTTTTTTGCCCTGCACCTGTATTGCTCTTTTTGAGCTCACCTTTATTTTCAATAAAATATTTCTTAAAATATATATATATATATATATATATATATATATATATATATATATATATATATATATATATATATATTCATTGTATATAGGCATATATATACAATGAATATATATAAAATATATATAATATATATATATATATATATATATATATATATATATATATATATATATATATATATATATATATATATATATATATATATATATATATTTATATATATATATATATATATATATATATATATATATATATATATATATATTCATTGTATATAGGCATATATATATATATATATATATAGGCAAATCATGTATGGGCTATATGCCATCGGTCTATTTCACACATATTGTATAGACACCCAATTAATATAATAACATACACACATATATATACCACATTATTATATCAAGCATATAGATAATATTTATATATAGTGATATAGAGAGAGGTATATGTGTATGTGTGTGTATAGGTGTATGTGGACATGTCCATATGGTTAGATAGTAGACACGTGTGTGTGTGTGTGTGTGTGAAATATACATGAAAGTGTATAGGAAAATAGTGTGCATACATTAGTTGTAATGTGTGGATGACTGTGTGTGAGTGACACATGAGTGAGTGTGTATGGAACATAGGCTAGGGCTACCTGTGTTCTCAAGATTTAAGGCAATATAGATAGACTTCAGGAATTATATTGCAAAGTGTGTAACAATGCTCAGATTTAGAGTAGTGTGTGATATATGAATGTAGGCTAGATGTGTGTGTCAAAATAGGAAAACAGGAAACCAATTTTCAGTCGACAGTTTAAAAGATAGGTTGTGTGTAAACAGTTTTTAATTAAGCATAGTGTTCAAGTAACAGTTAATGTGTGTGTTACAGGAACTGAATTAGTGATGTGTGTGTGTGGTAAATGAGCTCAGCTACAATGAATTGAAATTAGTAAAATAAATCAGGAAATTATCAGTTCTTAGGAATACAGTGCAAATGACAGTTGGTGTAATAGAGAAACAGGGAATAGGTTAGTTCTCAGGTTTAGATGTGTGTGACTGAAACAGTGATGTGTGTGTGAGCATATTGGCTAAGGTGTGTGTAGATGAAAGTTAGCTAACAGTAAAAGGAGTCAACTCAGGAATTTAATGTGTAAACATAAACTCAGTTAGCATTGACACTTAACAGTAACAGTTTACACATTCCATCCCAAAACCAAATCGAATTCCAATTTCCCTTGATAACATCAAACCCAAACATGTAACTAACACTTAGACATTTGTAGGTGAACTAATCATGGCAGTTAACTTCAACAAAAATAGTTAAAAATACAATTAAATTCAGAAATCGAATTAATAAAAACTGTGTATCAGTGAACAATAGAAAATGCAATTCGAAACTTAAAAACAAGTTAATATTATAAATTAATGGTTGGTAATCACAAACACACATGTGCACGTGTCTCACAAGTCATCTCGTGTCTAGGGGAAGCAGGACAGGACGTGTCCTAGCTCAAGAAAACACACAGACATGCTGCGTACAGAACAGTCTCGTACGGCGAGTCCACGAGTTAGTGCACCCGACACAGGCCACATGGAGACACGTAGTCGTGCACACGTGTAGCCCACGTATAGGGCTACATGGTCGACACCCTGTTTAGTATCCAAAGTGAGTGTCGTGTCATGTCCAGCCACGTATCAGTGGCTAAAAATGTACGTACAGCACAGTGCGTACGACCAGTGCGGGGAGGAGAACTCCTCGAATACCCAACCACTCGTGCCCAATTTTTGGAAGACCAATGTCAGACGTTGCCCTGACATTCTCCTCAAAAATCTCGTGTCCCCGTGTCCTGTGCACAGAGATCTCAGCGTCGGGCAGCAGGACAGTGTCCTGCGGGCTGTGCAGCGTGTTCGTGTCCTCGTGTGGACACGACACAACTCCAAATCCATAAAACAAAGACACAAATCTAAGGACAAACCCTAGATCTAGGAATTCAATCAAAAACATTTACAAAAATAGCAAACAGAAATGGTTGTGGCATTTCAACAAACAACTAGACTAGGGATTTGATACGTGTCCGATACAAACACGAAACCTAATACAAATGACACCAATCCTTCATTACAGCTAGGGGACACCTAGATCTAGGCTACCATGCAATAAAATTAGAATTCAAATGGAATTAGAGGGGTTTACCTATAGGTTGCAAGGATCAAGAAAAAGTCCCAAATTAAACGGTTCCCGTTGCTGTCCAAATCCTCCAAATTGCTCTAAAACTGAAATTAATCCTCATAAACAGCAAGTAGAGATTGATTAGAATTATATGCAAAAGATTTGGGTAAAAAGGATTAAAAATGGATTTACTATGAATTTAGGAAAGTGGGAATTTACCTTTCCTTCTAAAAACTTGGTTGAGCACAAAAGAGGCAAGAACAAGTGGATAGGACATTAAATAGGGGGAGAATCCTATTGTGGCCGGCCACTTAGGGTTTAGTTAGGGTTAGGGCTTCAAGTTATGGGACATGGGCTTAATTACATAAGTCATAAAAATCAAAGTCACAAGTCATAAGCCATTTCACTTATTCTTAATTCTTTCTATTGAAACTAGATTCTAGTGACTAAAAATAGGTTTGACTTAAGCTAGACTAGGGTCACACCATTGCCTACTAAGTCACCATAGTTAGGGTTAGCTTCTAGGCTAGTCTACAAAGTCTCAATAAGTCAAAGTCAAGGATATCAATCACCAATTCAATTATCAAAATAAAATTCAAAAATTTACCAAATGACCAAAATACCCTCAAGCTAAAAATGTGGTAGTGACATTTCCTCAAGAACCCCAACCTAAGCGAGTTCTCTGATACCTCGTACCTCTTCCAGATGACATTCAGTAGCCGCATGCCGCCTGACACCGTCGGAGTGCCGTCGAACCCGTCGAGAACATGGGAACACCTTATTTTGATTAACCGTGAGGTAACCCCCTTAACGACCCTCTTTTTTCTTATGTAGTTTAACATTTTCAATTTCTTAAAATCCTATAGAAAGACTGCATGGCCCTCTAGAAGTCTCGGTAAATAGATTTCCATGGGATCGAGCCATCGATCAAAAAAATTGACCTAAAGTTGACAGTAACCCTATTTTGATAACAGTTTACAACCAGTCCAACTGCCCATGTTCGAAGGTCGATCCCACAAATCTATTAACAATTTTCAAGAACTAATTAAACGCAGTAGGAAGACAACTTATAGGACTCTAGAACCCCTTTTGTAGATTATAAATTGATCGACTATCTATCGAGAAAATCGACTCCCAAATTAGCCACAAATAGTTTTCAAAATGATATAAATTTTAGGAAAATTTCTAATACAGTGCGTGCCCCGACAAATTGAGCGACGTGGTCACAACCCATAAGTATCGAAAGACGCGTATGGATGTTGTCAACGTGTGGGATTTGACGAAACTTGATTTCGTTGTGTGTGCATGATGAAATCGAGACGTATCTGTCGAGATACCCGTATCAGCCCCTTTGCAAACTAACACATAAATTTGTGCACATTCATCATCTCGAGACGAAACTTGCACCAACAAGACCATATCACTTTTCTTGTCCTGTATGTCAAGTTTGGTCCGATTCTGAGAAGGTCGACCAGAATGCTATTTTGGCGGGCCCGTGACCCGATCCAACAGACAAAATTATGCACGGTCCACCGTAATCGAACTTTGGATATATGGTTGGGTTTATATCGTCAAACTAGACTCGTAGACATATACTTTCTTGAATTTAGAGACCATAGGCTTTGGCACATTTTTCGGTACAAAGCGAGTCCAACGACGAACATTGTTTTGATCCAAAATTATAATTTTGCCTCTTTATCTAGAATTGGTCTTTTGGGTAGGCATTCTTAGATATTTCTTTTGTACCAAACATGTTGATGATGTCTGTTTCAGCTTTCAGAGACAATGTCAGGAGTTTGACTTTTGTGGCTTACTGGGTGGTTATGTATCGTTGGTTTTGCGTGCTACCCTAGCCAACTGGACTATTCCGAGCGCAATGGTATTATAGATTTTACCAGCAAAGGTCCTCAGGCGAGTACATTTCTGATAGTTTTTATATTTGATAACTTTTATGATCCGTGTATCTAGTATTGTCTTAGTTTGATCTTCTATTGGTTCTCGACACGATGGTTACACGAGGTGGTAGTTATGAATTCTTTACATGTTATTTTTTGTGACTTGCATGTTTATCCTATTCGTGACTTGTTGAATCCATTGGGCGGAGAAATACATTAGTAGACATGTAAATATACCCAGAAATATCCTATTTGTCTATTCGTGTCTGATAGCAGTCGCACACTTCACGTGCGGGGTGCCAGATTTACCCCTTAGTCGTTTACATGTCAAAAGTATATTTTAACTCACTAGTTAGATGCAGTCATACTTTATTATTGTTACTTTCTTGTCTTTATTACCATGCTCTCCAGCTTTTACTCACATGTTTCATGCTATGATTCTCTATTTATTCATTCATCATGTACTTCAGTATTATTTATTATTTTATAGATTTTGTCAAATTGTTGGAACTGCTGCTAGAATGTACTCGTTACATTCCAAACTGAAAACCAATATTTTTTAGGTTAGTCGCGACAACTCTTAGCTTCGGGAGGCATGGGTATCCAGAGGTCAACCTAGAAGATTAGCTAGATAGATTAGTGGACTTTATTTTCTTCCGTGAGACATTGTACTTGGAATAAATGTAAACTTTGAAACGTGATAAAATAATTTAGATGTTGTGAATGAAAAATAATAATTGTCTTATGAGTATTTTGTTTTATCGTGGTCTGGACAACGTTCTTTCGCCGACAATGCGGCGCCGCAGGCTGGCTTGGACACGCACTCGTATCCCTAAAAGCGGGTACGGGTCGTGATACCTTGACTCCTCCCTCCTAAGGCTGTGATGTCATGGTCCAGTCCTCTCTGTACTAATGCCACTCCTAACACTCAAGGAGTATTTACACGTGTATGCTGTCATAGTCCAGTCTTCTCTGTACTAATGCTACTCCTAACACTCAAAGAGTATTTACACATGGCTCACTGGGTGGTTGGGTATCGTTGGTTTTGCGTGCTACCCTATCCAACTAGACTATTCCGAGCGTAATGGTATTATCAGTTTCACCAGTAAAGGACCTCAAGCGAGTACATTTCTGATAGTTTTCATATTTGATAACTTCTATGATTCGTATATCTAGTGTTGTCTTACTTTGATCTTCTGTTGATTCTTGACACGATGGTTACACGAGGTGGTAGTTATGGATTCTTTACATGTTATTTTTCTTGACTTGCATGTTTATCCTGTTTGTGACTTGCTGAATCCATGAGTACTAGTCGTACGGGAAAATACATTAGTAGACATGTATATATACCCGAAAACATCCTATTTGTCTATTCGTGTCTGATATCAGTCGCATACTTGACGTGCGGGGTACCGGATTTACCCCTAAGCTATTTACATATCGAAAGTGTATTTTAACTCATTTGTTAGATGCAGTCTTGCTTTATTACTGTTACTTCTGTCACGACCCGCACCCACTGTGAGGGTACGAGAACGTAACAGCGCCCAGCCTACGCCGCAGTGTCGGTGGTAGAATGCTGTTCTGGGTCATAAACTATAACTAATATAATATGAATACTCTCCAAAAGGAGGCCAACACAGAGGTACAACTCAGTCACAATCTATAGATAGAATATGGCACGATGAAATAGATAAAGAAATCCTCAACTGAGGTTCAACAGAAATGAAATAACAAAGTCTCAACAACTACCAGTCTCAACAACTCTAAAATATACAACTCTGAAATAAGACAACAGCTAAACACGAAAAGAAAGAACAGTCTAAGCTATCTACTAAACAAGGGGTATCCTCCTCAGCAGCTGCCTGAACCTCCCCAGGGGTCCAGGTCGCGAGTGTCATCTAGGCAAACTCCAAGTAAGGGTACAGGGTTCCTCATCATCCTCTGTAAAATTTTCAACAGGTCCAGTCAGGACGGGAGCGAGCACAGTACATCTCAACAGTTCATAGCAGGTTAGAAAATATAATCATGCAGTAAAGTAAGATATAGATACTGAAGGAAATGCAGTATGTAAACAGAGAGAGAACTATAATAGAAATATCTACTATAAGTAGAGAGCTACCAGTGACTAGTGATTTAGAGTACAAAGTCGACATGTGAACGGCTTGATTTGCACATGGCTATACTAAAGAGGCGTACATGGCTATACTAAAGAGGCGTACATAGCTATTCTACTTTGGAAATTGTTCACATGGCTATTTATGCTCCCCCGTACCCCCAACTAATACACAAGGATCCAACCAGGTTATGTTATGATTCTATGTAACAGCCCTCGAAGGGTGGTAAGCCCCCAAAGGGTGATATGCCCCCAAAGGGTGATAAGCCCCCGAAGGGTGATATGCCCCTAAAGGGTGATAAGCTCCCGAAGGGTGGTACATAGTAGTCCCATAAATGGGGATTCTGATAGACCCAATAAATGGAATAAGGATTTAGAGAAGACTCTGTGATCATAAGAGTATATGTCACAAGTGATCAAAGAACCAAAGAAGCATATGATATGCCATGTAAGTAAAACACACAGAACATAGAGTACCCGATGCTCCCTGAAGGGATAACATCTCAAGAAGGGATCCATATAGTACTAATCCGTGTGACCAACGTGACAGTATCAAGTAAAGTAATTTAATGCAGAAAATAATTCTAAGCAGGATATAAAATGATCAGAGAATGTACTCGCCTCGTATCTGAATGTCTGAAGTAAATGTACCGTCCGAGATGAGGTACCTGACTCCTATTTAGAGCAACACAAGTCAAGATGTATACAGGAGATGATAAATGTAATCTACTATGCATCTGCATGCTATCTAGGTCAAACTAGACCAAAGTCAACTCTCGGTCAACTCTAGTCAACTAGACTGGTCAAACTAGGTCAAGCCTAAGCCAAACAAGCCTAATAAGTCTCACTAGGCCTAACCAAGCCTATACTATGCTATTAAGGCTAGACATAAGCAAGGCAAGCAATGTGAACCACACCAAAGCATATATATTCATACCATATTGTATTGCCTACATTCATGCATCCGTACTATATATCTATACATTCATTCATACATGCCTACATTGCCTATATACCAATACATTAGATCATGACTATGCATACATTGGTTACATGATCACATTACACATTTATACACATTACCTATATATATTACATTAACATATATGCATTCAATTATTTGTATTACATATCATACATGCTTACTTGCATATATTTATACCCAAAATCAAATCCTAATTAAGCTAACTCATGAATCCTAATCCAAAACTAATATCAAGGCCAAGTAGATTTCCTATATGAAAATCAATACATATATATTGCCTCCACACACATGTATATACATAAAGTTATATAAAGATTACATATACATACATGGATTAGAGAGGAGAAGGGAAAGAAGGGCAATGAAGGTGACATGTTTACATATATGTGTGTGGGTGAAGTGGGAAACAGTGGATAGGTGTTGGGTGCTAAGTTCTCAGGTTTTATAATTAGGGGAATTCTCAGTTTTAGTTTACACATGTGTGTTTATATGTGACAAGTGTGTGTGTGGGTTAACAGTGTTTCAGGATTTCAGAATTTGAGTATAAAGTAATGTGTGTGACAAACAAGGTGGCATGTTCCAGGAATTCAGTTTACAGTATTTAAACCTGTGTTCAGTGTCACAAGAGTGATAACTAATAGTTCAATACATTCAAACCCATAAATTGAACTCTAAACAAGTTCAAATCAACCCAAAGCCCCCAAAACTCATTCTCAGGTTATAGGAATCAGTACATGACAGTTTACGTAATCATTTCGAAAACCAAACAACAATTGAATGTGTGGAGAGTTAACATTCAATAAAAAATCAGTTTTAAAAAGGGATGAATCAATCTCAGCTAAGGAAAGGAATGGAAATCGATTTTCAGGAAATGAACCAATCTCCATTTTCTTAACTACCAAATCTCAGATTTTTTGAAAGCAGGAACATAATCTCAGGTTTTAATGAAAACTGGAATTTGATTCATGAACCCACTCTCAATCTCAGATTTCTAAATATCAAAACAAACTCATTTTTTTTTTAGTTCCTAACAACATGAAGGTTAGTTTTCAGTTATATCATAAACAGTCCAACACTCATATAGTTCAAACATTCAAACATCCCCCATACTCTCAGGTATTTGGAAACAGGGAGTCAATTCATGAATCCCAGATTTCTAATATCAAACAACTCAGATTTGGGTTCAAAATAACAGTAAACTCAGGTTTAAATTCAGTTTTTTGCACAAAAACAGTCCACACTCATATCACTCCCCAATTGAAATCAAATCACAACCAATGACACCCAAAATTGACACACCAGTAGTACATGCATAGACACCACATAACAGGCACTTAAACCATGTAATTAATAGCATTAAATGGGTCAATTTAGCTACCAAAATTCGAATTTAAAACTGGAAAAATACACCCAAACTCAGCACAAAACTGGACACACACTGGAAACAGTCTCGTGCGGGTGTGCACGCGTGTCGTGCACCCGACACAGGCCAACCCAGGCCTCATGGTCGTGTCCATACCTAGGCTAGGTCTAGGTGCATGTGTCTAAGTATCTGTATCGTGTCCACAGTGTCGCGTGTTCGAGAAATAGAGCCGTATCAGTGAGTGAAAAAAATAGTGCACAGTGTCAGTGTAATCCCCGTGAATAACTCCCCAACCAGTGCATAAGACCCAATGAAATTTGGGGAGCATGGTGACAGAACATGCCCCATTGATCCCACAAAATTTTGTGTCAAACAAGTTCGTGTCGTGTCCTACAGGAAGCCCGAGTGGCAGGGGAGTACTGTAGCTGTGCGCGCGCGCACGAGAACGTGTGAACGCATGTCCAAACGACTCAACACAGACTCGATTCAAGCTCAGAGCAATGGAAATGAGTAAGCGACACAAAATTACACTTTTTTATTCACAAAGTTCTGCAAAAATAGAACGAAATGTCCATTGAGACATTTCGTCGAACACTTAGGGCTGTCACTGATACGTGTCCGATACGGACACGTACAGGACACAAATTCTACCAAATTCTATTCCTACAAGGTCAGGGTACTTAGGGCTAGGCATCCATGCAATTAAAACCAAAATTTAATAGGTGGATTAGGATTTTACCTATGGTGTTCTCCAACACAAAAAGTCTCTTCCAAGGAGTTCTTCAAAGTCACCCAAAATATCCAAATTGATGCAAATCTGAGATTTGACTCCACCATCAGCAAGGAAACATTGATTAGATCATAATAGAAGAAATTCCAATCAAAAAGGAGTTCTATTGATTAAACTAGGAAGAAATTTAATGGAGGCTTACCCATTCCTTTAGAAAATGAAGAACTAATAAAGAAAGATGCACAAATCCCTATAGAGACATTATATAGGCAAGTGGGGGGGGGAGGGTCTTGGCTGGTCATAAAAGTTAGGGTTAGGGTTTTTAGGTTTCATCCTATGGCTAGGAATGAATCAAGGGTATTGTGTGGTCTACAACAAAAGGCTCTTTCTTAGTCTTTTGCAAATCACTTAACCATAACTAGACTTGACTTAACCCCTTAACCAACCCATCTAATTCTCAAAGTGGCTCACTAAGTTAGTTGTGACCCATCTAGGTTAGGTCCAATCTAGGTTAGGCTAACCAAATCATAAGGCAATAATTATATTAGTATTTAAATCACATCATTCAATTAAATTATTTTAAAAAAATTCCTAATAATATATATTAAATTCAAATAATTCAAAAATGATAAAAATACCCTCTAGGCTAAAATGTACTAGTCAAACATCCTAATCACATGGCTAGGCTCTAAGGTTACACTAGCAAGACACCAAATCATAAGTCATGATTTAAATAGTTTAAAAATAATTAAAAATCACTAAAAATCATAATATGAAATAAATATCAATAAATAATAATTATAATTACAAAATTTCAAAATTACCCTCATTTGGAAAACTGGGTGTTACAACTTCCTTGTATTTATTACCATGCACTCCTGCTTTTACACACATGTTTCATGCCATGATTCTCTGTTTATTCATTCATCATATATTTCAGTATTATTTACTGTTTTATAGATTTTGTCAAATTATTTGAACTGCTGTTAGAATGTACTCATTCCATTATTGACTGGAAACCAACCTTTTTTAGGTTAGTCGCGACAACTCTTAGCATTCGGGAGGCATAGGTATGCTGAGGTCAACCTAGAAGATTAGCTAGATAGATTAGTAGATTTTATTTTCTTCTGTGAGACATTGTTCTTGGAGTAAATGTAAACTTTGAAATGTGATAAAATAATTTAGATGTTGTGAATGAGAAATAATAATTGTCTTACGAGCATTTTGTTCTATCATGGTCTGGACAGCATTCTAACACTGACACTGCGGCGTAGGCTGGCTTGGACACGCACTCGTATCCCGAAAAGCGGGTGCGAGGGGTCGTGACACCTCGACTTCTCCCTCCCAAGGCTATGATGCCATGGTCCACTCCTCTTTGTACAAATACCACTTCTAACACTCAAGGAGTAGTTACATATATATGCTGACAGGAACAAAAGAGAAGATGAGTGGGTTAGGAAGCCTCTCTGACGTTGGTTTGACTCGCCGGCGGAGAAGCTCGCCCAGGCCAAGCTCGGTGTGCCGGTGAGCTGTCATTGACGGGAGCACGAAGCCTCCAGAGGCTGCTGTTGGTTTAACAAGCAAAATATTATAACAATGATCACCTGTTATATAAAAGAGAGGGAGTGAACCAACAGATTCTGCGAGCTACGGAGAAAGGGAAAAAGAAATGGTGGATATATACCTATGTGAAGGAACTCGACGGTCGCGCCAGGGAAGAGGTTAACTGCTCGGTCAAGGAGACTGGCCGGTCGCCTCGGCTCATAGGAACCTTCAACAGGGTGGAGGGTGAGCACGCCTTGACTGCCGGCATTCAACGACGCCACCACCCAATGCGCCTCCCACCGGAGTATGCCTTCTCCATGAGCTCGCCGGGATCAGTGAAGGTGGGAAGTAGGAGAAGGCGGCTAGGGTCTTTATAAGGGAGGATGGAGAACATGTTCATATATAAATAAGAGGACAAGAAACAATTGTAGGATTCGCTCCAGGGGCGGATCCAGAAACTGAAATTGGGGTGGGCTACAACAGATTCGGGTAGGCTGAAGGTGGACTAACCTATATAAAAATTCAAAAAAAATAAAAAACATAAGAAAAAAAAGAGTAAATTTTTTTTTGGGGTGGGCTGGAGCCCACCCCAACACAAGTGTGGATCCGCCCCTGATTCGTTCGATGCCTGTGCTACTGTAACTTGGCAGAGGGATCCTGGGTTCTCGTACTCGTGCGCAGAATATGAGGAGAAGAATATAAACAGTACTGAGTTTTTAACTTATCGGTACAGGTCGGGTTCGCAGTTGCTGCCCGACCCGGACCCGCTAGTCTAAGCTAGGGTGGGCTTCTTACATTGGGCCAGGGGGGTTGGGTTTGAGGCTTAGCTGGGCCTGAGCTTTTAGAAGTTGCTTATGGGTTTTTAAGGAAGGAAGAAAAATAAAATAAATCCTTAAACATTTTGGATTTTGGGTTATGCCAATTATATAAACTAGATAAATATTGATTAATACATATAGCTCTATTTGTTATTTAATGCTACTATTCTATTAATAATAATAACAATAATAATAATAATAACAATAATAATAATAATAATAATAATAATAATAATAATAATAATAATAATAATGCTAATAATCAAATAAGTATTTAAATAAATAAAACATGGGGCTAAATTTATATTCACAATACTAATAATAACCTAATTAGGCTAGGGCATATGTATAGATATTTGATTAATAATATTTAAAATAGGAATGCTAGCAATTAAATAATTAAATAAAAAATGAGGGGGTTTACAATATGGTACCTATATAATATCTATACGTGTCCAAGATTATCTGATACCTATCTTGATAAATACCCTTGAGTCTGTACATGCCCTTCGATATAGATATCTATATAATATTATACCCACTTATCATATGTATCAATATACCAAGATACCTATATACCCATGGTATACCTAGATACCTTGGTACACAATTGACCTACATGATCTACCTACATATCCTTACCAATCTACACTACAACATTCACATATATGCCTATTTACCCTATACCCTTATTCATATGCCACTTATCTATACCCATGATACTGGGTTTACCAATATAGGTAATTACCCTTTGAACCCCTTTATGTCATATATATATATATATATATATATATATATATATTTATATATATATATATATATATATATATATATATATATATTTATATATATATATATATATATATATATATATATATATATATATATATATATATATATATATATATAAATATATATATATATATATTTTTTGATACCAGTACTATGTATATATATATATATATATATATATATATATATATATATATATATATATATATATATATATATATATATATATAATGACCTTTTGATACCAGTACTATGTATACCTATATGAAATATTAAGACGACTTCTTACCTTATCTTCTATGAATACCCATATACTTATCTCAATAGTTACCCTTACCTTTCCTATATGCTTGTCTATCCTAGCTATATCATATATAGGCTATATGTATACGTATCTATGTCTACCCCTATAGGATATCAAAGTCTATAAGTTTATCCATATGTATATATATGGATACCCCTATTTATGCACCCAAATGAGGATGCTTACTGGTACTTATGGCTTTACCCATACTAACAAACATGAGAACATGTACACTTATATACCCTCCTAAACACTCCTATGATAAATGACACCATTACACATATACCTATATGTGTAAGGCCCCTAATTTTTGGGATTTATTTTAGTTATTTTAATTTATTTAATATGATTATTTTAATATTAAAATATATATATAAGTCAACAATGACTATGGTAGTAGTTAATCGTAGTTGTGATTTTTGAAGCAGAACAAATATCGATTTCTCAAATCTAATTCTATACTTGAATTTTAGACATGTCTACCTTCGATTTGATATATCATGTCCTATCTAAACTTGTTCCTCACCATTCCTTTGACTTCGCGTAACTTCGGATCAACTAAGGCCATTTTGACTGTTTACCGTAATTCTAGACCTAACTTACAACTTGAGTTCGGGACTCGACATAGATCAAAACTATTTGACCCAATATATAATTTTGATCCATTTTGAGCCTAATACACACATGCCCAGGGTATGTCATTCAATCGAATTCCTATGTGCTATTTATTTACAAATGGCACATGAGACCCATTAGTTGATTTTTCGGGTTCAATTCGACTAGAAAATCTATTCAGACCCAAACCTAGCCAACCCCACTTGTTAGAGCCTACCTAAGGTTGTCAAAATCAATTAGATATATATTTAATTAATTTTTAGTGATTAAATTGTAATCATGTGCATTAAATCTCCTATCTTTGACTTGGTCAAACAATACACCCAATAAGAAAATCCATTACTATATTAATCCTTTGGAGGGCCAAATCCTAACCAAATTAATCCAAACCAAAGCCCAAATCTCCATAATATAAAACATATCAAAAGGCTATATATTAAACCCCTCCACATAACTGCCACCCCTCATTATCTCTCCAAATCGAGCGCTACTCCAGTTTTTTTTTCTTTCTATTTTTGTACTTTCTTTTCTACCCGACAGAAACTCATCACCTCGACTTCTTTTAACACTCTTACCACCTTCATCTCGAACTGGGACACCTTCTAACACCCCAGCACCTTCTCGAGGAGGCTCATCCCCTAATTTGGTCGGTACGAGGTGCGAAAGGCATCCGAAGTCGACCGAACTTTTGCTGAATTCGTCACAGCAGGTATGCTATTTTACATCTAGGGTTTCGTATACTTTTTTATCTTAGCTTTTTATAAAACTAAAACTAATAGAAAGATTTTGGTGTCTATTTTCATGTCCAATTGGCCATCCATACGGTTCCAAACTATTTATCCGGGGTGTCAATTCTACGACAAGGTGTCCAGAACAAATCAGATCTATTGTGAGTATTTTCTCTCAGATTCGATCTTTCTAATATTTTTATAAGAAACTAGACCTCAAGAGCTTTCCAACGCATATCTTTTTAATGTTTGAGTTCATTTAGAATTTATTAAAATTCTTAACATTTGTCGTGACAATGTAACTCCAAAACTCATGTGTTCTTTGTATCCAAAAGCATTGATACTTCATATATCCTTATTAAATTATTTTTTGTGTAAGATTTCATGTTAAAAAAATTATTTTAACTAATTTCTATAATTTTTTTAGAATGTAATATTTTTTAATTATTTATTGTTTTGGGATTCAATTAGTAAGCCAAATGTGGTATTAACAATGTAGTTTCAGCATAAGGCTATTGTGATTGAGTTTCTACCAATAAAATAATATTGTTAGTGACATAAAAATATTTACAAGTATTTTCTAAAAATTAAATTATTACTTTATATTAGTTATAAATTATTTTTGTAAGGAAGTTGGTACTATATATGTTGTATGGTGTTGTACCGACATCATGACAACCATTGGGTATAGATATTAATCTGGTCTACATGGTAAGTCGTTAGCAAGTTAATAATAGTGTATTACTATAGGTGAATTTGGACGGAGTAACAAAGACATCAGAGTTGATCATTGTTTGCAAAAAACAAAAGAGGTTTTGATTTCTACAAACTGAAAAAGAGTACAAAAAGTACAATTGAATTTTGGGGAAGTACAACTATAGGAATCTGATAAGAAGACGATCACTTTATCCCTTGGACGATGTGATATCAAAGATACGAGCCTCTGGAGGATGCAACAACACTTTAACAGGAGATTATGATCCTTCATCATCCTCTGAGACTGATTTGAAACTCCATTTATAGAGTTCTGGAAATAGTTGTTTAGCAGTTATTCTGGGTTGTGCGAGCTTTAGGTTGTGCGCCTGTTCACTTGCGCGAATGGTTACACCGGCTGCTGTGGACATGTGGCATCGTTTGATTGAGATGTGCGTGGTCGTGGACAGTGTAGTAGGCAGGTTCTGCGAAGTTAGTGGCTTGCGCACCACGTCACCCTGTTCTAGATACTGTTTGATCACCTTGTGCAAGCTTTATCAGGTTGCGTTAGGGCACAACGTAGAAACTTGCACGAGCAGTTACACCAACTGCTGTCGACACGTGGCATCTTTTGAATGAGATACGCATTATCGTAAGCAATGTAGTGGACACGTTCTACAAAGTTAGTAGCTTGCGTGCCACGTCACCCTGCTCTGGATATTGTTTGATCACCTTGCGCGAGCTTCATCAGGTTGCGCAGGGGCGCAATGTAGTAACTTGTACCTGGGTTCAACCTCACGCAACCTAACACATTGCGCAAACTGCTAGCTGACTAAATCTTCTCGAGCACCGTGTTTATGCAGAATTCGAATAAATTTTTCTTGATATACGTTTTGTCAGTTGTCAGGTAATGATGATGCTATTATAGTCTTTCGAGGAAACTGCCACGTATCTTTTGCGTAACCTGAGGTTGGCGCAACCTGAGATGGGCGCAACCTGATGTGGAGTAACTTGATATAGGCGCAACCTGATATGCACAACCTAATGATATAATGCTTTTTGATGAGATGACTTCTGGGTGAGTAGCATAGCTTAATTTTTAGCCTCTACAAGACCCCCTTCAAAGTTTTCAAAACTTGAAAAGTCTTCAAAGTTTCAAAATACTTTGAATTAGAAATGACTGTGTCTAAGTTGCGCCAGTCAACTCAAGCCCGGTTCTTCGGCGCAAGTTGAGCGGTTCAACCTCACCTGCAAAGCTATAAATAGCCATACCTTTTAGATTTTTTATTCTTCATCATCGTTTAGGATTCCTCAAAACCATAGTTTTTCTTCTTCTTTCCGATCTTTGAGAGTTTTGATCAGCACCAGTGGCGCCCAAGCGCTCTACTGCCAAGAAGGGCAAGAATGTGGCGGAGTCCTCTACGTGAGCTCTGCCTTCGTCACGCTAAGAAACGGCCAATCCGGCTATGGAGGGTAAGTATCTGACTATAGACCCGATTATCGACCACCCTATTTAGGGTTTGGCCTGATTCTGTCATCGTGCAACCACACTCTTCTTAGAGTTGGGCGCACCCCATAATTTGTGCCTTCCTTTTTAGGGTTTGGTTGCTGTCGACCTGCGTTGCACAGCGCTTCAAAAAGCTGTGCTGTCTGTTGGGCACAAATTTGATATATTGTGCGGTATGATGCGATGCAACCTGATTGCTGCGCATGATCGCACAACCTGAATGCTGCACAACGTGAGGGTCGCACAACCTGACTGCTGCGTAACACAAGAGTCGCACAACCTGTTGATGTAACATGTTCTACTTCAAAACATTATTTAAAACTAATTTTTGTTTGTTCATCTTCATGTAGTTGACTTGAGGGAAGATCCCAATGCTGAAAGATTTGCCTCTCCATTTAATACTCCTGAATACAAAGAAGATTTATCACATGTGTCATATTCGCATTATGACCTTCCTGAAGCCAGGAGAGCTATACATGCAGCTCAAGAGAACTCCACACTACTGTATTTGATGAACGGACAGCCTCTAGAAAGTATGTATAATATAGTTCATAAGAAACCGGGGTTCTTGTTTGGTGATGCAATCAAGAAGATGTCCTAGCTCAAGGCCAAGAAGGAAGGCAGGGTTTATCAGTGTAGTGAGGGCAGGATGATGTACCTTCCGAAAATATCAAGATATCTATCATTGTCTCGATATAAATTTTTGAGTTACCCTCGCCGGATGGCATTGGATATAACTCCACAGCAGCATGCAAGAGTGGGAAGGATCTGTTACAGACTAGGTCCACAAAGCAGGAACCAATTCTATAGCATCTCAGATAAATACAGCTCCCATCTGAAAGGTCTGAGGCCAGGTTGTGTACCTTCCGAGGATTCTTCGCTGTTACTCCCAATCAGAGTACCAATTTTTGTGAACGAGTTTGCCAAAGTTGAAAGAACATACCCGGAGCAGACCATACGAATGACAGGCCTGGTAAATCCAGATAACAAGCGCAGGAGCAGCTTGACTAATTGGGTTCTGAATCACTTCAAAGACATGCTTCTGGAGATAGGTCTTTATGAAGCAGTCTAGGCTACAGTTTATGAGTTTTGCCCGAATGCACACATATTTCTGGCTCTGATAGAAAGGTATAATGATAGGACTGGTACCTTCATGACCCCGTATGGGGAGATCGACTTTACTCTTCACGAGATGAAGTTTCTTTCTCATATGCCGATGGGAACAACCCGTACGAGGAATACGTACCTACCAATGAAGAATTGGACATACTATTAATAGAAAATCCTGAAATGGTAAGGGTTTTTGAGGAGCTCTTGTGTCACTACAAGATATGTTCCCTCTATACAAGAGTGCTACCGTAGGGACCTGCTACGCATCCAAGTGGCTTGCTTATTTATTTTTGGGTCATATTCATGAAGACAAAATATTCGATACTTAGGCTTGTGACCCTTGTTTCTTCAAACCACTCGACAAAAGCGACATCCAAAAACTGATGGAGAAGTACAATCAGTTTGATAATGAGCTAGATGAAGATTGGTCCCCCTTCAAGGCAGGTGACAAGATCGAGAGTTATTTCAGACAAGGTTATAGACCTATGTCTAAAGAAGCCCAGTTGGCAGGCTTTCTTTCCATATGGTTACGACGGTTCGTAGTCCCTGGAGGCAGTACTGTCAACAGATTTCACCGGGGCGTCCTATTTGCTGCAGTATGTCTTGTGTTTGGTTATAAGAATGATCTCCTTTCAGCAATGACTTGTCGCTTAAATGCGGGCCTGCGCTCTTTTGTATATACCATGTTGCATGATAAGAATGTCAGGAATGAATTTCCCCGCACTGAGATGCCCTACACATATCTATATGTGTGGCTGCACTTGCATTATCCTGGTTTGATGAACCCAGATATGAGTGTAGTAGGAGGGGACTTCATGAGACGGTATTCCAACGCCCGTTGGAATATCAGCGCATTATTAGAATGCCGACGAGCATTGAATAAGGGTTCTGGATGGAGATTTCAATACGTTCCTCCCCCTTAAGAGTATGAACATGTTCCTCCCAATCTTATGGATTTAGAAACTACATCGTTCCGTTTGATTCTATCTACCTTTGAGTGGTTGAAGTCAATTCGGCCATCTCACTTGGTGTTTTGAAGAAGAGTGCTTCTTGGAACCATATCTGCCAAGCCGATTTGTCCGACAGTTCGGCTATGATCAACTACATTTGAGGAACGCTATAAATTGCCTAAGTGTCCGGGGTTATTCGATTAATGGAGCCAGGGCGTGGGAATACTACAACGTTTGGGACACAAAAGTAATATTCTCCATGCCAAATATCCCTACCCAGACAGGTCCACGTATTTGTACACATACGCGATCTTCCATACTTCAACGAATACTTTCGTCGAGAACTTCAGTCTGTCCTACAGCTTCGCAAGCGACAAACGTATGAAGGATAGGGTTCGTACAACATTGTCATTCAGAGATGCTGAAAATCAAGATCCGGTCGATGATCCGTTAGAAGCTTCCTTTGTGGGATTTGCCGATGAAGCGACTGACCCACTAGATGTGCCACTGAAGGTATGATGCCATTGAAGGTATGAAAAGACGAATCTCCTGCAAAGAGTCTTGGCAAAAAAAGGAGAGCTGGAGAATCATCAACTCATGATGATCTCCCTTCCTCACTCCAAGCTGTAGAGAAGAAGAAGAGGATGGTCGTAGTTGTTTGCCATTAAATATCAAGAATAATAATTACAGAGGAATTGAATTTGATTGCAAACTTGCTTGTACAAGAGAAAGCCTAGAAAGAAATCCTAGGAAACAATCTAAGAACAATTGTTTAGTTTTGATTCTGGGATGGGGGTGACGATAGAGGCTCGGAAAAGTGTAGCAACTCTGCCTTACTCCTTGGACTATCTGACACGATCCTTGCTCTTGAAGAAATTGCACTTCATAGGTTGCCAGCCTTTTACATGGGTGTGGTACCCTGCTATTTATAGTGATATATATCTTGAGCCGCATAGATGGCCACGAGTCCACGTAGCTACAACAGCACACCAAGACCCGCTCTTTGACCGCCAGCTGGTGACTTGTTGAGATTTTGTTGCAGCAAAT
The DNA here is from genome assembly GCA_029216955.1 of Iris pallida. Classification (NCBI taxonomy): domain Eukaryota; kingdom Viridiplantae; phylum Streptophyta; class Magnoliopsida; order Asparagales; family Iridaceae; genus Iris; species Iris pallida. The sequence goes on along the minus strand of JANAVB010024000.1, from coordinate 10,118,135 downwards.
CTGAGTGGTTGAGACTTGGTCAGCCTGCCATATGTCCTATCGCAGGATAGGATGAGTCTGCTTGAGTCATTTTGAGCCGCATAGTTCTTTCAGTGTTCGGCCATGCTGGGCCACATAAGACTCATGCGGCTTAAGTCGCAGTCTCCCTTAGTCCGCATGTAGCTTGGGAACTTTTTGAGCCGCGTAGATTCTATATTCTGGGCCGTATAAAGCTCATGCGGCTTAGGTTGCAGTCACCTTTGGCCTCATGAAGCGCGCATGGATTGAGCCGTATAAGGTTCATGCAGCTTGGATCGCAGTCCTTCTAGCCGCATGACTATGTCCAGTCTGGTGACATAACATTTTGTCTTATCTTCTTTTTTTCAGAGTGTCAGCTATCAATTTTGTCAGAGTTTGTCAGCTTTATCAGAAGGGTTGATCAGCCTGGCCGCATAAGTAACTCTTCCTTCTGCAGTTTAAATCAGTCTGGTTGCTTTTGATATATAATCTGAGATAGTGAAGATGGGCCGCAGGGGGCATGTCGAGTATGTCATGCGGCACTTCTTTATTGGGACCAGTTTGGCCCAAAGTACTCATGCGGTCAGTTGTGATCCGCATGAACCCATATTTTCTATGCTTTTATAAGACCCCCTTCAAAGTTTTCAAATTACAAATTTGGAATACTTTGAATAAGAAGCATGGAGATATGTCAAGCCGCATGGAGTCTTCGAGTCAGGAGAGACATTGAGCTGCAGGGAAATTTTATGCCGCGGGGAGATCTTGTGCCACAGGGAGATCTTGTCCAGACCGCCAGCTGTCACTGTTGCATTTAGTGACTTGATTTGGTTTTGGATTTGGTGCTGTTTTTGAGATAAAGTTGACGGTCACTAAGGATAAAATCCCCAAACGTCATCATTATCTTTAATGGACTCGAGAATCAAAACGGTGCTCTTTCGAAAACCCTATAAATATAGGTTGTTCAGAGAGGGATTTTTTTCTCTTTCACCTTCTTCTCCTTCGTCTATATATTCTTTGTCATCCTTTCTCTCCCAGTTAGCCATGGCTCCAAAAGTTTCCAAGTCAACTGGTGCTGCGGCTAAATGGAAGGGACTCGCCTCTCCGTCGAGAGCTACGGACTCTCCTTCCATTCATCCCGACGTACAACCCCCTATCAAGGGTAAGGATGGTGGGAATACGACGATTTAATTTTTGAATGGCCATATCGCTTATTTTATGCGCAGGCCTGTCATGATCGATGTATGCCCAATCTCATTGGACCGCATGTGTTCTGTATGATAGGGCCACATGGGCTGAAGCATACACTTTGTTTTCTTCTGAATGTTAACCCCTCCTTTTTCTGTTTTTATATTTTTTAGGGGTTTGGCTAGCAGATTTCTCTAGGACCGGTATCGATAATTTTTGGCATGGTGAAGATGCAACACTTGACGCATACATCAGAGAGCTCATAACTCTTAATGCTTTGGAAGAGTTTTCCTCAGATGGTAGGAAGAATCTTTATACATCGAAGAGTCGGACGCTGGTGGGGCATCATCGTGAAAGTTCTGTTTTCACGGCTCTCCAAGTAGGCAAAAGCAATACTAGGGATGTTGTTTTGAATGTATGGTCTTTTGGAGGAACGGGACTAAGATGTCCGCAATATGGAGGAGATAAAAGCATGCTATATTTGCCTTCCTCCGTACGGCTTCTCGAAGATTCAACAGCCTTGTTTGCTTCTCAGCAGTAAAACAAGACTTCTTTCGAGGGCCACGAAACTGCTTTTTGATGAAGGTAATGTGCTGCCAAACTGACCAAACTATGTATTGCTAGATTTTTCTTTCTTTTCTTTTTACTGCCGATGTCGTCCTATGAATGTAACTGATTTTGAATAAACAAAGTACATTCAGCCCATTCTTTGTTTGTGGTATCTGTGGTGCTTGTACTAGAGGGCCTAATACAGCATTTGTGTTTTGATAATGGATATCCCACTGGAGGACTTTTTGTGGACCTATTGCCCTTTTGTGCATCTGGAAATGCGAGCAAATAGATTTGAATGGTATTTTATGGACCTACTACTCTTTTTATGCACGGATGGTGTGAGTAATAGATTAGGATAACTTCTGTGGACCTATTACCCTTTTGCGCACTGGTGGTACGGGTAATAGATTTGAAATGAAACCTAACAGAGGTAATATGGACGTGATATGTTTTGTGGTCTTAACACCATATCTTTTATCCCAGGTTGGGTACAGGTGTTAAGTCGGGAGACTATCGGTATCAGAGGTAATATGAATATGACACACGATAATCAGGAATAATCTTTGGTGGACTTATTACTCTTCTACGCACTGGTGGTGCGAGTAATAGATTTTGAGACAAAACCCAACAGAGGTAATATGGACGTGATAGGTTTAACACCATGTCTTTTATCCCGGGTAGGGTACAGGTGTTAAGTCAGGAGACTATCGGTGTTAGAGGTAATATGGACGTGATACACGATAATCAGGACCAGGAAGTTTGCTCAGAGATAATGATAAACTGGGCAGACTCCTGGGTGATAAAGCATTAGAGTGGAAGTTCAGAGGTATCAGCATACATAACTTGCCACTTAGGGAGATGCGATGTGAATCTACTCGGAGTAAAATAGAGTGTGAGTTCAGAGGTATTTGGGATACATAACTCGATGGTCTAGTGAGTTCAGAGGTACTTGGTGTACATAACTCGATGGCCTGGGAGATTTGGTGGTTTGAGGAAGTAGCAGCATGTCCTTAGACATAGTATTTCTTCAGGAATTTGCCGTTGATGGCCATTATGAGCAAGTCTCCGTTCTGCTTCACAAGTCGGTATGCGTCGTTGGAGAATACGGTCTCGATGATGAATGGACCCTCTCACTTGGGCTGAAATTTGTCGGCAGTTTTGTGAGTCATGACCATCGGTCTGCGAACGACCAAGACGAGATCGCCTATTTGGAATGTCCTCTGCTTGACTTTCTTATTAAAGGCCCGAGAGATGCGTGCTTGATAGAGCTCAATGCTTTGCTGAGCTTGCAAGCGCTTCTCGTCTAAAGCTTCCAATTCTTGTAGCCGTTGACGGTAGTTATCGTCCGATGTCAACCGGTAAGTAAGGGCCACACGAAGTGAGGGGATCTGAGTCTCTAATGGAAGAACTGCCTCGCTTTCGTACACCAGAGAGAACGTTGTATTTCCTGTAGCCTTCCGACTCGTAGTGTGGTACGCCCATAAGCATTTGCCTATCTTTTCGTTCCAGTCGTGTTTGTTTGAAGACACGAACTTCTTGAGAAGTTTGATTATTGTCTTGTTAAAGGCTTTGACCAGACTATTAGCTGATGGGTTGTATGCTGTTGAAGCAACATTTTGTATCCGATTCTTGTCACATAATCGATAGAAGGCATGGCTTGCGAACTGCGGACCATTGTCATGAATGATCCTCCGCGGCAGTCCAAAACAGAAAATGACGTGATGTTTTATGAAACTTGTCACGCCCCAGAACCAGAATACTGGAGAGCGGGGGAATGACTCAGCCAGTTACGTATTATGGGTAGAAGAATACCGTATAATACGATCAATGCTGTCTAAAAGACGAGGGGGTACATACTACATGAAAGTCTCACTATGGTCACTTCACATCTATTGTCTCAATCATTCAAAACAAGGAACAGAAATAGAGAACATGTAAGATAAAGCAGTAAGGCGTCCCAAATGCTCAGTCAAAATGTTCTTAATATCTGGCTTTACAAAACATAGCCAGATGATGTAGCAAGTATACACAATTGTTTATCAGCTGCAGCCTGACTTAGTTACAATTATGTAAAACTAAGTATAAGACGATCCGACTAACATGTCGGTGCTAAACGACAAAATATAAAGTAAGTAACAAAACGAGCGAGGAAGTAAGGAACCCACTCGAGTCCTCCTGCGATCATTCCTCTAGTATTGACCATCTTGGAGGTGGAAGTAAGCTGAGTCTTCGGAAACCGGCTCTAAATCTGGCCATGCAAATCCAGAGAGGTTAGACCACTAATAGCAAGTACCGCAAGGAAGTACGATATGAGGAATTGGAACCAGTAATAAGAGAATATAATATATAGATCCCTGCTTGCTACTGGGATTCTCATAACATCACGACACTTCGAACCGACTTCCCAACCAAACAAGGACAGAAGTTAGCCCGTCATATCCTGACATTCTGATCATCTCAGTTAGTTAACAGAGTAGGTATAATACACAAACAAGTCAATTTAACCGGCTATTCAACTCCCACAGCTTTCTACCGTGAGTCCCAAGTTACCTTGGAAATATGCAATAAGAATTCCTCAGTTCTTACTATGTGCAAGCAAGGCTAGTCTATCCAATCAATCAATTGCACCCATCATGAATTAGACGAGTCCCAGCGGGATGCCCGTCATCGATATATAATGTATAATAAATAATATAAGTAGATACCGTTCCCTGCCCGTGTGGCAGATTTGCAGTATCTGTGGGAATCAGCCGGCCTGTCGGGCACTTAATAGTCCCAAAGAGGGCTGCCATGTAAGAACTCGGGAATCCATTCTCTCCATGCAATCGTTATTTTATTTAACTTAATAGCCTCTATGTTAAGTGAAATTCTATGTCGTGGATCATGGTCATTCAGAATGAGTACTTTCGTACAAAGTACGATATGCCCAACTCTACAACGATACCCGTACGGTTAGGTTGTAGGTCTTATATAGCGTAATGCAACAATCGAAACTAACCACGGAATAACCATGTCTTGACCATTAAGTACACATGCTGTTTTTGTAGAAATAAATAATATTGAAGCCTGCATATGCTTGTATGCCAATATTCGGGATTGGCCAATCAATTACTATAGTTCATAGTTAGTATGAACGTGTCTCATTCACTCAATTCAATAAGACGACTAGCCAGTCTCTTAGTTCCAACTAGGAAAGCATGATCAATTATTAATAACAATTAATGCTAATTTAATGTCAAGGAGACAATCCATGTTAATTAATGCTAAGATAACAATCCATGTTAATCGATGTCAATCAATGTCAATTCGGGACAAGAATCAGCCCAAAGGCATTACGGACTAGAGTTCATGTGGCCAAAAAATTATTGGTTCAAGTGGCTGAGTAAAAATATGCATATGCGGCTAGGGAACCTAAGCCCATGCGGCTGGGATTCAAACTCATGCGGCAGGAACAGTAAAAATCTCATGCGGCTGGGATAGCACGAGCCTATGCGGCTGCGGGTGAACTGAGTCCATGCGGCTCAGAATCACAAGCCTTATGCGGCTTGAAAAGAATAAAGTCTCATGCGGCTCGGGCTATAAAGTCTCATGCGGCTGGAAGCGGGTAAGCCCATGCGGCTAAGAAGACGTGCGCCTATGCGTCTAAGAAGAAATGCGCCTATGGGGCTAAAATAGGACTCGGGTCCTTATGCGGCTAGATAAGTTCAATGCCTTATGCGGCTGGAATAAAGTTCATGCGGCTCGGCGGCTTAAAGCCATGCGGCCAGGAAAGTAATGCGCCTATGCGGCTGAAATATTAAGCTTGTGCGGCTCAAACTCCATGCGGCCAGGATACTCATGCGCTCATGCGGCTCGAAATATAATATGTTCATGCGGTCGAGAACTAAATGGTTCATGCGGCCAGAATCTCCACGCGGCCAGGACTGTTCTTCTTCTCCGAATTTTTGCAAACAACACCATGGAAGCCATTGCTTTCCCGCTCTCTATGTCCTTCATTCCAAGCCCAAATCTGGACTTCCATAGGTCAAAATAGGGTAGAACGAAATTCTCTAAAACATGGTGTAGAAGCATGGAAAATGATCCATGCGGCCAGGAAATCTCATGCGGCTCAGAAAGCCCATACGGTTCAGAAAGTCATACGGCATAAGGGACTATGCGGCCCAAGACATCCTATGCGGCTCAGAAGACACGTGGCGTAATATTGCTCCCCTTCGACCCATGCTACATTAATTGCTTTGACGGCTGACAACTCTGAAAAAGTGACAGCCCTGATACAAAAGAAGTAATTATGACTCTGTCATAATGACAGTCCCCTAGGGAAGAGAAAGAGATCTCTGACACAAATCCCTCGAGATACATAAAATGCCACGTGGTCTTGCCACGTGGACGATCATATGCGGCTCGAGCGAAGACTTTCCATGCGGTTCAGAATGAAGCCATTCCATGCGGCTCAGGCCGAGACAGTCTCATACGGCTCAAACGGAGGCCTTCCTATGCGGCTGGAGCGGACCATTTCCATGCGGCTCAAGCGGATGAATCCTTATGCGGCTCGCAATGATCACCTCCATGCGGTTCAAAAGTTCGAAGGAGGGCCACTACCCGAGCAGCCCTGACACATTGTCCGAACCTTATGCGGCCCAACTCTTATGCGGCTCAATCTTCATGCGGTTCAGATCCCCCAGTGGCTCCTAGGACACGTGTCCTAAGCCGATCAATCTCTCAGATTTATTGCAATCAGAGATTGGGTCAAATCTCAATAATCCGGGACACGTGGCAGGAGAATAAATCAAATTTATTCGCAGACATCAGAAGATCATTATGAGGAAGATTTATTTCAATCAGTATTAATTGTTGATGAGATTTGGTGTAATCTATACTTAATGGTCCAGATTCATCACCATCAAAACGAATGGTCTAGATTGACCAATCCACAGGCCACCGCCATCTCCAAGAAGCAATCATTTGTAACCCTAATGATCACACCCCATTCATATAAATAGCAGGGTGCCATCCCCTTGCAAAAAAAAGAAGGAGAGATATACTTACATAGAGAGAGACGCACATACAGAGAGAGAAATACATAGGAGCACTCTTCGAGATCAGAGGGAGCATTAGAGTACTTGGAGAGAAGAGCAGAAAGAGAGCAAAGGGAACATTTCTTCCAACGCCGAGCAATCTTCTGGAGCCAAGGCTGCATACCGATCGTCCAAGGAGTAAGGCAGGGCTGTCGTCGCCTTCCCGAGCCTCTATTGTCACCCTCCAGGATCTAAAATAAACAATTATACTTAGTCTGCTGTACCTAGGCTTTCGTCCCTAGACTTTCTTTGTACAAGCGAGTTTGTAACGTGAAGTAAAAGTCCAGTCCTCCGATAATTGTTCTGCTCTTTTATATTTCATGGCAAACACGATTGCGACTCAGCTGGGGACAAACTTCTCCACGGCTGAGGAGTTGGTGACGCAGTCGGATGCAGCCAAGCTTGGCTCCACGCAACAGAAGATGGTCGTCCGTTTCGACCAACAGGCGTTTGAAGAGATGCTCTCTGAAGGAAGTGCTGGCCCGATCCAGAAGCGAACCCGCACAAAGAAAGCTCGCTGCGAGTGGAGGCCAAAATCATTTGCTCCCCTACAAGCTTTGGACGGGGTACTCTCCGCTATCCAAGACGGCGAAGGCGACTCTCATACGGCTCCACTTCGAGCCGAAGAGAACTCTGCTGTCCCCAAGTCCGGCAAAGGAAAGCACTACGATGCTGGACTTGCAGGGACAAAGAGCGACTCTATGCGCCCCAAGAAGAAGTCGAGCACTCCTGTGGCCAAGTCTGCCAATCGTATGCAGGAGGCTCATGCGGGTGGATCTACCAGCCGCATGAAGAAAATCCATGCGGCCAGATCATCCAGCCGCATAAGGAAGACGCATGCGGCTGAGACTCCCAGCCGCATAAAGAAAGTCTATGCGGCTACGTCTGCCAGCCGCATACAGACCAACAATGACAGTGGCATGATGCCTAATCCACGCGGCTCTGTCTTCGACCGCCTCTCGTACGGTCCTGATCTCTTGTGCTCCCAAGAAGATATGTCCGACTCTCTCCAGTATCACTTAGACTCTTTCTACTATGTGCCCTTACGCACTAGAGCGAAGAAGTCTAAAGCAGCGCGAGCCTGGCAAGTTCGGTCCGCTGATCTGACCTCTGACCATTCGAGCATTTCGTATACTGTTACGCGAGCCTCGGATGGGAAGTTGTACAGAACCACTCGAGTCTAGCCCCCGGCGGCAGAAGGACAGAGAGGTTCGTAAAAGTCTCCCAAAGTCCCGGGAGCAAACATGGTCGGTCAAGACCCATCTGACTTGTGTGAGGCCATCCTCCACAAATGCAAGGAAAGAGAAGATGCATCGGGGTGCAAAGAGTCCTTCCACGGACGTCACTGCACTCAAATTATCGTCAACTGCTGCTGCAACAGTGCGACGGTACGAGAAGACCAACAATCTGTATTTCAAAGAATGCAACAGCTATCTTCAGAAGACGAGGCACTCCCCGTCGTCTCCTGCAACTCGGCTCGGAGAGTCCCCGCTGATGGAAGAGGGAAGAAGACGAATGTTCCCAGCCCGAAGATCTCAACCACTGTAACTAAAAGATTGTCGTCTAAGCGGGTTCCCACCACCAGAGTTTTCCAAGGTACTCGCTCTAAGACGAAATCTGCTACAGTGGAAGATTCGTCGTCCACAACGCAGGGGGTTGCTGGGGCTGGGGGTAGCACTCCTCCGAGCCTCCACAGCAACCCGATGTTCCAAGAAGACGAGCCGGGGGCGACAACTCTCCTATCGGAGACTGGGGGTACTGTTCCTTCCGAGTCTGAATCGGAAGGGAACATACCCACATACCCCGATGACTTCTCACTACAGGGGTACGATTCGGAGGGCGCTTCCTCCACCGCTCCGTCTATCTCTCCTCATATGAAGACGGTATTCATGACAGACAGCAATCAAGGTGGTTTCAGTGATCGCCAATGCATCGACACTCTAGAGGCCATACTACATGCCTTGGTCAAGTCTATAGACGAGATCAAAACGGCCCTTCCAAATCCCCAAGGAGGGACGCCTGGCCAAACAAGTGCGGGTCCCGCGGTTAATACGGACTCGAACTCAGTGGCACCGAACCCGGGCAACAATCCTCCGGAAACAGCGGCCCCCACCGCCGCGGATGAGGCCCGAGAAGCGAGAAGAGAGGTCCAGGAGCTCCGAGCCATGTTCCACGCTCGAGAAAACTCTCAAGACCTCAGAATACGGCAACCATGCCCTGCTGCATGGAGGGATGTTCCATTCCCACCAAGATATAAGCCGTTCAATATCAATCCGTATGATGGCAAGACCTCAGCGAGTCGGTACATCACCTACTTCGAGGTCACCACCGACCATCTGCCCCATGACGATGCCATTCTCACACGATTATTCATCGGGGCATTGGAAGGAGTCGCCTTCGACTGGTATCGCAATCTGCCGGACAACTGCATCCACTCCTTTGCCGGCTTCAAGCGCATGTTCTTGGAGAGATTCTACGAAGTAGGGCAGGACATCACCATGTCCACTCTCATGGACGTCGTCCAAAGGGAGAAAGAGCTGACAAGGAACTACATCGAACGGTTCCGCCAAACCGCCATGAAGTTGCCCTCTAGAAATCCAGATTCCTCTTTGATTAAAATTTGCCAAAAGAGGCTGCTTCCAACAATCAGTCTCTGGATGGACGAAAGTTAATTCAAGGATTGGAAGACATTTATCATCAGCGCCACAAGCGCCGAAGAACGATTGAAGAAGGCTCGCCAACTGGGATTGCACATCTCAGACGGAGAGAACAAGGGCAAGCCTCCCAACAACGATAATGGGGGTAGCCCCTCCAATAATCGGGACAGCAGGGGAAAGCAGGCTATGGTGGCCGATACAGCACACAAACCTGAGCCAAATCCAGCAGACAAACAATGGCCGTAAATCACCTACTCCTTCGAAGACGGTCACGTCAAGCCTATCTTAGACATGCTCATACAAGGAGACAGAATTCAGCTCCCTCCACCAAGATGGGAACCGCGGCCGACAGAGATAGAGAATCCAAAGTACTGCCATTATCACCGCTACGTCTACCATGCTACACACGACTGCTACCAGCTAAAACGGTACATCCAAAATCTCATCGATTCGAACGCTTTGGCTATCGATTTCGAAGAGATAACCGTGGCAGCCAATATGGTATCCGTACAATTCGGCAGCTTCCCTCCGACGGAAACTCAAGACGGGGTGGTCCCCATCCCTCTGGCGACAATGGAGATTGCTAATCTTCCACCTCCCCGAGATCGGGCTACTGGTCTAGTGCCCCTCACCACATCACGAGGGGATGTCATATGGATCCATCCAGACTTGGTATCAGAAGTGACTCGGCCCACACCATCTTCCACCTACAAGAAGAAAAGTGGAAAAGTCAGGACCTGCCACACAATCTCGATAGACATCGAGGAAGCTACAGCCGTTGTCACGCGGTCTGGAGCGCAATCCCAACCTGGGGCTGACAATCCAACTGAAGATCATCAACCCACTATAACTGATGCTCCGGGACCGGCTCAGCATCCGACGACGGATAAGCCTAGGCCGAGGGAGACTCGCTTCGACAAATCCCTCCGAAAAGAGGTAGCCCAAGGGCTGGAGAGGCCCTACAACTTCGACATCTTGGCACAATTGGCCAACACACCGGCCAAGTTGTCATTATACGAGATCCTGAGACTCTCCAAGGATGTTCGTGCGGCTTTGAGCGATGCACTCCAAAACGCCGACGCATACCTGGCTCAAGTCAACCTCACGGGAGAAAACCCGCCTGCGGATCTCCAAGACAGCGCCTGCACGGGAGCAATGCCCAACATCGTCTTCACTCCGCAGGACATGCTCATCAAAACTAATCTGCACGATCGCCCACTATACTATACTGGATACATCGGTGACGTAAAAGTGGATCGGATGCACATTGATCCTGGCTCTTCCATAAGCATTATCCCGAAGGGTCTGCTACATCATCTCCGTATCCTAATGCATCGCCTGACGCCTACAAGCACCGCCATCAGCGGTTTCAATTCGGGCAAGAGCTACCCTATTGAAAAGATTCGTCTGAAGTGTCAAATCGGCGACCTCCAATCCGAAGTCACCTGCTACGTCATAGATGCAGACACTTCTTACAACATCCTCTTAGGGCGCCCGTGGATTCACGATTATATGATCGTGCCTTCCACGCTACACCAGTGCTTCAATTATGTCGACAAACACGGCTTTGTTAGGATAGAATTTGCTGATATCGATCCCTTCAAAAGGGTTGAATCTTACTACTCAGACTTTTGCCTGTATGAAAAATCGAAGAAGCATCTTGGTGAAGGGGATATACAAGCTAGTACCGAGACAGCCACAGGATCAAAAGAGCCTCTGACGATCCACCTCCAAGCTCACAAACCTGGCAAGTCTGTACCCCTTACCGCCACTCTGCGTAAGGACGCAATCAGCCTCTCGGCACAAGAAGAGCAGATGATAATCCGACTGCCAAGGTCTGGCCAAGTGCCAAGATCCACAACGGGGCCACTGACAATCAGACTGCCGAGAGTCGGTCAGCCCCAAACGGAGAAGCTCAATCCCTCCGACAAGCAACTGACGATATGCCTTCCCAGGAAGGGTCGTCACCCCGATGCAAGGTCTGACACTTCAAGCGAACCAGCCACTCCCCGCCTCATATCGAGTACCAAACTGGGGGTCGCTAGTCTGCCAACAACTCCACGCTCAGCACCATCAGCTGAACCTCTGACGTTCAAGCTGCCCAGGTCGTCCTCTCAGTCTTCATTTACACAAGGGGTAGCCGAAGAAGAACCAGAGCTAGCCAAGTATGTGGCTGCCCGCACGGATGTTCCCTCCGCGGATGATGTAATCCCCCTAGAAAAGATACCTTACTTCATCAATAAAGGGCTATCTTTGAACTACCTCGAGCTTAATAAGCTTTGTACAATGTACGCTATGGAACACGGTATAGGCACTCACCTACACACACAGGTGACCAATGTCTACACCACAATCCAGCTTACTCCAGCGAAAGACGCTTACCGCATAATCGAGGGAGGGGACCATCCAATCATCTTCGGCCGGAAGGATGATCCGCATCCCTTCACCATAGAAGAAGTCGACCTTGGATCGGATGCCGAAAGACTGCCTCTGTATCTTTATAGCCCCTAATCTAAATATCTCATACAGAAACAGGGGTATGATCAGGAAACGACGCCGGGTTTGAACTACGGTACTGGACGACGATTACCTTTGAAGCCAGGATACTTATGCGCTCATGCGGCTCGGAATATAATATGTTCATGCGGTCGAGAACTAAATGGTTCATGCGACCAAAATCTCCACACGGCCAGGACTGTTCTTCTTCTTCGAATTTTTGCAAACAACACCATGGAAGCCATTGCTTCCCCGCTCTCTAAGTCCTTCATTCCAAGCCCAAATCTGGACTTCCATAGGTCAAAATAGGGTAGAACAAAATTCTCTAAAACATGGTGTAGAAGCATGAAAAATGATCCATGCGGCCAAGAAATCTCATACGACTCAGAAAGCCCATACGGCTCAGAAATTCATGCGGCATAAGGGACTATGCGGCCCAAGACATCCTATACGGCTCAGAAAACATGTGGCGTAATATTGCTCCCTTTCGACCCATGCTACATTAATTGCTTTGATGACTGACAACTCTGAAAAAGTGACAGCCCTGATACAAAAGAAGTAATTATGACTCTGTCATAATGACAGTCCCCTAGGGAAGAGAAAGAGATCTCTGACACAAATCCCCCGAGATACATAAAATGCCACGTGGTCTTGCCACGTGGACGATCATATGCGGCTCGAGCGAAGACTTCCCATGCGGTTCAGAATGAAGCCGTTCCATGCGGCTCAGGCCGAGACAGTCTCATACGGCTCAAATGGAGGCCTTCCTATGCGACTGGAGCAGACCATTTCCATGTGGCTCAAGCGGATGAATCCTTATGCGGCTCGCAATGATCACCTCCATGCGGTTCAAAAGTTTGAAGGAGGGCCACTACCCGAGCAGCCCTGACACGTGGCCCGAACCTTATGCGGCCCAACTCTTATGCGGCTCAATCTTCATGCGGTTCAGATCCCCCAGTGGCTCCTAGGACACGTGTCCTAAGCCGATCAATATCTCAGATTTATTGCAATCAAAGATTAGGTCAAATCTCAATAATCCGGGATACGTGGCAGGAGAATAAATCAAATTTATTTGCAGACATCAGAAGATCATTATGAGGAAGATTTATTTCAATCAGTATTAATTGCTGATGAGATTTGGTGTAATCTATACTTAATGGTCCAGATTTATCACAATCAAAATGAATGGTCTAGATTGACCAATCCACAGGCCGCCGCCATCTCCAAGAAGCAATCATTTGTAACCCTAATGATCACACCCCATTCATATAAATAGCAGGATGTCATTCCTTTGCAAAAAAATAAGAGATATACTTACATAGAGAGAGACGCACATACAGATAGAGGAATACATAGGAGCACTCTTCGAGATCAGAGAGAGCACCAGAGTACTTGGAGAGAAGAGCAAAAAGAGAGCTAAGGGAACATTTCTTCCAACGCCGAGCAATCTTCTAGAGCCAAGGCTGCATACCGATCGTCCAAGGAGTAAGGCAGGGCTGCCGTCGCCTTCCCGAGCCTCTATCGTCACCCCTCAGGATCTAAAATAAACAATTGTACTTAGTCTGATGTACCTAGGCTTTCATCCCTAGGCTTTCGTCCCTAGGCTTTCTTTGTACAAGCGAGTTTGTAACGTGAAGTAAAAGTCCAGTCCTCCGATAATTGTTTTGCTCTTTTATATTTCATGGCAAACACATAGAACCATCAAAACTTGGAAAATAACAAAGTTACTAGATCAAAACCCAAGAAATCCGAAAATGCATTAAACTTAGATCTACATGAAATAAACCATGGAAATTGTAAATACTAAATACTAAAGTATCTAATAATCTTGAGAGGAAGACAATGGAATAACAAAAATAGAGATCCATCGAGAAGCAAGTTGGCACTTGCCTATGCGGCTAGGTAGGTGGGGGAGAGTTGAAGAGGAAGAAGAACAGTAATGGTGAAGTAATGAAGAGAGAGAAAGGGAATGGGGCTTTAAATAAAAGGGTGGTGGTAGGTGGGGAGTTGTTGAACCATCCAATGATCGAAAATAAACCAACCCAAGCTGAATCCAAAAGCAAAGCAGAATGGAAAATGCTGGAAGTAAAATTATAGGAAATTAATTAGCGAGAAATTAAAGGAATTTAAATACAGAATAATACATGATAAATATTAAAAAAATATATTAAAGCAGTACATGTATTAAAATACGTATTCTGGGAACGGAAAGTGACATCCCTACCCTCCTTAGAAAAATTTCGTCCTCGGAATATCAAATCCAAGCAGGATAGAAACATCAGAGCTAAACTAATCTAAGTATAAGCAATTTAAGTAAGCAATCATTTTACAATGCCAATAGCAAGTAACATATCTATGTTTAACTACCGACGACACCAAGCAATTCTACTCATAAGGTGACAAGCATGAGGAGTTAAGACAATCAAGGTATACAGAAAGAGAAATACCTCGGGAGTCAAACAGGTGCGGATACCGTAATCGGTTGACATCCTCACGTTCCTACGTTGACTCCTCTAAAGTGTATAAAATCTCTAAATTTCTACTATTTTTTTTGTTTATATAAATTTGGTACTGATTTAAAATTTTTATTGTACGTCGCGTAGTCGTATTGTACGTCGCGCACGAAAGTTTATTTTTCTTGCTCGTCGAGTACGAATATGTACGAGCGTACATATTTTAGAAAAACATTTTTCTATTTTATTATACACTTTCAAAATATTACATATAATTATTATTCTTGCTATAAAAAGCCTTTTGTTTTTAAGAGTTATTAATCATAAATAATATTTTATTGTGTACTAGGAAAAGCATAATCATGTATGCATTATTTGTGCTTACATATATATTTCATAAATATTTATTTAAGTTTATTTCTAAATAATAATGTATTTTTGAAATTATTATTATAATATTTTTAGAAAATATATTTCGAAAATATTGTGGCAATTTAAATCTTGATTTAATTTTTGGATTATTTAAATAGATTAAATTAATATATATATATATATTTGGAATTTAATTTATTTGATTTGATTTTAAACTAAAGGGATATAATTTAAATAAGATTTGTATTTGGATTTGGATTTGAATTAAATAGATTGAATTATTAATTGGGTTTAAATATCATAATCCTTATCTTAATGGGAATTCCCACATCCTATAAATAGGCAGGTACTCCTCCATAAATTCCAGTTATTCCACAAAATTCCTCAACCCAAAACTTGTGCATCGTGTCTGTGTCCCTTCCCCTCCATTAATTATTTTTTCTTTTACATGTACATTTTCTCTCACGTCCGACAATTCCGGACATTCCTCTAGGCCATATGGGACATTCTCCGACACGACCCGAATTCCAAACCTACAATCTCCCCGACGACCACACCGCTGCCACAACCATCACTGTCGTCAACCATCCCCAACCAACCCGTCTTCCCCGTACCACATCTACCGCCGTTCCCAACACCAAGCAACACCCAGCAACCCGTCGTCCAGGCCAACCCGGACCTCCACCAGCAACACAACTCATCACCACCACCGGCGGCCACATCCGCCAGCCACCTACGACACCACCACCACTTTCCTTCCACCGACATCGTCGCCGACAACCACGATGCCAGCACAACCCTACTGCCACCACCACCTCTAACATCACGCCATCACCGTTCCACCTTCACCACCGTCACCACAACTGTCATCATCGATACCACCACAGACCCGCCACCATTACAGCACACCTTAACTCCACCACCACCAAAGCCATCGCCACCACCATCGTCATCATCTTTACCACACAACCACCGCCACCACGCCCAGCCATCCGGCCACCACCATCCGCCACCATCGGCGACTCCAAACCCAATGACCAAAGAAAACCCAAATAAAATTTAACCCACCGCCGTACTCACCTCCACCGATCGATTCCCAGCCGCGTCCGCCTCCTCCTTGGCGTGTCGTGCGACGAGCCCGGCCCCCGAACCCCTCTTCGGGTGTCGCGTCCAGTCGAAGTAAACAAATGACTATTTTTTTTAGAAAGTATTTTGTAGCAAAAACATAGTTTGTGCTTAATGTAATCTCAAAATATGGTTCTTAGCCGTAAATAATTTTTTAATATTATTTTGTTTCGCTTATGATATTTTTGATTTACAAGATATAGGTTTCTGGCTAAAATATTATTTTGACAAAAACTTACAATTTTGCCTTAAAACGGCTTTCGATTTTCGGGTATTTGTTTGAAAACATATTCTGACTAAAAATTTATATTTCAAGTATTATAAAATAGTTTCTAAAAAATAAATATATTATTGGACTTCCTACGATTTTTTTTTTCTATCTCGTGGTTCAGCCCATCTTTCCTATTCCTTTACCAATTCTCTAATACTCTATGTCTACCCTAACTAAATTGACCCTTCTGGACCCAATGGAACTGTTCGTGCCACCACCCGAGGTCACCTTGTGTAGTTGTTGTACCGAAGTCGCAGTTCGTGCCACCTTGAGCATTGCAGTACACCAGGCGCTCTACCAGGCAAGACACCTTGCCATTTGCTGTTTATTTATTTTAGCTCATATTTCATGCATTATTTATTTTCTTTATGCAAATAAACTGTGATACATGGCATAACCTGTTAGAACTTATTGTTCATTTATATTTCCTGCTATGTATTATTTTTCTTACACATTTAACCTAGATTTAAGGGACCACCTTGTGTGTTGCATTCATTGGCCTTGACACGTTGTACCACGAAGTTGTGTGTCGTATGTAGAACACGGACGTGCGTGATTAGCTGGCCACCAGTACGTATAAGCCGTGCGATAGGAATAACCGCTAATAGAGGTTGCATGCTAGTTTGACTTAGCGATTATAGAGGTTTACTGTTGTGGATACAACATAGTAGGCATTGGACAGGGAGGACAATTCCTTAGCGTATGGGCTTCGATGCACTTTCCCTTTTGTAACCCGTGAGCTCCGCCGAAGACGCGGGTCAGCTTATCCATGATTACTGACGGCCACTGACGTTCTGTGAAACGTCATGCTCTTATTGATTGGGCCTCTAGTGCCCCAAGGGGGGACTACGCCGATCCTATTTAGCTAGGGCCCATGCGTAGGAAGGATTGTTCTTAACTACATTTCACTTAGAACGGTTAGGCACCTTTATCCGTTAGGTACGAGTACTTTTGGTTTGGGTACTTGTATCTGACCGTGGTTTGGAACAATAACTTCTCGCGGATTAGTTCGTCACATCTTGTCCTTGTCTGGTTGTAGGTGTGACTTACTACTTCGATGAGAAGGTATTGAACCTTGTTGGTGTCCGGATACCATATTGGATTCATAGCATAGAAAGATACGTCACCGTGAATTAGTTTACCATCTCCTGTCGTTGTTTGGTTGGAGGGATGGTAAGCTAGTTCAATAGGTGTGTATTGGACTATGTTATAATTCAATTGACTTATTCATTTGAGCAGTATTTATTCAGTTTATATGGCATGCTATTATGTGTCTTGTTACGTCCCTCTGAGGACCTGATTATCTCTTCAGGTGTATGCTCTTGTCTTTCGCAGGTGCTCTAGCTCTAGTCGTGACCATCTCCATATCTTGAGGATGATTGCACTTGGATCGTCTTCGCTTCACTCGCCAAATTATTTCTTTTCTCATGTATTTTTCCTTTACTTGTTGGTAGTGGATTTGTCTCCGCCCAACATATTGTACCAAAAAATTTCATAGTTGATTTTATGATATTTTTATTCATTTATTTTGTGTGGATAAGATTAGTTATGGTTCGACTACATTTTACAGCTTATGTATCCATACGAGGCCTATGTACTTCGTATGTATACAGCTGGCATGTCGATGTACCTAGTCCTACGTATTTTGGGACTGGGGCGTTACTTGTTTTTGTGGTGGCCCAAGCAGGTCAAGATAAATTATTTGGTTACTTACCGTACCAAGCAAGCCTGCGAATAGGATTAGAAGTCTAGGATCTCATCCACATACTTGACCTTTTTCCTCGATTCCATATTCGAACTACCGTTCGACTCATCGATTGCATCTTGTTTGATTCCTTCTATCATTATTCTTATCTTCCCTTCGTGCTTGTTAGAGATTGACCCTACTAGTTAAATGTCCCAAAACACCATTAGTTTAAATTTTAAGTTGGGTAGAATGCCTTGTGACCTAGCAATCCCTTTGTCCTTGTGACCTATATTAGTAAGTTTACTTAGATTCTAGAATTTAGAAGACCCTAACCCATCTAGTCAACCAAGGACTTGGACAAGCAGACTGTAGGACGACTGTATGGAGACCAACACAGGATATGACTTAAAATCGTTTGAACTATTTCTACTTTCTTCCAATCTTAGTCTCCCGTGCCTATATTTTTACCACCTTGACTAATGTTGCTACTATAATCTAGGTTTGCAAACTCATCCATTTATCGAGTTTGTTCATGACTTATGATATTGAGCGCGCTCACTAACATATTGTCTAATCAGAATCGGTGCATGATGGCCTGATCAACAGAGTGCACTTTGGTTCACTTTTATCTATCGTTCTACGTGGATGGGGACATAGCTAAACTTGTCCTCTAGAGTCCCATCCGCGACTGCCTTGGCAACTCCTTTTGAATTATTCGGTCGCCTTTGAACCACGTATTCGTATTCGATAATGCCCCCTTCGAACTCTATATTGCGTTCGCCTTCACCTATTTTAGAAGGACGAAAGCATTGTACTAAAACTTCCTCTAACTGTCCTATCACCATGACCATTACCACCCAATGTAACTATATCTTTGTCTTGAACTACTCGACCTTTCCTTCGACCCTAAATTTACAATCTTGACTTTCTAATCACTTGAATTTAAGAAGTGATTACAATCGTCTCTTAATCATATCCTCAACCTAAACTACGACCGTATAAACTTCTTTAAGGAACCCTTCTATCTACCGTTGTGCCTTCTCACCCCTCCTAATTCTTAATTTCGAGGACAAAATTCTTTTAAGTTGGGTAGGATGTAAAACCCCTAAATTTCTATTATTTTTTTTGTTTATATAAATTTGGTACTGATTTAAAATTTTTATTGTACGTCGCGTAGTCGTATTGTACGTCGCGCACGAAATTTTATTTTTCTTGCTTGTCGAGTGCGAATATGTGCGAGCGTACATATTTTAGAAAAATATTTTTCTATTTTATTATACACTTTCAAAATATTACATATAATTATTATTTTTGCTATAAAAAGCCTTTTGTTTTTAAGAGTTATTAATCATAAATAATATTTTATTGTGTACTAGGAAAAGCATAATCAGGTATGCATTATTTGTGCTTACATATATATTTCATAAATATTTATTTAAGTTTATTTCTAAATAATAATATATTTTTGAAATTATTATTATAGTATTTTTAGAAAATATATTTTAAAAATATTGTGGCAATTTAAATCTTGATTTAATTTTTGGATTATTTAAATAGATTAAATTAATATCTATATTTGGAATTTAATTTATTTGATTTGATTTTAAACTAAAGGGATATAATTTAAATAAGATTTGTATTTAGATTTGGATTTGAATTAAATAGATTGAATTATTAATTGGGTTTAAATATCATAATCCTTATCTTAATGGGAATTCTCACATCCTATAAATAGGCAGGTACTCCTCCATAAATTCTAATTATTCCATAAAATTCCTTAACCCAAAACTTGTGCATCGTGTCTGAGTCCCTTGTTAGTCCCGGGGCTTGACCAAAGATGGAAAACTGATGCAATCGAGATCTGAGATGTCACACAAAAAACTTTGCAGTGATCAAACTCAAGATCTATGATGATACAAAAAAACAAATAGCCAGATTACAATATGAAGGAGGGAAATAGAGAAGAGAAGATCTCTCGTTCTTCCTTGTAAACGTGTTGCAATTGGGACAGAATGAGTTACAATAATGTAGAAAAAGATGAGATAAAGAAAAGTTGCTGGGGTGTCAAAATACCGTTGCTCAAAGTAAGATCCTTGTAGATGGAAAACATTAATGCTTCGCTCGTCCAATCGGACTACTGCAAGTTGGAAAAGTTCGATGGAGAGCATTATCAAGTCTGGAAGAGAAAGGTTTATCTAACTCTTCAACTCAAAGACGTTGATCATGTACTGTTGGAGGAAGAACCTTCTGTTCCAGACACTGGGTCTACTGCCGCAATCAATACAGCTACCAAACTCCAGGCCAAATGGAGAAGGGAAAATAGCATCTGCAGGCTTCTCATCCTGAATGCTATGGAGGATTCCCTGGCAGAATCCTACTCGAAGAAGGAATTTGCCAAAGACATATGGGAGTCTGTGGAAAAACTGTATGAAGAAGACAGGAACATGAGCAAGATGTTTGTGGTTGAAAAATATCACAAATTGCTCTTTGAGGACGAGAAGTCCATGTTGCCACAGGTGAAGGAATTTTTGAAGCTGCGTCAGAAACTAGAAGACGAAGAGATGCCCCTTTCCGACAAGTTTGTCGTTGGAGGGATCGTCTCAAAACTTCCTCTGGATGGAGTACCTTCTATGCAAGGATGCTCAGGAAGAAGCTAGACATTAGCTTGGGAGATCTACTTCAAGAGATCCATGTTGAGGACGAGATGCGTTACCAATAGAAGATGGACACTCTGTCCAAACAGTTGGCTAAGGCCAATCTAGTGCAGACGAGAGATCCCAAGGGGAAGCAGGCGGCTTCTCACAAGAAGAAGGAATTCACCAATATAAAAGTGAAGGGTCCTTCATTCAAGCAACAGAAGTCCAAGTCCCAAGTGACTTGTTTCAATTGTGGCAAAAAAGGCCACTACAAGAGTGAATACAGATCCAAGCCTAAACAATCAGAGAAAGGTGAGCCTAATAAGGTTTCATTGGTGTCTAACATTGTTGCTATGATCGCACAGGTCACAACTGTGGGGGTTGACTCTGACTGGTGGATAGACACTGGTGCGACTTGCCATGTCTGTTCTGGCAAAGAATTGTTCGTCACGTACCAGCCGATATCTAAGAAGGTTGTCATGGCGAACCAGGCCCAAACTGAAGTTCTGGGGATCGGGACTGTGGAGCTGAAACTCACTTCTAGGAAGACTCTGATGCTTCAATGTGTGAAGCATGTTCCGGTGATTGCCAAGAACCTAATCTCTGGGAGCCTGCTCTGCAACGCAGGCTTAAGGATGGACATCAATACTGGTCAGATGGTGATGTCCAAGAAGGGAACATACTTCAGGAAGGCTTATCAAACCGAAGGAATATTTAAAATTCAGCTTGTCAACCAGTTTTATAACATTAATGCAGTTGCATTTTC
Organism: Iris pallida; assembly: GCA_029216955.1. Lineage (NCBI taxonomy): Eukaryota > Viridiplantae > Streptophyta > Magnoliopsida > Asparagales > Iridaceae > Iris > Iris pallida. Next base: position 10,096,863 of record JANAVB010024000.1, on the reverse strand, counting down.
TGATTATTCTCTTGAGTTGTGGCATAATAGACTAGGACATGTTCATTGTAAAAGAATTAACAAAATATCTAGTCTAGGACTTATATCCAAATGTGGGGGTAAGGTGGAGAAGTATGAAGTATGTGCTCAGATGAAGATCACAAGGAAACCCTTTAATCGGGTTAATCGAAGCACAGATCTTCTGGAGTTAGTACACTCCGATATCTGTGACTTCAAACATTTCTCTACGAAGGCCGGGATAAAGTATTTCATAAACTTCATCGACGACTTCTCAAAATACGCGTTCGTCTACTTGCTCAAGACTAAAGACGAAGCTTTCGAGAAGTTCAGAGAGTTCAGGGCCGAAGCTGAACGGCAGACTGGACAACAACTCAAGAGGTGGAGAAGTGATCGAGGTGGGGAGTACAGGTCTCATGACTTCGCATCGTTCTGCAAAGAACATGGAATCATATGCGAGACTACTGCTCCATATTCTCCTCAATCCAACGGAGTAGCAGAAAGGAAGAACCGAACATTAACAGAAATGATGAATTCAATGCTGCTTACTGCAGGTCTTCCAAAATGCTACGGGGGAGAAGCTGCATTAACGGCCACTTTCATTCTGAATAGAGTGCCATATGCAACTTCGGACGTAACTCCTCATGAACTCTGGTTCAAAGTCAGACCAAACTTGAATGTCATTCGAGTGTAGGGGTGTCTGGCGTATGTGAAGCTTCCAGATCTGAAGATTCAGAAGCTGGGGACAAGGACTACAAAGGCGATCTTCTTGGGGTATATCGAGAAGAGTGATGCTCGGAGATTTCTTGATATTGAGTCAAATCATATTATCGAATCTTGCGATGCTGAATACTTTGAAAACAAGTTTGTAAAAGACAAAAACATTATTCTTTCGGACATTCCGGAAAATGATGTAGGTACAAATGAGACTGAAATCTCATATGGGCCAGTAGTCCAAGAAGAAGCTGTTGTTGATGAAACAACTCTTGTACCAGAACTCGCAGAGCCGTCAGCAAAGCGAGCGAGGAGACCTAAAGACTTCGGAGATGACTTTGTCACCTATCATGTGAAAGCAGATTCGCTTACCTATGATGAGGCGATGAAGACCAGAGATGCTATCTTCTGGAAGGAAGCAGTGAATAACGAGTTTGACTCTATCACCTCCAATAACACATGGGTGTTGGTAGATCTACCTGAAGGAGAAAAGCCCATCGGATGTAAATGGATCTTCAAGAAGAAGATTAAGGCAGATGGAACTATTGACAAGTTCAAGGCCAGGCTGGTAGCCAAGGGATTTTCTTAGAAACAGGGGATAGACTACTTTGACACGTACACTCCAGTAGCTCGGATGACCACCATCAGGATGTTAATCGCTCTAGTAGCCATACATAAGTTGGTGATACATCAGATGGATGTAAAGATAGCATTCCTGAATGGGGAGCTGACCGAAGAGATTTACATGCAACAGCCAGATAGATTTGTCGTCAAAGGTCTTGAAGACAAAGTCTGCAAGTTGGTGAAATCATTATATGGTTTGAAGCAAGCTCCCAAGATGTGGCATGAGAAGTTTGACAAAGTTATTAGGTCAAACGGCTACAGAGTCAGCGAGACGGACAAATGTGTTTACACAAAGTTTGCTGATGGAAGAGGAGTCATCGTTTGTCTGTACGTGGACGACATGCTAATCCTAGGGACGGATATAGGCTGTGTCACGGAGACAAAGAAGTTCCTCTCAACCAAGTTCAGTATGAAGGACTTGGGGGACACAGATGTCATCTTGGGCATAAAGATCATCTGGACAGATACTGGAGTAGCGCTGTCACAATCTCACTACATTGAGAAGATGCTCACACGCTATGGGTATAAGGATCTTCCAGGGATCATTACGCCATACAGGTGTGATCAGAAGATGAAGCCAAACTCGAGGGAAAGCGTCAGGCAGTTGGAGTATTCTAACATTATCGGAAGTTTAATGTACGCAACCACTGCCACAAGGCCTGACATAGCTTTCGCCGTGGGAATGCTGAGTCGGTTCACAAGCAACCCAGGGATTGAGCACTGGAAAGCTGTGAAGCGGGTGATAAGATATCTCAAGAAGACTCAGATATATGTACTGCACTACAACGGGTATCCGACAGTAGTGGAAGGCTTCAGTGATGCTAGCTGGTGTTCAGAGGTGGAAAGCGGGAGATCCACAGGTGGATATGTCTTTTCCTTGGATGGAGCTGCTATATCGTGGAAGACGAAGAAGCAGACTATACTATCTCATTCCTCCATGGAATCTGAATTCTATGCACTTGAAACTGCAGCAAATAAAGCAGAATGGCTTCGGGAGCTCATGTATGATCTTCCAGTTGTTGGGGCTTAGATACTGGCGATATCAATATACTGTGACAACCAGGCGACTATGGCGGTGGCATCAAATGACCTCTTCAACGGAAAGAAGAGGACTGTGTGGTTGAAGCACAGGGCAGTACACGATCTTATCAAAAGAGGTGTAATTGCAGTGATTGATGTTCGGAGTCAGAAGAACCTGGCAGATCCGTTCACAAAGGGCCTCAAGCGCCAGTTGGTCGAAGACAGCTTGTAAAATGGGCTTGAAGGCATTCTAATAGTGTATCTTTGTAATCCTACCATAAAGTTTTATGCTATTAGTTCAAAGAGAAATCTACTAGGCATCTAACTTTTGGTTCAAAGGAGGTTCACTGACTGGGAAACTATCAGGTAATAGTGGGTACTTGTTCTCTGGAACATGAAAGGAATACGGACCCATAACCACTCTTGTCTACTATATATTTTCTGCAGAAAAAACAGATCCTGTGGAAGGTTGGCGTAAACGCCTTAATGAGTTCTCAGGCAGAGTGAATGCCTGGTGTGCTTTACAGGAAGCATGGTAGAGCAGCACTACAAAGAGTGAAACTCCATGCTACAGTAGGGTGACTCCACCATGAGGTTCCCAGGTCTGGGATAATGCCTCGGCTTTGCAAGCCAAGTCATAGCGGCGTAGCACCGCAAATAGGCAAATAGCCTAATGCTGTATGACGTAATTAAAGAGTTGTAGACGGCACTACAAAGGGGAGGATGGCCCCATGTTACAGTGGTAAGACACCACGATGAGGTACCCAGGTAGGGGTAAAGCCTCGGCCTTGTAAGCCATGTCGTTGCGGCGTAACACCGCAAGGAAGCCTTAGGCTTCATGCTGAGTAGATTGGCACTACAAAGAGGCTGAGACCTCATGCTACAGTAGTATGACACTACGATGAGGTTCCCAGGTAGGGGTAATTCCTCGGCTTCAAGCCATGTCATAGCGGCATAGCACCGCAAGGAAGCGCAAGGCTTCATGCCATGTCTCTTTAATAAAGAACTCACCTATAGTGTATCGAAAGAGATATCAGGCCGTCTCTTGAGGGTAAACTTGTAGACGCCCAAAATTATACACTGAAACCAGGCTGGCATAGGGCCTTTAATGTGCAGCCAGAAGCAGACGTAACTACACTTTGTGAGTGGGAAGAATTACAATTGTGGTGCAGAATTCAAGGCGTAGTCCATTCTTGTATCATATTGTTATTTAATCCATGCGGGAAGATTCAAGTCGTCAGCGACATCTATCCTAATGCAAAATGGACAGTTACTGTGGGGAACGCTCAATCCTGGACACATATATATGTTGTGATATGTGGGGGATTGTTGGTGCTTTTTTTATATGGAGAGAGCTTGCTCTCAACATGCCTTGTAAAAGTTTTGTCCCACATCGAAAATACACCATGAGTTATCTCAACATATATACTTGGTTGTGTTGTTGAGAGATGCACATGGGGTGGTGACCCTAAGGAGGGAACCATGTAGGTGATTTTACTAGGAGGTAAGAATAAGGCTCCAAGGATTAAGCATTAATGCTTTTGTCATTCTCTTGGATTAATTCCATTTGGAGCTAAGCCCCAAAGGGGCTTAGCGACTCGGACTCGGACTCAGACTCGAGCTCGGGCTCGAACTCGGACTCGGGCTCATGGACTCGCACCAGGCTGACTGTGCAGACTACAAGTCAGTTATGGAAAGACTGATTCAATACGATTAATTCAGATCCACTTTTTGTGGGATTTAATTCAATCTTTCCATAATATTTGAATTAATTTCGTTGCCATCTTTGTGGGATTTAATTCAATCTTTCCATAAGATTTGAATTAATTTCATTGCTATCTTTGTGGGATTTGAATTAATTTCGTTGTCATCTTTGTGGGATTTGATTCAATCTTTCCATAAGATTTGAATTAATTTCGTTGCCATCATTGTGGGACTTAATTCAATCTTTCCATAAGATTTGAATTAATTTCATTGCTATCTTTGTGGGATTTAATTCAATCTTTCCATAACTGAAAAGGTGGTTAGGGTTTCCACCCTCTCTCTATATATACTCTCTTCTGGCCTCCTTTGTGAGGGACTATGAATTTTATAAGTCAGAAAAGAGAAAGAAAGAGAGGGAGTTGCTGCCGCCATCGCAAATCCATCCGAGGAGTCAGAACAGAGGTGACTTCGAGCGTTCCACAAGTTCTTCAACTTGCTGGTTCCTGGAAGCAATTCGTGTGGGGCGAATCTTGCTTTGAGCAACAGTGTTTTGACACCCCATCAACTTTTCTTCATCTCATCTTTTTCTACATTATTGTAACTCGTTCTGTCCCAATTGCAACACATTTGCAAGGAAGAACGAAAGATCTTCTCTTCTCTATTTTCCTCCTTTATTTTGTAATCTGGCTATTTGGTTTTTTGCATCATCGTAGATCTTGAGTTTGATCACTGCAAAGTTTTTGTGTGACATCTCAGATCTCGATTGCATCAGTTTTCCATCTTTGGTCAAGCCCCGGGACTAACATCCCTTCCCCTCCATTAATTATTTTTCCTTTTACAAGTATATTTTCTCTCACGTCCGACAATTCTGGACGTTCCTCTAGGCCGTGTGGGACATTCCCTGACACGACCCGAATTCCAAACCTACAATCTCCCCGACGACCACACCGCTGCCACAACCATCACTGTCGTCAACCATCCCCGACCAATCCGTCTTTCCCATACCACATCCACCACCGTTCCCAATACCAAGCAACACCCAGCAACCCGTCGTCCAGGCCAACCCGGACCACCACCAGCAACACAACTCATCACCACCACCGGCGGCCACATCCGCCAGCCACCTACGACACCACCACCACTTTTCTTCCACCGACATCGTCGTCGACAACCACGATGCCAACACAACCCTACTGCCACCACCACCTCCAACATCACGCCAACACCGTTCCCCCTTCACCACCGTCACCACAACCGTCGTCATCGACACCACCACAGACCCGCCACCATTACAGCACACCTAAACTCCACCACCACCAATGCCATCGCCACCACCATCGTCATCATCATCACCACACAACCACCACCACCACGCCCAGCCGTCCGGCCACCACCATCCGCCACCATCGGCGACTCCAAACCCAATGACCATAGAAAACCCAAATAAAATTTAACCCACCACCGTACTCATCTCCACCGATCGATTCCCAGCCGCGTCCGCCTCCTCCTTGGCGTGCCGCGCGACGAGCCCGCCCCCGAACCCCTCTCCGGGCGCCACGTCCAGTCGAAGCCCTCGTCGAGACTCCCCGGCCGCATCACCGAGAACCCCCGACTGACCGCGCGCACCGCCCTGGTCGCGCCCGACGAGCACTGCCTCTTGCCGCCGTACGACCGCTCTTCCGCCCTTCGAAACCCCCTTCCCGATCTCCTTCCTCCGCCGAGCCCGAGCTCGAGCCCGACCCTCTCTTCCGGGATGTAACTCCACTTCCCAGTTTTTTGAGAAAATAAAATATTTGATTTTAAAATAGTAATTGATTTGGGTTTCAAATTAAAGGTTAATTTTTAATTTATTTTAATTATTAAAAATAATAGTTGATATTTTAAAGGGAAATAATTTGGGAGCAATTTTTCAAATTTGAATAGTTGTTACAACCAACTTGTGGTCCCCTCATTTTTTTAAAAAAAGTTTTAACTGATTTTTTTATCATTTTTGTAATTTTCGAAAAGGGGAAGGGTTTTATTGTAAGAATTTCGGAGTGGGAGGATTTAAGTAAAATATTATTTTTACGGGGGGGGGGGGGGGGGTTGATGCAAATTTATATTTAATTTCTTTAAAACATCTGAGGAGAGAGAAATCTATTCTCCTCCATTACTATTTTTTCCCGAGAGCTGTCCCCAAATTCCTTTTCGTTCCAGCCCTAGCTGGCGACTTCGACGAGCGGACTCCGGCGATCCCGACTTCGACGAGCGGATGCCAGCGATCCCGACCTCGACGGCGAGCCCTATCATCTTGGCGACAGCGTGGGCAGCTCTCTTCTCCACGGAGACGACCAGTTGAGTCCCTTCCAATTTTTCTTTTCCCCAATTCCTCCGGCAACGACGGCGAGGCTGTCGAGAGCGGGCGGTGATCTCCACCCCTTCGACAGCCATAGCAGTGTCAGGTGACTATGGCGGTGATAGCGGATCTCTCGACGGCGACGATTACTCACGACGACGGCCATCTCATGGCTACAGCAGTGGCGGGCGATACAGGATTCTTCTCCATCAACAGTAACGACGACCGCCCCCATCATCGACAGCGGGTGTATGAAGTCTTCTCTCCAGCCACGACGGACGCTCGGCAAGGATCGACGAGCGGTGAGTTCTTCATTCTGGATCGGTCATGGTGGAATTAATTATTCCTATTTCTATTTTGATCCATCAATTTCTCATCCTGTCCCCTTGTTTGATCAGCTGACTCTTGAGTCAGCAAATTTTACAGATCGATCCAAACAATTGGTGGATCCGATCACCTTTCTGACTGATGAGGGATCGAGTCATTGAAGCTAGGACGCTGGGATCGACTCGATTGATATCTGAACACGGGAAGGCTGTTCTCGACTCGGGCTTATTCTCAGGTAATAACCGACATTTTCTCTGATGCTTAGATCTAGCTTCTATGAATGTTTTGAGGATTTTATTTGGCAGGATCTAGGTCGGAAAGGGGGTCAGTAGGTTCGTTTGTGTCTGGCCTTGTCCGTGCCTATGCTGCTCGTATTGTGTTTTGTGCATAGTGTATGTTCCAGTAGCTGTGTCCGATATGGGATTGCGTCTGTATTCGCGTGCGTGCGTTCACGCCCTCGTATTCCTGCAGTGTGGTCATTGAAGGGTTGGGAGCAGGAAACTCTATTGACAGTAGAGACTTTATCTATCAAATTGCATTGGTTTAATCTGGTTGTAAGTTAATTGCAGGGATAGGTAGATGTTGCTTGGTTTTGGGAGGACTTAGTTTTTGCATTATATTTTGAATGATGGATCATTTATTTTGTATATGTGTTTTGTCTTGGTTTGAAATTAATCTGGGATTTTAGTTCTTCTGATTCTCTTGTAACTCTCTGAGTTATTTCTTCTTGATCGTTATATTGAGGAGTGGCTGGGATTTGAGTATAGTTTTTGGCAAATGTGCAGTTGGTCTGGACTGAGTTTAGGAGCGTCGTGTTGTTTGGTTGGAAGTTGCAGGAGGCGTCGATTCGAAACTGTTTAGGAACTCTGTTTATGGTCAAGTTTTTATGTTATAGACTCTGTAGCAGATATTGTGCAGCTGGTCAATTTTTTGAGTTGTACAAGCTTCTATTTTGACATTTGATGTATATAACTTTTATTTTGATTTTATCAAGGAAGTTGTGTGTGTGGTTGGGAATATGGTGGATTGGTTACTATGTGAGTTTGGTTCAACCATGGTTGGTATTGGGTTGCAGGTTGAGTTGTGACCTAGTGTTTGGCTTTTAAATTCTTTGATTTTGCTTCTTTAGCTTGGTTATGTTGAGTGCTGGAGTCATCAACAAGAAAGCTGGGTTATGTTGAACTGTTCGAATCATTTGGACTTTGATTTTGCTTCTATAGCAGGGTTGATGAGCTGTTCCTATGGCTAAATTTGGTTAAAGCAATTTAGTAATATATTTCGGTTTTGTGAATCTTGTTTCTTTAAGATTGTGAAGACTGAGATTCTGGATCTAATCCCAGAGGCTGGTGCTATCATAGTAAACCTGTGGTATATTTTTGGTTAAGAGTTTAAATTATAGAATAACTCTATTCATCCTGGTATTTATATCCTATATAGGTACTCTATAAATTCATGGTATTTTTCTATATTAAATATAAATGGAAAAGTTTATTTTGTAAAACATGCAGGTCTATCCTAATGGTACCTAGGTCTTAGCGTACTATTGGGGGACTTGATTTACACTAGGAAAACTTGATCACAGCATAGGAAAAATCAGAAAATAAGGGTATATCAGGTATATCAGGTATATTGATATTCTATAAACACTTGTTGTATTTAGGTCTAGGTTATTTTAACAGTTTTCTGTTTTTCAGATAGTTCAAAAGCATGCGACACCAGAACTGTCAATTCACCTGCACTTGACGTTTTCGAGCTTCCACTACCTTCTATCACTCTACTATCCCCATGGGTAGTACGTAGTTGACGGAGACGTTTGAAGAGTCACTTGACAACCAGAGGGAGCAAGCCATCCTTTCCAAGTCAGACTTGTGGATGCACTCTCCGAGCCAGGAAGGACTTCTGATTTCTAGAATCTCAGACTTTTGGACTTCCCCGACACCGAGCGCATATCTTGCACCAAGGAGCAGATCGAGAACCGGGACTTCTCTGAAGATTAGAGCCACCAGCCAGGAGATCCAGAATGTAGCACAGACAATAGGACACAACGAGAAATTGAAGCTCGAGAGGAACATGAAGACTTATGATGAAGATAACAACTACTGTGGATCCGTAAAGCGTCAACACACTCAGACCACGCTTCTTCAGCCCAGCTGGAGATTCAGATTCAGCCGGCGATCATTTGTATATCTGTCGCAGCTCAGGACACCACTACGAAGAGTGCCATAAAAGACGAAGGCTATGCTTGTACTGCTAATCGCCTGCCCACCAAGTTAAGGACTGCTGGAGACCGCTGATCACACTGCCCAAGGATAAGCACGAGGAGCACCAGTATCACAGAAGGATCCGTTTCTCCAGATTCAGCAACAGCATGGAGCACTACCATAGGGACCAGTCTACGACAGAATAGTTGAAGAAGGTTGAAGAGATTCCAGTCCCGGAAGAATACTGAAGATAGACTGAAGACAGAAGATTTTTTTTTTTTGCATGGTTGGAGAAAACCATGGATCAGGATTCATAATCCAGTTTTTTCTTAGATTCCTCTTGCACCCAGTTTGTTCCTTAAAAACCTCCTTGTTTCCTAATTAAGGATTATTAGATCTTATTTCCTCTTCTGAAACCTTGGTCGCAATTCGAGATGTATTTGGAAAGTTTGTTTCCGTTCTTGTTCGTAACTCTACTCTTATTCGAGATGTATTTGGAAAGTTTGTTTCCTAATTCAAGATTTGGTCCTACTCGAATTTTGTTCCCCATTCAGACCCTGTTGATATTTAAGACTTTACTTCGGATTACATTCCTATTTAAACTTATGCCATTCAAAACTTTGTTTAAATCTTGCTTCTATTCGAGATTTCATTTTCTATCTTTGAAATTTTGACTCGTTCTCTATGAGATTTTATTTCTCATTCGTGAATTGTTTTTCGTTCTATTCACGATCTTGTTTGATCTTGCCTCGTATTTTGAGATTTCACTTGTTTCATATCCGCTATTTAATACCATGTTTTTATATTCATTTTCACGACTTTGTTTTCTATTATTGGATTCTACTTGAAATTTTGTTTTCTATTTGAACGGTGTACTATTCGAGAATCATTCCTATTTGAAATATCATTCTGAAACCTTGTTTGAACCTTCGATTCTATTGATGCTTGTTTGAGATTTTATTTCCTATTTTTGACTTTATTCGGGAATTGTCCTCTATTTACGATTTTGTTTGCTATTGCGATTCGCTTATTTCATATTTACAATCCAATACCTTGTCTCCTATTGGAACCTATTTTCTAGTCACTATTCTAAACCTTATTTCCTTGTTGAAATTTTCTATTCAAGATTTTATTTCTTAAATTAAAACTTGTCTCCTATCTGATACATTGTTCAGTTCATCCTTCGAGACTCTGTTATCCCTTCGGAATAACGTCCCATATATGGAATCTTGTTACCATTTCAGATATCAGTTGATATTCTGTCATAATTTGAAACTTCGTCCTGTCTGAAATTTTAAATCTCCCTGGTTGCCCTTTTGTACTCGCTACTCTTCGATTGGATTCCGTATTACTTCATAGTACCTAATAAATCCTTGTATTCTAACAATCAGATAACTTCACCATTTCGTGACTTGGACTATTGAAACTCATTTTGAACTCCTTGGAACTCTTTTTGGAATTCCTAGGGATAAAGTCGAGAGGCTATTCGATGACCTACCATGGCATGACAGTTGCGCGCTGCAGCCATTAGCTGGATTATGGAGACTGAAGGTTCACTGCAGCCAGTAGCGCACTGGCGAGGCCGGAACTTTAAGTTGAAGTGATTTCAAACATTCATAGATTTCGGGTATTATTGAGACTTGTCCTAAACTCTTCATATTTAGATCCCTTGAGTTGCTTCGTCGATAATTGTTTGAAAATGAATAAGGTTGATATGTTATTCGGTAACATATTGTTATTTAAGTCATAGAACCGAAAGTTCACTGCAGCCAGACATACACTGGTGGGGCAGGGATTCTAAGTAAAGTGATTTCAAATATCTATATGTTTTCGGATACCATAGAAACTATATTTTATTTTTATATAATTATTGGTTTTCGAGAATCACAGATCCTTGCACGTTCATCCTGATTTGATATTGTATCTCATGAGTATTGCGTACGTCTCCTCAATCAACCCTTGCTAAATTTTTCTTCTAGCATTTTATCGTTAGATCATTGAATTCCTCAAAATTGTATATTACCATATTGTGATTCTGTACTTCGTTGTGAGTTGTCTAAAACTTCGATCATAAATCATGTCTATTTGACCATGTTTTTTCTATCTTGTCCTGGTCCACTTGTGTTGACTATCAATTCTGATCGTACTTAATAGTTTGTGTCTTCATGATTTTGCTCCTCTAAGTTGTAATCGAAACTTCATTCCATTCGTGCCTATTTAATTCTTGATCATTGTTAGATCGTATTATTTCAATTTCTTGTGTGTAATTATCGTACATGGTCTCAAAGGCTCAGGGCATCTCAGAGTTGTACAGGATCGGCGGAAGCACTGGACGGACAGCAGCAGACGGCCACGGGAGTTCGCAGTGGGAGATAGTGCTCCTGAGGATCTCGCCGAATAGGGGCGTCATTCGCTTTGGCAGAGGCGGAAAGCTCAGTTCGAGATTCATCGAGCCTTCGACGTGATTGCACGGATCGGCGAGGTGGCATATCGACTGGCGCTTCCAGCTAGCTTGGAGGGAGTGCATGATATTTTCACGTGTCTCAGCTGCGAAGCTACATTCCGATCCGAGCCATGTGGTGGACTATTCAGAGTTAGAGGTGGGTCCGAGCTTGACTTACGAGGAGCAGCCAGTGGAGATCCTTGATCGGAGGGAGAAGCGCCTGCGGAACCAAACTAATCCACTTGTCCATGTCATGTAGAGACACCACTCTTTAGAAGAGTCCACATGGGAGCGCGAGGACGAGATGCGGGAGCGCTATCCTAATCTGTTTGATTGATTTGGTTGTACTCTGTTCTTTTGAAATTCTATTTTCAATAAATGACGGGTGTTTGGATCTTTTGTGATTTACTGAGATTTTTTGGGTCTTCGAATTTCGAGGACGAAATTTTTTAAGGAGGGGAGATTTGTAACTCCACTTCCCAATTTTTTGAGAAAATAAAATATTTGATTTTAAAATAGTAATTGATTTGTGTTTCAAATTAAAGGTTAATTTTTAATTTATTTTAATTATTAAAAATGATAGTTGATATTTTAGAGGGAAATAATTTGGGAGCAATTTTTCAAATTTGAATAGTTGTTACAACCAACTTGTGGTCCCCTCATTTTTTTTAAAAAGTTTTAACTGATTTTTTTATCATTTTTGTAATTTCCGAAAAGGGGGAGGGTTTTATTGTAAGAATTTCGGAGTGGGAGGATTTAAGTAAAATATTATTTTTGCGGGGGGGGGGGGGGGGGGGTTGATGCAAATTTACATTTGATTTCTTTAAAACATCTGAGGAGAGAGAAATCTATTCTCCTCCATTACTATTTTTTCCCGAGAGCTGTCCCCAAATTCCTTTTCGTTCCAGCCCTAGCTGGCGACTTCGACGAGCGGACTCCGGCGATCCCGACTTCGACGAGCGGACTCCGGCGATCCCGACCTCGACGGCGAGCCCCATCATCTTGGCGATAGCGTGGGCAGCTCTCTTCTCCACGGAGACGACCAGTTGAGTCCCTTCTAATTTTTCTTTTCCCCAATTCCTCTGGCAACGACGGCGAGGCTGTCGAGAGCGTGCGGTGATCTCCACCCCTTCGACAGCCATAGCAATGTCAGGTGACTATGGCGGTGATGGCGGATCTCTCGACGGTGACGATTACTCACGACGACGGCCATCTCACGGCTACAGCAGTGGCGGGCGACGCAGGATTCTTCTCCAGTAACAGTAACGACGACCGCCCCCATCATCGACAGCGGGTGTATGAAGTCTTCTCTCCAGCCACGGCGGACGCTCGGCAAGGATCGACGAGCGGTGAGTTCTTCATTCTGGATCGGTCATGGTGGAATTAATTGTTCCTATTTCTATTTTGATCCATCGATTTCTCATCCTGTCCCCTTGTTTGATCAGCTGACTCTTGAGTCAGCAAATTTTGCAGATCGATCCAAATAATTGGTGGATCCTATCACCTTTCTGACTGATGAGGGATCGAGTCATTGAAGCTAGGACGCTGGGATCGACTCGATTGATATCTAAACGCGGGAAGGCTGTTCTCGACTCGAGCTTATTCTCAGGTAATAACCGACATTTTTTTTGATGCTTAGATCTAGCTTCTATGAATGTTTTGAGGATTTTATTGGGCAGGATCTAGGTCGGGAAGGGGGTCTGTAGGTTCGTTCGTGTCTGGCCTTGTCCATGCCTATGCTGCTCGTGTTGTGTTCTGTGCATAGTGTACGTTCCATTAGCTGTGTCCGATGTGGGATTGCGTCCGTGTCCGCGTACGTGCGTTCACGCCCTCGTATTCCTACAGTGTGGTCATTGAAGGGTTGGGAGCAGGAAACTTTATTGGCAGTAGAGACTTTATCTATCAAATTGTATTGGTTTAATCTGGTTGTAAGTTAATTGCAGGGATAGGTAGATGTTGCTTGGTTTTGGGAGGACTTAGTAGATGTTGTGTTCTCTTGTAACTCTCTGAGTTATTTCTTCTTGATCGTTATATTGAGGAGTGACTGGGATTTGAGTATAGTTTTTGGCAAATGTGCAGTTGGTCTGAACTGTGTTTAGGAGCGTCGTATTGTTTGGTTGGAAGTTGCAGGAGACGTCGATTCGAAACTGTTTAGGAACTCTGTTTATGGTCAAGTTTTTATGTTATAAACTCTGTAGCAGATGTTGTGCAGCTGGTCAATTTTCTGAGTTGTACAAGCTTCTATTTTGACATTTGATGTATATAACTTTTATTTTGATTTTATCAAGGAAGTTGTGTGTGTGGTTGGGAATATGGTGGATTGGTTACTATGTGAGTTTGGTTCAACCATGGTTGGTATTGGGTTGCAGGTTGAGTTGTGACCTAGTGTTTGGCTTTTAAATTCTTTGATTTTGCTTCTTTAGCTTGGTTATGTTGAGTGCTGGAGTCATCTACAAGAAAGCTGGGTTATGTTGAACTGTTCGAATCATTTGGACTTTGATTTTGCTTCTATAGCAGGGTTGATGAGCTGTTCCTATGGCTAAATTTGGTTAAAGCAATTTAGTAATATATTTCGGTTTTGTGAATCTTGTTTCTTTAAGATTGTGAAGACTGAGATTCTGGATCTAATCCCAGAGGCTGGTGCTATCATAGTAAACCTGTGGTATATTTTTGGTTAAGAGTTTAAATTATAGAATAACTCTATTCAGCCTGGTATTTATATCCTATATAGGTACTCTATAAATTCATGGTATTTTTCTATATTAAATATAAATGGAAAATTTTATTTTGTAAAACAAGTTAGCTTCTTAATAGTAAATGGTGAATTGATAAATAATTAGATTATTTAGTTAAAACCTGATTAGCTAGTGTAGTATTAGAACTTAACCAACTTGTACACATTATCAAATTTAGGTGAACATAGAGACTACTATCTTCCTATTCCCGATCTTCCCGGAGCAAAGGCATACATTCTATGGTTTTGATCCGTGCATTTTCTTGTTCTTTATTGCTGACACACTGCGACATGTTTATGATCTTTTTTGGCTTGTTCTTTCATGATCTTACTTGTATCTTGGGGTGGGGGAAATACTCTAGATATGTGACCAAATCCGGATACTTATTCATGATCTTTAGCTTAGGCCTCGCACAGTGCACGCGGGTCCTAAGCCGTACCATATATGATCTTTCAGGATCTTTCATGCTCTTTCATGGTCTTACCCAAGCCGGTCATATATCATAGAAGTATTTCAAATTTATAACACACATGTTCAGGATTTTGTTCTTACATTAGTTTCCTATGATCCTGATCTTGATATTTGCTATAGTCGTGATCTTTCCTGTATCTTTATAGCAGTAGTTCATGTTCTTCATGTTCTTTACATACCTTTTCTTATCCTGTTCTTCATCATTTATTTTCCATACCATGATGTTATTGTTCATTATCTAGAACTGTACTTTGCTCCGCTCCTGAATAGGATATGTTGCAGGTATGCTTGCAGGACATTGTTCTACTCTATGGGCCAGAGCGCAGGATTTAGCTGAGCAGGATGAGGCTTAGCTTGAGGTTCAGGTTTAGACTGTTAGCTTTACTCTTAGATATTGTCTTTAGAATTCATGTACATTTCATTCTTGATGACTCGTACATTTACATATCTAGATTTGTGGATTATGGTGATCATTCTGGGATACTTTTTTAGATGCTGTGATTCTATATTTTCATGTTTATCTAGTTAGTTTTCCCTAGCTTGGTACAGCTTACTTCGTCATGTCTAACGACGAAGGCTGGGCGTGTCCGACTCGTGTCCGATTATTCGGGAGCGGGTCGTGACTGGGAACCCTCTTCCACGCTCGCCCACTCCGTGCGGCGCCGCCCCGCGCCAGGTGCGTCGACCACCGTTGTGACCACAGTAACCAAGGATCCCCTTCGGCCTCACTCCGGCGCCACCCACGACCAGCGACCGCCGTCCCGCTTCCTTTCCCTCCACCGAACCACCGCACCCGTCGCCGCTCCGCTCACCGCCGCCTCCCTCTCCCACTCTCTTCCGCTCTCCCGATCATTCCCTCGCTTTGCTTTTCTCAGTTATCTCGGTTCTTGTGCTTTTGTTGTTTTGTTTTATTCATTTATTTATTTCGTGGTCTAACGAAGAGTAGCAGTAGCTGCTTTGACTTATTATATTTTGTTTTGTTTTCTTGTTTATGTTACTTACTAATTGCTTTATTAATGGTAGTAAGTAGATTATTATTATTATTATTATTATTATTATTATTATTATTATTATTATCATTATCATTATTATTATTATTATTATTATTATTATTATTATTATTATTATTATTATTATTTTATTTATTATTATTACAGTTAGCATTTGTACCTATGGATATACTAATAAGAAATTTTTATTAAACTTTAGAATTAATATTTTGTAATTATCATTAGTACTATTTACATCATTTTATTAAATAAATGACTATTTTTTTAGAAAGTATTTTGTAGCAAAAACATAGTTTGTGCTTAATGTAATCTCAAAATATGGTTCTTAGCCGTAAATAATTTTCTAATATTATTTTGTTTCGCTTATGATATTTTTGATTTACAAGATATAGGTTTCAGGCTAAAATATTATTTTGACAAAAACATACAATTTTGCCTTAAAACGGCTTTTGATTTTCGGGTATTTGTTTGAAAACAAATTTTGACTAAAAATTTATATTTCAAGTATTATAAAATAGTTTCTAAAAAATAAATATATTATTTGACTTCCTACGATTTTTTTTTCCATCTCGTGGTTCAACCCATCTTTCCTATTCCTTTACCAATTATCTACTACTCTATGTCTACCCTAACTAAATTGACCCTTCTGGACCCAATGGAAATGTCCGTGCCACCACCCGAGGTCACCTTGTGTAGTTGTTGCACCGAAGTCGCAGTTCATGCAACCTTGAGCATTGTAGTACACCGGGCGCTCTACCAGGCAAGACACCTTGCCATTTGCTGTTTATTTATTTTAGCTCATATTTTATGCATTATTTATTTTCTTTATGCAAATAAACTGTGATACATGGCATAACCTGTTAGAACTTATTGTTCATTTATATTTCCTGCTATGTATTATTTTCTTACACATTTAACCTAGATTTAAGGGACCACCTTGTGTGTTGCATTCATTGGCCTTGACACGTTGTACCACGAAGTTGTGTGTCGCATGTAGAATACGGACGTGCGTGATTGGCTAGCCACCAGTACGTACAAGCCGTACGGTAGGAATAACCGCTAATAGAGGTTGCATGCTAGTTTGACTTAGCGGTTATAGAGGTTTACTATTATGGATACAACATAGTAGGCATTGGGCGGGGAGGACAATTCCTTAGCATATGGGCTTCGATGCACTTTCCCTTTTGTAACCCGTGAGCTCCGCGGGAGACGCGGGTCAGCTTACCCATTATTACTGACGGCCACTGACGTTCTGCGAAACGTCATGCTTTTATTGATTGGGCCTCTAGTGCCCCAAGGGGGGACTACGCCGATCCTATTTAGCCAGGGCCCATGCGTAGGAAGGATTATTCTTAACTACATTTCACTTAGAACGGTTAGGCACTTTTATTCGTTAGGTACGAGTACTTTTGGTTTGGGTACTTGTATCTGACCGTAGCTTGGAACAATAACTTGTCGCGGATTAGTTCGTCACATCTTGTCCTTGTTTGGTTGTAGCTGTGACTTACTACTTCGATGAGAAGGTATTGAACCTTGTTGGGGTCCGGATACCATATTGGATTCGTAGCATGGAAAGATACATCACCGTGAATTAGTTTACCATCTCCTGTTCTTGTTTGGTTGGGGGGATGTTAAGCTAGTTCAATAGGTGTGTATTGGACTATGTTATAATTCAATTGACTTATTTATTTGAGCAGTATTTATTCAGTTTATATGGCATGCTATTATGTGTCTTGTTACGTCCCTCTGAGGACCTGGTTATCTCTCCAGGTGTATGCTCTTGTCTTTCGCAGGTGCTCTAGCTCTAGTCGTGACCATCTCCATATCTTGAGGATGATTGCACTTGGATCGTCTTTGCTTCGCTCGCCAAATTATTTCTTTTCTCATGTATTTTTTCCTTACTTGTTTGTAGTGGATTTGTCTCCGCCCAACATAATGTACCAAGAAAATTAATAGTTGATTTTATGATATTTTTATTCATTTATTTTGTGTGGATGAGATTAGTTATAGTTCTACTGCATTTTACAGCTTATGTATCCATACGAGGCCTATGTACTTCATATGTATACAGCTGGCATGTCGGTGTACCTAGTCCTACGTATTTTGGGACTGGGGCGTTACAAAGAGTGATGACCCCAAGCAACCCGAACAAGGCTAATTATTCGGTTCTTGAGTATCTTCTCTCTTCGGTCCAAAATAGACACAGGCTGTTCCTCGTAAGACAGGTTGGTACCAACAACCAGCTCAGAATGATCAAGGATATGGCTTGGGTCTGATACATACCTTCGCAACTGAGATACATGAAACACGTCATGCACCTCTCGTAACGATGGTGGAAGGGATAAACGATAAGCAACATCGCCTATTCTATCAAGGATAGCAAATAGGCCCACGTATCGCGGACTCAATTTCCCGCGAACGCCAAATCTAATGACCCCACGGGTAGGTGAGATCCGCAAGAACACGTGGTCCCCAACAGAAAACTCTAGTGGCCTACGATGCTGATCCCCCCAATGACGATGTCGATCCTGCGCAACTCGAAGTCGCTCTCTAATTCTCTTAACCACTTCAACGGTCTGGACAATCATTTCTGGGCCTAGCATCTTCCTTTCTCCGATATCATCCCATGCTAGTGGCGACCTATACTTTTTACCATATAGTGCTTCAAATGGCGCCATCTGGATACTGGCTTGATCACTGTTGTTGTATGAGAACTCGACTAAGTGCAGGTGGCTCATCCAAGATCCTCCAAAATCTAGGGTGTAAGCTCGCAACATATCTTCCAAAGTTAGAATTGTCCTTTCTGATTGCCCGTCCGTCTGTGGATGGTAAGCCGTGCTAAATCTTAACTTGGTGTCCAGACTGTGATGTAAGATCTTCCAGAAATGTGATGTAAAGCGGGTATCTCTATCTGACACAATACTAACAGGGACTCCTTGCTGCCTGACTATTTGCTGCATATACAATTCTGTCAACTTTTCTGTAGATTGCCATACTCTAAAAGGAAGAAAGTGTGCCACCTTCATAAGCCGATCTACTATTACCCAAATGGCATCTTTACCACTTGGTGATCTCGGTAAACCGGTCACAAAGTCCATTGTGATGTGCTCCCACTTCCATTCTGGAATAGAAAGCGGTTGCAATAATCCGGCTGGCCTCTGCTGTTTTGCCTTTACTTGCTGACATACCAAGCAACGGGAAACAAATCTAGCTATCTTCCTCTTCATCCCGTTCCACCAGAAGTGCTGCTTGATACCTTGGTACATCTTGGTCCCTCCAGGGTGTATAGAATACTGAGAGCTGTGAGCTTCTGTCATAACCTCTTGTCTGATATCTCCACTAGGCACACATAGACGTGATCCAAACCTAAGTGTACCATCTTCATGGATTTGCATCTCCTTTCTGAGTCCTGACTCACATTCTGTCCTAAGCTTCTGAATCCTTGGGTCCTGTGCCTGAGCTGCCTTGATCCGGTCTACCAAGTCAGATTGAACTTGTAGACTTGCCAGAATTCCTACATCACTAGGAAGTATAACTTCGATACCCATCTCCTGAAGGTCTTCTAAGATATGCTTCTGTGTCGTCAACATAAATGCGCCGCCTCACCTGCTAAGAGCATCTGCTACCACGTTAGCCTTGCCTGGATGATACTGAAGTTCCACGTCGTAATCCTTGATCAGCTCTAACCATCTTCTCTGCCTCATGTTTAGCTCCTTCTGAGTAAAGATGTACTTCAGACTTTTATAGTCTGTGTACATGTCCACTCGGTCACCATATAAGTAATGCCTCCATAGCTTCAAAGAAAATACTATTGCTGCCAACTCCAAGTCGTGAGTTGGATAATTCTTCTCGTGGTCTCGAAGTTGCCTAGATGCATATGCTATTACCTTCCCATGCTGCATGAGGATGCACCCAAGTCCTTTACCTGACGCATCACAATATACAGTAAAATCTCCAGGTCCAACTGGCAATGTGAGAATTGGTGCTGATATTAACTTCTGCTTCAAGGTCTCAAATGATGACTAGCATTCTGCCAACCAGACGAAGGGCACATCCTTCCGTGTCAAGCGAGTCATGGGTGCTGAAAGCCTTGCAAAGTCTGATACGAACCTTCTGTAATATCCTGCCAATCCCAAGAAACTCTGCACATCCGCTACGGTCTTGGGTACTGGCCAACTCTCTACTGCTTCTACCTTCTTGGGATCCATTGCTACTCCAGCTCCTGATATGATATGACCCAAAAAATGAAACGTGATCCATCCAGAACTCACACTTACTGAGCTTGGCATACAACTGGTTCTCTCTCAGAACCTGTAATACTTTTTTGAGGTGGTCTTCATGCTCCTCTTCACTGGCAGAGTATACGAGAATGTCGTCAAAAAATACAACGACAAACTAATCTAAGTATGGCATAAAGATGCGGTTCATCAAATCCATAAATATTGCTGGAGCATTGGTCAAACCAAACAGCATTACCAAGAATTCATAATGCCCATACTTCAACCTGAACGCTGTCTTGGGAATATCCTCCTTCCGAACCCTCACTTGATGATACCCTGAACGAAGATCTATCTTGGAGAAAACTCTAGCTCTGCTCAACTGATCAAACAAGTCGTCGATCCTGGGTAGTGGGTACTTGTTCTTTACTGTTGCCACGTTAAGCTTCCTGTAATCGATGCACAATCTGGATAACCCATCCTTCTTCCCCACAAGTACCACTGGTGCTGCCTATGGTGATATGCTAGCTTGGATGAACTTCTTCTCCTTCAGTTCCTCTATGTGCTGATATACCTTGGCCTGCTCTGAATCCGCCATCCTGTAAACTCGATCTGATATCGGGTTAGTTCCAAGTACCAATTCTATACTGAACTCAATATCCCTAACCGGTGGTAGACCTGGAAGTTCTTCGAGAAATACGTCTAGAAACTCTTCAACTACCTTCGGAACTTGAACTTCTTCCATTTCCGTTACTACTCCCTACTCTTGTTGAGTTGCCACTGATCTGACTAAGGTGAACCGCTTCATGCCTGGAATATCAAAAGATACACTCCGTCTATGGTAATCTATTGTCGCATGACTGTCTTTCAGCCAGTCCATGCCTAAGATAACGTCAAAATTTCCAACAGGAAATTCTATCAATCGGGCGGGTAAGGAATGCCCACAAACTACAACGCTACATGCTAGAATAACTCTACTAACTCCTATGAGCCCATTACCAGTGAGTATATTTAATCTCCTTGGCAATGCCTCGAATTCCATTCCTAGCCGTGTTACAAATTATGCAGATATAAATGAGTGTGATGCTCCCGAATCAAACAATGCTACTGCGAAATATGAGGCGACGAGAATGTTACCTGCCACAACATCTCCCGATGCCAATACCTCTTCCAAGGACAGAGTGAATGCCTGCCCTCGACCTCCTTATTGGTTCCCATGTAGCGGCCTAGCCTGGTACTGCTGCTGGCCCCTGCCTTGATGATGCTGGGGTGGTCTATGCTGGTGTTACTGCATCGGCGGTCCCTGTTGCCGAAACATCTGAGCTTGCGACATGAATGGGCGCTGTGCCAACGGTCTCACTGCCACCGCTAGTCCTCGATATTGGCCTGTCCCTGGTGCTGGCAGAGCAGGAAATTGTTGCACTGGTCCTCCTGACCTCGAATTCATAGGACAGGTGGTAATCCGATGATCTGGACTCCCACATATCAAACATAGTCTGTTCAATGTCCGACACACGTCTCTAGTGTGTCCTACCTTCCCACAATAAGTACAGCCCGCTGGGGGTTGTTGGTTCTTCCTCTGTTGCTGTTGCTGCTGCCTTGGTGGTGCTGGCCCTCGCATTACCACATCGTGAATGCGAATGCCAGGGGACGGTGCTGTTGTTCGGGGCGCTGCTCCCCCTCTTCCTTCAATCTGACTGTAGGATTTCTTCTGACCTCCAGTCCTTAACGTGATTCTCTGGATGGTGATATCATGCCTTCGGGTTGCCGTCAATACCTCATCGAATGTCTGGTATTTATGCCCCTCTATCAATTATAAGAGCTCAAGATGAAACCCTTGCTGGAACCTCATATCCCTCTGGCTCTCCGTGGCTACCATCTCTGGGGCGAACCTACTCAATCTGCAGAACTCCGCTGCATAAGCATCTACTGTCTTGCCGGCCTGCTTGAGGTTGATAAATTTCTGTTGTAGCTCAAACTGTGCCACAACTCCATAGTACTTCGTCTTGAATCTTGCTGTAAAATTGTCCTAAGCAACATGACGTCTGATGCCTACTTCTTCTGACTCCCACCAATCACGTACGAGATCCTGAAGTAACAACTTCACCTGATCCACACGTTCTTCTGCCAGTACCTTAGCTGCCGTCAGAATAGCCTCAATATCCTTAAGCCATGCATCTGCAGAGATGGCATCTTTCGTGCCCTCGAAGCGGCGGGGGTTGTACTTGCAAAATCTGGCTGATGCTCCTGAATCTGTCCTTGCTCCTCTTTCCAAAGCCGTCTGCAATCCTTGGTTGAGTAGTACGTTCTACTCTTGCAACTGAGCATGCATGCGGTACTGGGCTAACATCTGATGTCGCTGAGTAGCCATCATCCCTCTCATGATCTCCAGAAGGGCTGGTGTGTCTACTTCTACAGGGATAGGTAGAACTATTGGTGGTGTAGGAACCTCCGGATACTGCAGTCCAGCTGCTGGTTCCACTATTACTTCTTCTTGGATAGTCTCTTGAGGTAGTTCTGGCCCTTGTTTCTGACCAACCTGGTCAGGTTGCCCATGCTGCACTTGTTGTTGCTGTCCAGTTCTGACAGTTACGGACGAGGTGCCCCTAAGGAAAGGGACAAGAGAGCAATCGAACGACCGGACATGAAGGATCAATGAAGTCGGAGGATACCGGAAGGTCAAGCTAGGGTTGAGAATCAACAAATAATGAGATCAACGGGAAAACATGTGTGATTGAGACATCCTATAAATCAAAACACCCTACAAGTCTGAAATCAGACCTGTATGGGCCACCATTAAAACCTTATCACGCCCCAGAACCAGAATACTGGAGAGCGGGGGAATGACTCAGCCAGCTACGTATTATAGGTAGAAGAATACCGTATAATACGATCAATGATATCTAAAAGACGAGGGGGTGCATACTACATGAAAGTCTCACTATGGTCACTTCACATCTATTGTCTCAATCATTCAAACAAGGAACAGAAATAGAAAACATGTCAGATAAAGCAATAAGGCATCCCAAACGCTCAGTCAAAATGTTCTTGATATCTGGCTTTATAAAACATAGCCAGATGATGTAGCAAGTATACACAATTGTTTATCAGTTGCAGCCTGACTTAGTTACAATTATGTAAAAGTAAGTATAAGACGATCCGACTAACATGTCGGTGCCAAATGACAAAATATAAAGTAAGTAACAAAACGAGCGGGGAAGTAAGGAACCCACTCGAGTCCTCCTGTGATCATTCCTCTAGTATTGACCATCTTGGAGGTGGAAGTAAGCTAAGTCCTCGGGAACTGGCTCTAAATCTGGCCATACAAAACTAGAGAGGTTAGACCTCTAATATCAAGTACCGCAAGGAAGCACGATATGAGGAATTGGAACCAGTAATAAGATAATATAATATATAGATCCCTGCTTGCTACCGGGATTCTCAAAATATCACGACACTTCGAACCGAATTCCCAACCAAACAAGGACAGAAGTTGGCCCGTCATATCCTGACATTCTGATCATCTCAGTTAGTTAACAGAGTAGGTATAATACACAAATAAGTCAATTTAACCGGCCATTCAACTCCTACGGCTTGCTACCTTGAGTCCCAAGTTACCTTGGAAATATGCAATAAGGATTCCTCAGTTCTTATTATGTGCAAGCAAGGATAGTCTATTCAATCAATCAATTACGCCAATCATGAATTAGACGAGTCCCAGCGGGACGCCCGTCATCAATATACAATATATAATAAATAATATAAGCAGATACCGCTCCCTGCCCGTGTGGCAGATTTGTAGTATCTGTGGGAACAAGGCGGCCCGTCGGGCACTTAATAGTCCCAACGAGGGCTGCCATGTAAGAACTCGGGAATCCATTCTCTCCATGCAATCGTTATTTTATTTAACTTAATAGCCTCTATGTTAAGTGAAATCCCATGCCGTGGATCATGGTCATTCAGAATAAGTACTTTCGTACAAAGTACGATATGCCCAACTCTACAACGATACCCGTGCGGTTAGGTTGTAGGTCTTACATAGCGTAATGCAACAATCGAAACTAACCACGGAATAACCATGTCTTGACCATTAAGTACACATGCTGTTTTTGTAGAAATAAATATTATTGAAGCCTGCATGTGCCTGTATGCCAACATTCGGGATTGGCCAATCAATTACTATAGTTCATAGTTAGTATGAACGTGTCTCATTCATTCAATTCAATAAGACGACTAGCCAGTCTCTCAGTTCCAACTAGGAACGCATGATCAATTATTAATAACAATTAATGCTAATTTAATGTCAAGAAGACAATCCATGTTAATTAATGCTAAGATAACAATCCATGTCAATCAATGTCAATTCGGGACAAGAATCAGCCCAAAGGCATTATGGGCTAGAGTTCATATGGCCGGGAAATTATTGGTTCAAGCGGCTGAGTAAAAATATGCATATACGGCTAGGGAACCTAAGCCCATGCGGCTGGGATTCAAACTCATGCGGCGGGAATAGTAAAAATCTCATGCGGCTGGGATAGCACGAGCCTATACGGCTGCGGGTGAACTGAGTCCATGCGGCTCATAATCACAAGCCTTATGCGGATTGAAAAGAATAAAGTCTCATGCGGCTCGGGCTATAAAGTCTCATGCGGCTGGAAGCGGGTAAGCCCATGCGGCTAAGAAAACGTACGCCTATAAGGCTAAAATAGGACTCGGGTCCTTATGCGGCTGGATAAGTTCAATGCCTTATGCGGCTGGAATAAAGTTCATGCGGCTCGGCAGTTTAAAGCCATGCGGCCAGAAAAGTAATGCGCCTATGCGGCTGAAATATTAAGCTTGTGCGGCTCAAACTCCATACGGCCAGGATACTCATGCGCTCATGCGGCTCAGAATATAATATGTTCATACGGTCGAGAACTAAATGGTTCATACGGCCGGAATCTCCACGCGGCCAGGACTATTCTTCTTCTCCGAATTTCTACAAACAACACCATGGAAGCCATTGCTTCCCCGCTCTCTAAATCCTTCATTCCAAGCCAAAATCTGGACTTCCATAGGTCAAAATGGGGTAGAACAAAATTCTCTAAAACATGGAACCATCAAAACTTGGAAAATAACAAAGTTACTAGATCAAAACCCAAGAAATCCGAAAATGCATTAAACTTAGATCTACATGAAATAAACCATGAAAATTGTAAATACTAAATACTAAAGTATCTAAGAATCTTGAGAGGAAGACAATAGAACAACAAAAATGAAGATCCATCGAAAAGCAAGTTGGCACTTGCCTATGCGGCTAGGTAGGTAGGGAAGTGTTGAAGAGGAAGAAGAAGAGTAATGGTGAAGTAATGAAGAGAGAGAAAGGGAATGGGGCTTTAAATGAAGGGGTGGTGGTTGGTGGGGAGTTGTTGAACCATCCAATGGCCGAAAATAAACCAACCCAAGCTGAATCCAAAAGCAAAGCAGAATGGAAAATGCTGGAAGTAAAATTACAGGAAATTAATTAACGGGAAATTAAAGGAATTTAAATACAGAACAATACATGATAAATATTAAATAAATAAATTAAAGTAGTACATGTATTAAAATACGTATTCTGGGAACGGAAAGTGACAAAACTGATCACGTTTTATGTCTTTACTTTTGCCAGCGGAATAGCTTTCGCCCACTTGGAGAAGTAGTCGGTAATTGCAAGTATGAACCGGTGCCCTTTAGATGACGACAGGGTGATTGGGCCAATGATGTCCATTCTCCATGCTTCAAATGGCCAAGAGGCCACCGTTGGGTACAAGAATTCGGACGGCAGATGTATGAAATCTGCGTGGATCTGACAAGTCTTCTACTTCTTTGCATAATTGATTGTGTCTGCTACCATCGTAGGCCAATAATAATCCATCCGACGAAGACGGTCCTGTAACTTCGGGCCAGGTTGGTAAGCCCCGTAAACGCCATCATGAGCCTCGCATATGGCTTTTTTGGCTTCTGTATTTGACAGACATCTTAACAGTAGCCTGTCGTAAGATCGTCGATATAACATTTTTGTTTCTGTATCATAAAAGAATCTGAGAGAACGCCTTCTGATTGAAGTTGCTTCTTTTATATTCTCAGACAGGATTCTGTAGATCGCAAAGTCGATGAATGGGAGTCTCCAATCTTGTACGTGATTGGTTATCTGGACAGAGTAAATCGTATCCAGTTGAACGTTATTTTTGGGACAGACCAACTTATGGCCTATCACGTCGACTAGATGATGAGCATAATTTGGAACTGCCAAAGAAGCGACGAGGCCTGCTAGGGCATCGGCTTCAATATTCTGGAGCCTAGGAACAAGCTCTATAAAA
Organism: Iris pallida; assembly: GCA_029216955.1. NCBI lineage: Eukaryota > Viridiplantae > Streptophyta > Magnoliopsida > Asparagales > Iridaceae > Iris > Iris pallida. Next base: position 10,070,724 of record JANAVB010024000.1, on the reverse strand, counting down.
AATCCCTCTAAGGTTGCAATGATAGCAATTTATGTCTGACGGTAAGGAATTAGGTCTGCGTTACGAACCTCGTATGAGCCTCGGATCTGATTAACGATCAGCTGTGAGTCACCATACACTTCTAGGTATTCGACTCCCGCTTCTTTTGCGAGTTGGAGCCCGATGACCAAAGCGTTATATTCGGCTACATTATTTGAACAGGGTTCTGTGAGAGAGTATGCCCGATTGACCACCAATCCGGAGGGAGAAATTAATACTATCCCGACTCCAGCGACGATATCACCTTGGGGCCCCGTTCTTGAAGCACCGTCAAAGAACATTCGCCAAACGTCATCATGCGAAGTCATGTTTGAGTTAACGACTTTTTCGGGGATTTCTTCATAGATTTTGGCTATTTTTGAGCCTGGATGGGCTGCTAGAAAGTCGGCCAAGGCTTGACCTTTGACAGCCTTCTGCGGAACGAAGACCATATCGTAGGGGGATAACAGTATCGCCCATGTGGCTAGACGAGAACTGAATGTGCCTGGCTTGGTTATGATAACCTGAGGGGATTAACTCGCAAGACAACATGGATGGTCTGCCCTGACAGATAGTGTCGTGTTTTCTGAATGGCGAACACCAAGGTAAGGCATTCCTTCTCCACGGCGGTGTACCTATGCTCCAGCCCTACCATCATTCGGCTGAGATAGTAAATGGCTTACTCGTATCCCGCATTATTGTTCTGTGCTAGAAAGGCGCCAAGGGAGTGTTCTATTGCCCGTACATAGAGCAGGAAGGGCTTTCCGGCGATCGGGGCTACCAGAACTGGCGGATTCGACAGGTATTCCTTAATGTCATCAAAGGCACGTTGACATTCTTTATTTCATATGAAAGAGATGCCTTTCTTAATGAGTTGTGTGAAGGGTTGACATCGCCCTGAGAGGTTAGATATGAACCTCCTGATGTAGGCTAATCTTCCCTAAAGGCAACGGAGTTCACGGATGTTCCTCGGTGGACTCATCTCCAGGATTGCTTTTGTCTTATCGGGGTCTGTGTGAATGCCCCATAAAGTAATGACAAAGCCTAAGAACTTCTCGCTGGACACACCCAGGAAGGCCTTGGTGGGATTCATCTTCAGATTGTGCGCTCGCATAAGGTCGAACACTGTCCTCAAATCGCGTAAGTGATCATCCTTGGAGCGGCTTTTGACGGCGATGTCGTCAACGTAATACTCTACCGTCTTGCACAAGTGATCTCTGAAGATGACGCTCATAGCTCGTTGATATGTAGAACCAGCGTTCTTCAGGCCGAAAAGCATGACTGTGTAACAATACACACCGATCGGTGTTCAGAATGACGTATCCTTCTCATTGTAAGAAAATATTTTGATTTTATTATATCCTGAAAAGCCATCCATAAAGGACATGCGCTCGAAGCCACACGAATTATCGATCATTATGTCGATGACGGGAAGAGAGAATTCATCCTTAGGACATGTCGCATTCAGATTGCGGAAGTCGATGCAGATTCGGATCTTTCCGTTCTTCTTGACGATAGGTACTATATTAGCTATCCAGTCTGGTACTACTCCTCGCAGATGAAACCGCTAGCTATAAGCTTATTTACTTCCGCTTCAATGGAGTTCATGATGTATAGACGGAACCGCCGTTGCTGTTGTTTGACTGGTTTTGCGTCCGGATGGATATTGAGCTTATAAAGCACGATCTCGGGGTTTAGCCCTGGCATGTCTTCATAGCTCCAGGTGAAAACCATCGATATATTCTCTGACGAGTTGCAACAACGACTCCCGCTCATCGTCCGTGGCTTTTACTGACGAAGATTGGCTTTGGAGAGGATTTATTGCCGAGGTTAACCTGCATGACCTCATCTTCAGTGGGAGGGTCATGTAGTTCAAAGCGCTTCTCCCATTGTGCATCCAATTGTTGGACCCATGGCTCCAATTCAAGAGGTTCAAGTAGATCTTCATCTTCCTCTTTAATGTCAGCAGATGCCATATTGACAGATAATGTCTGTCTGAATATATCTCCAATGCTGTCATCGGAATCGTATGCAGGTGATTCGGATGAGTGAGAATGCCACTCGCATTCCTCGTCGGAGCTCTCGGGCGTTGTTGCTGGTATAACATAACCGAGGCCATATTTGGACTTGCCGTAATAATCCCAAGGTTTCCCAGACGGAGTTGACAGCTGCAGAGACGATCGCCGACCGTTGTCGTAATTCAGACCTGGGGTAGCCTCCATGTCGTACCCCTACTTTTGCATGAAGTACTTTGCTTGAGGACTATACATGTAGAGCGGTAATCTTCCAGTATCGGGTTCGAGATCAAATTCTTGAGGCATGAAGGGTTGAGGACCTTCTTTTCGGCTAAAGATGATCGTGTGATCCCCTTCTCTTCTCCCTGGGACTAGAAAGTAGGTACCTTTAATGGGAGCAAGTCGGTTTACGATACGGACGGTTGTCACCTGTGTGTGCAGGTTGATGTCCCGACCGTGTCCCGTAGTATACATCAAATTAAGTTTATTACACTCAGGATAGTTCAATGGCAGCCTCTTATTGATGAAATAAGGAATTTTGTCCACAGGGATTCATCATCAAGAGAGGGACTATCCACCTTCGCAACAAGATACTTCGCGAGTTCTGCCTCCTCTTCAGCAACCTCCTGCGTGACCGGAGGTTGGGACGCTGTCTTGGGCAACTTGACCACCAAGGGTTCTTCTTGAGGCATTGGCTTGCCTAAGGGTCTCGGATCAACACTTGGTTGTCGGCTCGTCTTGGGAAGACGGATAACCATCGGCTCGGCAGAGGACTTCTTATCTTCCGATTGTATTTGACTGGATCTTGGCAATCGGATCACCGTCGGCTCCCCAGAGGGCCTCGCATCTTCCGGTCGCCTTTGATTGGATTTTGGCAATCGGATCACCATCGGCTCTATGATGGATTTTGGCTCCTGGCTAGACCTTGGGAGTCGGATGACCATCGGTTCTGACTGCACAGCTGGGGCGAGAGAACCGGGCACCTCTTTATGAAAAGTTGGGACAAGGGGTGCGGCTTTGCCCGGTTTATGGGCCTGGAGATGAATTTTCAAGGGTTCCTCTGGCCCTATGATGACCTCCGGTTCGTCAATTATGTGCTTCCTGGATTTTTTGTATAGACAAGCCTCCGAAGAGTAATAAGACTCAACCCCTTTGAAGGGATCGATGTTGGCGAATTCTGTCTTCACGAAGCCATGCTTACTGACATACTTGAAGCACTGGTGGAGTGTGGATGGCACGATCATGTAGTCATGTATCTACGGATGCCCCAATAGGATATTGTAGGACGTATCTGCATCTATGACGTAGCAGGCAACCTCTGTCCTCAGGTCGCCGATCTGACATTTCAATCGGATCTTTCCTAAGGGGTAGCTCCTTTCCGAGTTGAAACCGCTAATGGCAGTGTTTGTCGCCGCTAGTGTAATATCTCGAAATTCGTGATACGTATTTTATTGCGTATTCGTATTTCTGACCCGTATTTTATTTTTCTTGTCTAGTTAATTGTAGTTTATTTCGTAATCTTGTGGTAGTTTAATTGTCATTTATCATTATGGGTTAATCTGGTTAATGACTTCTGGATTTTGATTGGACCTTGGCCTGCATTGTATTTTGCTCAACTTGCAGTATTCTCGGCTTTCGTATTTTGGCTCGAATTTATGTGGAGGAGCTTGGCTTGGTTTAACTTGGTTTGATTTGGAGACTTGGTTCGGTTTTATTTGGTTTGAGATTGCATTGGAACCCTTTAACCTATACTCTCCCTCACCTCCATCACACCCCACCATCATTTAATCCCCTCTCTCTCTCTCTCTCTCCCCTCTCATTTTCCCACTTCACAGCCGGCCACCCCCTCTCCCTTCCTTCTTCTTCTTCCCCAAGAGAGAATCACCCCCATTAGGCAAGTGCACCTTGCTCACACTTGAGGGCCGGATTTTATGTGCCCATTAGCTAGTTTAGCACCCTATGAGCAACATTAGATCTTGGGTTTTCTTGATTTGGAGCTTGGAATCTTGTAGATCTAGGTTTAGAGTGTTTTCGGATTTTTGGAGATTTGATCTCCCAAACTTGTTCTTTTGTTGGATTTAATGTTTCCATGTTGTAGAGCTTTCAATTTTACACAAGTTAGAGCCTTGAAAATCCAGATTTGGGTTTGTATTGATGGATTTATGATGTTCCAAAGTTTTGAGTTCCATGGGTTCTCTTTTCGGATTTTTGGAGAAGATGACTTGCTGTTCTGGCCGATGGCGCCTACTTCCTCGAACACGCCTCTTTAGGCGCTGTTCGTTCAACTGCGCCTTCTTAGGCGCGGTTCGCAGACTGCGCCTCCTTTTCGAGCGCGCCTCTTTAGGTGCGGCTCGCTCGAACGCGCCTCCTTAGGCGCGGTTCGTCTCGATCGCGCCTCCTTGGGTGCTGTTCGCCGCCGCCCCACGATGGCGCCTCCTTGGCGTCATTTTAGGCACGGTTGGCAGACTGCGCCTACTTTTCCAGATTGGCAGATAGCGCCCATTTCCTCCTGTTAGGCAGATAGCGCCTACTTTCCCTTGGCTTGCCCGACTGCGCCTATATTTATCATTTTAGGCGCAGTCCACTGTTCCCTTGACCTAGGCGCCATTCGATTTCATGGATTAGGCGCGATCTGATCTACCAGATCAGGCGCGGTTGACTTCATGAAATTAGGCGCGGTTTAACCCTTGGGCCTAGGCGCCATCTGACTTGACTTAGGCGCTCTTTGACCTACGAGTTTTAGGCGCGGTTTGGCTCACTGGTCCTAGGCGCCATTTGATCCAATGGATCTAGGCACGGTTTGCCCCATTGGCTCTAGGCGCGGATTGACCTGTCCAGACTAGGCGCACTTTAGTGTGCAGCTAGTAAGCGCACTCTAGTGTGCTGCCTCCCTGGCACACTCTAGTGTGCTGCCTCTAGGCGCACTCCAGTATGCCTGGCCTGCCCTAGTGCCCCTGTACCCCTGCACCCCTAGTGCCTGTATTGCTTTCTCTGGGCTTTGGTTTTCTTTTCATAATTTGGAGCCTCCTGAGATTTTGGTGCTCACAACACGACTTGACTAGACTCGACACGTCTTGACACGATTTCCTGTATTTGTGTACTGCTTTCTTGAATCTTGACACTAATTTGGGAACACCTTACCCCTGGTTTATATCCTTACGCCTTTTGACCCGAGCTCGACCCAAACACGATGTGGGCACGATTTGATCTAATGCTAGTATGGCGTTGTCCCTGGTTTTGTTATCTCTTGTTACATCAGAAAAGTGTTTTCTTATGGTCTTATTTTATAAAGTCATGTTTTTAGCCTTATTGTACTTTTCATGTCTTTTTACATCGGTGGCCGTTTGGGTGCACTTAGGATTATGTTTCTTTTACTTGTAGAATAGTTGCATTGTGATGTGCCTTATGGCCCTGACACGATAAATAAATCCTGGCTAATAACTTGTAACTTGTAACCTTAATAACTAGATAACTTGATAGTGGCTCGTGGCGGCGCACTTCCAGCTTGTAACATGACATGACTTGGCATGATAATTTGACAACTTGAGCTGCTGAGGCAGGCTCACTTGACTAGTATAGCTTGTCTTGACACCGTGGGTGTACCTTCTTGTGTTTGGTCAATTCACCAGTCTTGTCTTGCATCATGTCTAGGACATGAATTCTTGATTTTCCACGGTCAGGAATTCATATTGGAAATGAACTAAGATTAACAACTAGCTTAATTCACTAGTCATGACGAGATGTTCCTCAGCTACAGGCGATCCCGTTACCCCGGCAACAATCGTTTGGACTTGTAGCCTGCCGACGAGTAGGGCGCATTTCCAGCTCACTGCCAAGTGGTGCATCCTCAAGCTACTTGTAATGATAACAAGAATGTAGTCCCTCTCTCTCTAATTGTCACTATACTAATAATCGCCTGGGTAACCTGGATAGCTGCAGGGCTTGTGGCGGAGATACATCTCACCGCATTGTTAGTAATTAGGCTTGGGATAACCCTAGTTAGTTAATGTAGCAAGCCGTAGGCTATGATTGGCCGTGTATTATTGGATGGTGTTCAGCCTTGTCTGGTCTGGTCTAGGACCAGCCCTGATGGGTCCAGCTCTTGATTGTTCCAGTCTCTAGAACTTGAATGCTTGACTTGCACTGGATGTGATTGCAAGATTTCTTCTCTGTCACTGTAGTGTAACTCTCTTGTATGACTGTCCTCTAAGCAATAACTGGTTAGTGACTATGTACTGTTCAGGTTTCCTGGTACGGTACATTTGTCCTTACCGTGTTTATTGTGTAGATGGCACTTATCTATGTTATAGCTTCCTGTATATGATTGTTATCTTCAAGCAATAACTGGTTAGTGACTATGTACTGTTCAGGTTTCCTGGTACGGTACATTTGTCCTTCCTTGTTTATTGCCCGGATAGCATTTATTTCTTATTTTTCATGCATCTTATCTGCCATGTTCTCCGGTATTATTATTATTTACTAATCAAGTTACTGGTTTCCTTTCTGTGAGCAGGATACGTGCATTGGTACTGCACAAATCTCGATATGCTTTTACTTATTTCTTTTGCTGCTTTTGTTTACTAATGATTTGCTGGTTTTAGTCCTTAAGTGGAGCCTCCTTTGTGGCACTTGCTCTTTCTGGGGTCTGACCCAGCTGGTTTTGTATGGCCAGATACCGGAGCAGCAGCAAGGGATCTACCTGTCTTCCAGCCAGATGGTGACCGCCAGGCGTGACCAAGGCTTCTAGTGGATTTTTTTTGTTCGCCCACTTTATTGTAAACTAATATTCTTTTGAGGCGTTTAGCCGACGAGCACGTGTTAGCTCGATTGCAACTTGTATTTATTATCTGCCTAAGGGCTGTAACGTGATTGACATGTCCCGGGGGTTGATCATGTATGACTTAACTCTGAGCTAGTCTTTACATTTTGTTACGACTAGTTTTCATGATCATCTTATATGTAATGTTTGGGACGCCTTACAATTGTATCTTTGCTGATTTGTTATCTTATAACTTATTTTACTTGTTGAGATTGAGACAATAGGCCATTTGGACCGTAAGAGACTGTTGGTTTGTAGAATACCCTCACATGCTAGACAGCCGTGATCGTATAGCGGGATGGTTGCCGTCCCAATATACGTAGCTGGCTGTTCACGTTCTCGTTCGTCCGTATTCCGGGAGTGGGGCGTGACAGTTTTAGTGGTGGCCCATGCAGGTCTTGTCAAACAAGAAATGTGAGGGTTTACCGGTAGATGTCTCAATCTGTACTCTCCTTTGATCTCCACTTGTATCTTTATATCTCCTTAAACTCTTGACTTGATAACATGCTTGTATCATTGAATCATCCTGGTCCTTTCCTTATTGTTCCTGATGTCATTGCTTCAGTGACATCGATCCTGTTGATCAGCCGGAAGGGGTTCAGCCAGTAGCCCAGCAGCAGTCAGAAGATGAAGCTCAGTCGTCAGCAGCAGCTTCCCAAGCCATGCCTCCTGTAGAGCCAGAATTCCCAGTCCAGCCAGATCAGCTAGCAGGGTCAAAAGATGGAGTCTTGGTAGGACTCATCCGTGAGTTGCTTGCGTCTCAGAACCGCCGAGATGATGCCTTGCAGCAGGCAGTACAAGATACTCTGAGTGGAAGTGGTCGGAATAGTGCAGTCAACAGATTCAAGCGCCTGAACCCTCCCTTCTTCAACGATACTGAAGATGCGATGGCTGCCGATGCTTGGCTACAGGATATAGAGATTATTCTTGAAGCAGCGAAGACTCCAGAAGACGAGAAGGTAGCAGTGGTGCGCCTTCAGTTATTGGATCTAGCCCGTAATTGGTGGGCTGCGTAAGCAGTGGGATTGGCAACACCTGTTCCTTGGGCAGTGTTCAGCGAGAAGTTCCAGATCAAGTATTATGATGCAGTGGCTCGATATGACTTGCAGACCAAGTTTTGCAACCTGAAACAAGGAGGAAGGACGGTCGACGGATATGCGGCCGAGTTTTCGAGACTTAGTCGGTTTGCTCCCACTTTGGTGGCGACCGAGTTCGACAGAGCACAGAGGTTCCGGCAGGGACTTCACTTGGAGATCATATTGGCCGTGGAGCAGTTCGAACATCAGACCTATGATGCTGTTTTGCGAGCAGCGAGGAGGTACGAGTACACTTCCCAGAGGATAGCAGACAGAACCGGAGGACGAAGGCGGTCCCACAGTCAGATGAACCGATCTTCAGCTCCAGCCCCAGCAGCCAGGGCCTTGACCATTGAAACTCCGAGGCGAGCAGCTTCAGTTACGTCGGATCAGTACTCAACCCCGACGTACCCTCAGCAGGAACAGAAGCAAGACCAGTCTTCCTCAGTGGGCTGTTCTTATTGTGGTAAGCCTGGGTATGTAGTAGCAGAGTGTCGCAAGGCTCTGGGATTGTGTTTGTTGTGTGGAGCACCAGACCATAGAGTGGGGTCCTGCCCATTCAGAGTCGATTCAGTTTCAACAGTGACTAGTCCTTCGGTTATGGGACCAGCACCAGTTCACCAACAACAGCAGTTCCCGTTTCCAGGACCATTGCCGACTCAGGCTCAAGCATTCCAGCAACAGAACCCGCGGCAGTTTGCCCTAGCCCAAGCTCAGATTCGGAATCGTCGGAGAGGTAGCTGCATCTTTATCTTGCTTTCCCGCCATCGTTACCAAGGGCACATGACTTATTTCATGTAACCTAATTACGACGGCATGTCCCGGACCCGAGTTGTACCCTGATCATTCGAAAAGGTTATTTGGTTATTGGTACCAACCTTTAATCTTTTCGGAGGTGGAGAGGCCCGTGTTCGTATTTGATCAGGGAGTAAGACCTCAATGCGCCAGACTATCAGCTAGTCCGTGTTGCTTGAGTTCATCACTCCTTGGGGAGTCAAACGTGGGAGTGTAAGGATGGCATCCGAACACGTATCCCAATCGGTTTTGGCTCGTAAGGTGTAAAATTTTCTCATGCCTTGCACTTTGAATCCTTGCTTGCATGAATGATTGCTTGATTGATTTCTAGCTCTAGATAGCTTGTGCTAGTGTAGCTTGTCCCGACATCTCTAGCCTCTTGAATAAATTCCGAGGACGGAATTCTTTTAAGGTGAGTAGGATGTAATATCTCGAAATTCGTGATACGTATTTTATTGCGTATTCGTATTTCTGACCCGTATTTTATTTTTCTTGTCTAGTTAATTGTAGTTTATTTCGTAATCTTGTGGTAGTTTAATTGTCATTTATCATTATGGGTTAATCTGGTTAATGACTTCTGGATTTTGATTGGACCTTGGCCTGCATTGTATTTTGCTCAACTTGCAGTATTCTCGGCTTTCGTATTTTGGCTCGAATTTATGTGGAGGAGCTTGGCTTGGTTTAACTTGGTTTGATTTGGAGACTTGGTTCGGTTTTATTTGGTTTGAGATTGCATTGGAACCCTTTAACCTATACTCTCCCTCACCTCCATCACACCCCACCATCATTTAATCCCCTCTCTCTCTCTCTCTCTCCCCTCTCATTTTCCCACTTCACAGCCGGCCACCCCCTCTCCCTTCCTTCTTCTTCTTCCCCAAGAGAGAATCACCCCCATTAGGCAAGTGCACCTTGCTCACACTTGAGGGCCGGATTTTATGTGCCCATTAGCTAGTTTAGCACCCTATGAGCAACATTAGATCTTGGGTTTTCTTGATTTGGAGCTTGGAATCTTGTAGATCTAGGTTTGGAGTGTTTTCGGATTTTTGGAGATTTGATCTCCCAAACTTGTTCTTTTGTTGGATTTAATGTTTCCATGTTGTAGAGCTTTCAATTTTACACAAGTTAGAGCCTTGAAAATCCGGATTTGGGTTTGTATTGATGGATTTATGATGTTCCAAAGTTTTGAGTTCCATGGGTTCTCTTTTCGGATTTTTGGAGAAGATGACTTGCTGTTCTGGCCGATGGCGCCTACTTCCTCGAACACGCCTCTTTAGGCGCTGTTCGTTCAACTGCGCCTTATTAGGCGCGGTTCGCAGACTGTGCCTCCTTTTCGAGCGCGCCTCTTTAGGCGCGGCTCGCTCAAACGCGCCTCCTTAGGCGCGGTTCGTCTCGATCGTGCCTCCTTGGGTGCTGTTCGCCGCCGCCCCTCGATGGCGCCTCCTTGGCGTCATTTTAGGCACGGTTGGCAGACTGCGCCTACTTTCCCAGATTGGCAGATAGCGTCCATTTCCTCCTGTTAGGCAGATAGCGCCTACTTTCCCTTGGCTTGCCCGACTGCGCCTATATTTATCATTTTAGGCGCAGTCCACTGTTCCCTTGACCTAGGCGCCATTCGATTTCATGGATTAGGCGCGATCTGATCTACCAGATCAGGCGCGGTTGACTTCATGAAATTAGGCGCGGTTTAACCCTTGGGCCTAGGCGCCATCTGACTTGACTTAGGCGCTCTTTGACCTACGGGTTTTAGGCGCGGTTTGGCTCACTGGTCCTAGGCGCCATTTGATCCAATGGATCTAGGCACGGTTTGCCCCATTGGCTCTAGGCGCGGATTGACCTGTCCAGACTAGACGCACTTTAGTGTGCAGCTAGTAAGCGCACTCTAGTGTGCTGCCTCCCTGGCACACTCTAGTGTGCTGCCTCTAGGCGCACTCCAGTATGCCTGGCCTGCCCTAGTGCCCCTGTACCCCTGCACCCCTAGTGCCTGTATTGCTTTCTCTGGGCTTTGGTTTTCTTTTCATAATTTGGAGCCTCCTGAGATTTTGGTGCTCACAACACGACTTGACTAGACTCGACACGTCTTGACACGATTTCCTGTATTTGTGTACTGCTTTCTTGAATCTTGACACTAATTTGGGAACACCTTACCCCTGGTTTATATCCTTACGCCTTTTGACCCGAGCTCGACCCAAACACGATGTGGGCACGATTTGATCTAATGCTAGTATGGCGTTGTCCCTGGTTTTGTTATCTCTTGTTACATCAGAAAAGTGTTTTCTTATGGTCTTATTTTATAAAGTCATGTTTTCAGCCTTATTGTACTTTTCATGTCTTTTTACATCGGTGGCCGTTTGGGTGCACTTAGGATTATGTTTCTTTTACTTGTAGAATAGTTGCATTGTGATGTGCCTTATGGCCCTGACACGATAAATAAATCCTGGCTAATAACTTGTAACTTGTAACCTTAATAACTAGATAACTTGATAGTGGCTCGTGGCGGCGCACTTCCAGCTTGTAACATGACATGACTTGGCATGATAATTTGACAACTTGAGCTGCTGAGGCAGGCTCACTTGACTAGTATAGCTTGTCTTGACACCGTGGGTGTACCTTCTTGTGTTTGGTCAATTCACCAGTCTTGTCTTGCATCATGTCTAGGACATGAATTCTTGATTTCCCACGGTCAGGAATTCATATTGGAAATGAACTAAGATTAACAACTAGCTTAATTCACTAGTCATGACGAGATGTTCCTCAGCTACAGGCGATCCCGTTACCCCGGCAACAATCGTTTGGACTTGTAGCCTGCCGACGAGTAGGGCGCATTTCCAGCTCACTGCCAAGTGGTGCATCCTCAAGCTACTTGTAATGATAACAAGAATGTAGTCCCTCTCTCTCTAATTGTCACTATACTAATAATCGCCTGGGTAACCTGGATAGCTGCAGGGCTTGTGGCGGAGATACATCTCACCGCATTGTTAGTAATTAGGCTTGGGATAACCCTAGTTAGTTAATGTAGCAAGCCGTAGGCTCTGATTGGCCGTGTATTATTGGATGGTGTCCAGCCTTGTCTGGTCTGGTCTAGGACCAGCCCTGATGGGTCCAGCTCTTGATTGTTCCAGTCTCTAGAACTTGAATGCTTGACTTGCACTGGATGTGATTGCAAGATTTCTTCTCTGTCACTGTAGTGTAACTCTCTTGTATGACTGTCCTCTAAGCAATAACTGGTTAGTGACTATGTACTGTTCAGGTTTCCTGGTACGGTACATTTGTCCTTACCGTGTTTATTGTGTAGATGGCACTTATCTATGTTACAGCTTCCTGTATATGATTGTTATCTTCAAGCAATAACTGGTTAGTGACTATGTACTGTTCAGGTTTCCTGGTACGGTACATTTGTCCTTCCTTGTTTATTGCCCGGATAGCATTTATTTCTTATTTTTCATGCATCTTATCTGCCATGTTCTCCGGTATTATTATTATTTACTAATCAAGTTACTGGTTTCCTTTCTGTGAGCGGGATGCGTGCATTGGTACTGCACAAATCTCGATATGCTTTTACTTATTTCTTTTGCTGCTTTTGTTTACTAATGATTTGCTGGTTTTAGTCCTTAAGTGGAGCCTCCTTTGTGGCACTTGCTCTTTCTGGGGTCTGACCCAGCTGGTTTTGTATGGCCAGATACCGGAGCAGCAGCAAGGGATCTACCTGTCTTCCAGCCAGATGGTGACCGCCAGGCGTGACCAAGGCTTCTAGTGGATTTTTTTTGTTCGCCCACTTTATTGTAAACTAATATTCTTTTGAGGCGTTTAGCCGACGAGCACGTGTTAGCTCGATTGCAACTTGTATTTATTATCTGCCTACGGGCTGTAACGTGATTGACATGTCCCGGGGGTTGATCATGTATGACTTAACTCTGAGCTAGTCTTTACATTTTGTTACGACTAGTTTTCATGATCATCTTATATGTAATGTTTGGGACGCCTTACAATTGTATATTTGGTGATCTGTTATCTTATAACTTATTTTACTTGTTGAGATTGAGACAATAGGCCATTTGGACCGTAAGAGACTGTTGGTTTGTAGAATACCCTCACATGCTAGACAGCCGTGATCGTATAGCGGGATGGTTGCCGTCCCAATATACGTAGCTGGCTGTTCACGTTCTCGTTCGTCCGTATTCCGGGAGCGGGGCGTGACAGCTAGCCAGTGCATAGGGATGTCGAGGACTTGAAGCAAGCTTTTCGGGATGATGCTTATCGACGAGCCAGGGTCGATATGCATCTGATCCACCTTGATGTCGCCTATGTATCCTGTGAAAACCGTAATTTTAGAAAATTATTTTCATAATTTAATTAGCTAATTATTAATTATTTATATAAGAAATTGTATTTTTAGAAAGATTATTAAAACTGGAAATTTTATCAAAAACATATAAATTCCTAATTAATTAAATATTATGTTACTTAGATTAAAATTATTTAAAAAAAAACTTGGATTCTTAATTGCCTGGTCCAGTCCCGAACCTAATTCTGAGCCCGAATATATTTTAGAAGTACAAAATTTTTAGTTACAATTTTTTTTAACCAACCCATTTTTCTAAGGATTTATTTACCTACTAGTCTTAAGCCCATTAAGACCAAGCCCTTTAAATCCAAACCCAATTCATTAAGACCCAACCCATTGTTTTTTTCTCATCTCTCTGTTAATTTTCACTTGGGAATGGAGGGGTTGCGGTTTCCCCGACCCGTGCTCTCCCAAACCGCCGCCGCCAATGCCAACACTCCGGCGACCGTCGGCCTCCCCGAACGGTCGCCCCCTCCTCTTCTGGTAACCCCCAAGCCTATCATCTATATAAATCCCCTCTTCCCCCAACTCTCTCTCCCTAACTTACTCTCAGAGCCCCTTTCCCGAAACCCACACCCCCTTAACCCCGCGCGCTCCAGCCCCTTCGCGTACCCTCCAGCGCGCCCGGTCCGACGTCGCCCGACCCGTCGGCCTCCCTCCCGCCCGACGCCGTCGCCGCCCACCGGACGCCTCCAGCGTGCCGAAGCCGCGCCCGACCCCCTGGCCCCAGCGCCGACCTCCGGCCGCCCATCGCCGGCTTCCCCCGACGCGCCCCGGCCATCCTCTTCGACCCTCCAGCGCTCGATCCGACCGCTGGCCTTTCCGATCCCCTGTGCGCCGACCCCCTTCGTCTCCGGCCGAGCACAGCACCCCGATCCGCTGTCTCAGTGGTTCCGTGACAGCGTTGCCGCTGTCTACTGCTGTCCCGACCCCGATCCGCGTTCTGTGACTTTTCGTTCCCGGCCAGGAGCGAAGTTCCAACTCCGGACGCTGTCCCGGGTTTGCATTGTTGTTCCTGATCTTCCCGACCTGCTGTTCGGATCTTTTCTTTCTATTATTTATCATCTGAGAGCTCTAGCCGAGCAACCTGAGGTATAACCCCTGTCCCGTCTCTTTTTTATATAGTCTATGATGAGAAATGGTCCCCGATTCCCCTTGGGAATTCGATTTTAGCGACGTCATATTTTTCCGGAACCTTCGGAAAGGTTCTGTGGATTATTTTGGATTTCCGGAATATTTTGGGAATCGGTTTTTGGTATGTTTTGGCTTTCCGGATTTTTCCGGTAGCGTTCTGTGAGTTTTTGGTTTGGAATCGGACTTCAGAAAATTATTCGGGTCGTTCCGATTATTCTGTGGATTGGTTGTGGATTATTATATATATACATATTTGGGTTTCCCTGGTTTGGGATTTGCAGGAAAGTATCGGCGCTATTTCCTAGTTTTTGGGTTGACCAAAAACAGAGAAGATGCTGCCGAATTTTTCCGTCAATTCTAGATTTATTTTAAAAATGAATTTAAAACGAATTTTTGGAATTTTATTTAATATTTGGATTTGGGTGACGACCGTATCGGTCAATGGACCCGGCTAAGTGCAAACGAAACCGGCTCCACCCGGACGTTGAGGCATTAGCCCAGTTGAGGATTGGACCATATCTGAGACTCTATATTTTATCTTTATTTTTATTATTTAATTTTGTTCATATTTTATTCATATTTTAAGTTTAGGACTAACGACGGTTTTTGTCTTATTTCAATTTATGTAAATAAATTGTAATGGGCATAAGTCCAGCTGGTTGTGGTCTGTAACTGTAATTGGTAGCGTAGATTTTAGTTATTTCTGGTTTTGCGAGTTTTTGTATTAAACGAGTAAATTAAATAAAAAGTATTTTCGTATAAAAAATAATTAAGATTTTCTCATCTAAAATTGACAAGTTTCTATTTAATTAAAACTCATGTATTTCTCACTAAATAAGAAAATTAGCTTTATATTTATATACTATGAAAATACCAAGTTTTAATAATTAATCTGGTATCGACGAAGTTTTCCGAATTCAAAAGTTTAAAACGATCTTTTTCCCTCGTACTAAATCAACGCACTAATAATCGTATTTTTCGTGTTTGGTTAATTAAAGAATTAAAATTGGACTAGGACACAAATAGAGATTTCAACTAGCGTAGCTAGATTGGTAAACCTGAAATCTGAGTCAAATTCTCAATTGTAGGATTTCGAGGAAGTGTTTGACCTAGTTCCCCGGGACAGACTCTCGATCCAGTCACAATAACAAAGGCAAGTGCAGTTATATCTATTTGGTAATTTATCTAGTAATTGTTTTATTGCAATTTTAAACCACATTGCTACACGAAACTCTCTCCTAGAGTATTGATTGTGGAACTCTTTACTAGAGTTCGAATATTGACTCATTGATTGAATCTGATTGACTCGGGATATTGGGGGAGTAGTGTAGCGTCTATGACCAATACCCCCATATTGCATTGATTGTGCGAGCTGATTCCTCCTATACACGAGGATAGGCCGGACCGTATCATTAGGATATAATTGAATCATCCCAAGCCGGTCATAGTTCGTTGCCTACTCAAATCACATTGTTTTCGATTGTAGAATTGTTGGAAAATATTGTTAAAGTATTTCAAATTGTTTAACATTGTAAATTTCAAATTATTATTTGAATTATTGGATATTCATAATTGTACTTTGCTCCCTCCTGACTGGAGACCCAACATTTTAGGTATCACTGATGATGCTTTATTTCGCGGTATTTTCCCGAGATCCCAACTAGAGGACGAAGATTTCGAGACCGATGAGCTGGTTGCCTAGATTTTCTTATTTTTTTATGATTCATGATGTTTGTGGAAAACAATATATTTCAGATGTATCTTTCATGTTGTTGTAAAAAGTTTTTAAATTCTGAATAATAAATTTGTGGCAATTATTGTGTTGTTGATATTACCTGCATGAGTGATACAGCTTACTGCCGCCGTCTCAACAACGGTGCAGGCTGGACATGATCCGATTCGACCCAAGAAATTGGGACCGGGTCGTGACATATCCTGTGTAGTAAAAGCGACGATCATGCAAGTTGGTCTTGATCAACATGTCCTATGGGGTGAATATGATGTTGGGTATTGTATCCGCACAGTTGCTGCCCTGGAGATCTGTCGACGAGTCTTGTCACGTCCCAGAACCAGAATACTGGAGAACGGGGGCAGACACAGCCAGCTACGTATATAGAAGTGTAAAGTACCTCGATATACGGTCACAGCTGTCTAGATGTATGAGGGTTTATCTACAAGCCATCAGTCTCTTATGGTCAAGAACAAGCCTAGTGTCTCAATCTTAAGAAAGTAATAATAGTAACAAGATGTTAGACCATCAGATATTCAATAGTAAGGCGTCCCATACATTTCATATACAGATGATCATGAAGCTAGTCGTACAAAATATGAGGACTAGCAAGAGTTTCAGTCATACATGATCAACCCTAGGATTTGTCAATCATGTTACAGCCCTTAGGCAGACAAGAAATAAAAAAGTATTCAACACGAGCTAACACTTGCTCAGCGGCTAAACGCCTAAAAAGAATAATTTTACAATAGAGCAGGAGAGCAAAATAAAATCCACTCGTTGCCAGGGTTACGTCTAATGTTCACCATCTGGCTGGAAGGCCGGAAGATCCTCGGGAGCTGCTCCAAAATCTGGCCATACAAAACCAGCTGGGTCTGACCCCAAAAAGAGCAAGTGCCACAAGGGAGGCTTCACTTAGGAACTAAAACCAGCAAGTTAGAACACAAAGCATAATAATAACAAGAAAACCAGAAATATGAAAGTAGGGTGATAAACGATAAGATAACTAAGAAACTATTCTGGTAACCAAGTTACAACCCGTAAACCAAACAAGGACCGGGGTTATAACCCTTCGCCTGAATAGAACTTAGTCTCTAACCAATTATCGACAAGTAAGCATAAACTGTAAAATATTCCGAAGTAACCATGTACTGGCATTGTCTAGGCAAGACTAGACTCCATTCATCAATCACGGCGAAGCAAAGAGTACGGCTTGATACTTTAACTAACTAGGGTTATCACAAGCCTAGTTACTAGCAAGATGCAACGAGATGTTCCAACAGTCACAAGCCCTGCAGCTATCCAGATTATCCAGGCGTGGTTCATGTAAGAGTTATCAAGAATTATTAGGTGACTTAGAGTGCAACACATGACAGTGTGCATATTACTTGTTTCAAGAAGTGCCCCACATGACAGTGGACTGAAAATGTGCCCTACTCGACGGCCGACTACAAGTGCATTCAAGGCACCCAGATAACGGAATCGCCTGTACCTGGAAACATCTCTCTATATGAGCTACTTTGATCAATCTAGTAATTAACCTAGTCAAATTCAGCATAAATTCCTGACCATGGTAACCTGGGATGAAAGTCTTAGACATGATGCGAGACGAGACTGGTAGCTTATACAAGCACATTCAAGAACAATCACCCACGGTGTCAAGACGAGTTATTATTCAGCATGTCAAGATAGTCATCACAATAGCATTCAAGATTATCATGTTAGGTTTACTTATCAAGAGTGCGCCACGAGGGGCCACTATCATGCAAAGCAAAGAAAGACATGTTCAGGAGTGCACTACAACGGGCCACTATCATGTAAAGCAAAGAAAGACATGTTCAAGCGTGCACCACGACGGGTCACTATCATGTAAAGCAAAAAAAGACATGTTCAAGAGTACACCACAACGGGTCCCTATCATGTAAAGCAAAGAAAATACATAAATCATGAGTGCACCACAACGGATCACTATAAAGAAATTCTAAACATGGCCTAGATTGTATAAGGTACAATAAATCTGGAAAAAGCATGGAAAAACATATCATATCACATAGGAAATATTCGAAAGGAAAGGCATATCTTGACATGTGAGAAGGGATAAATAAAAGTAACTAATTGGCATAAAACAATAATTGAATCGGTGCTAGTGTTAGGTGTACAAAGGGTGTATAATTATTTTCTAACTATACAAAGTCATCTAATCATGATAAAAATTTGTTACAGTCGAAGGAAACCTCAAAAACGTCAAGTACATAAAACATGCCAAAAAGATCAAAACTTTGATTGAAGTTATCAATCGCATATGAAATCCATTTAAAGTGAAACAAGAAGATTCTTGAAGCCAAGACAAAGATCTACAACTTTCATGTTGGGAGTTGGGAGTTGGGAGAAATTCTGGCCACAAATCAGCCAAATAGGGCATAAACAGCCAAAAACAGCCAAAATAGGCACTATGCGGCCAAGGGTGGATGGGTGCCCATCTTCCCATGCGATGGGTTCCCATGCGGCCAGAGTCGATGGGTGCCCATGTGGCAAGAGTCGATGGGGTGCCATGCGACAAGAGTCGATGGGTGCCCATCTTCTCATGCGGCCAGAGTCGATGGGTGCCCATGCAGCAAGAGTCGATGGGGGTGCCATGCGGTAAGAATCGATGGGGTACCATGCGGCAAGAGTCGATGGGTGCCCATCTTCTCATGCGACCAGAGTCCCATAAGGCCAGAGTCGATGGGTGCCCATGCGGCAAAAGTTGATTGGGTGCCATGCGGCAAGACTCGATGGAGTGCCATGTGGCAAGAATCGATGGGTGCCCATCTTCTCAAAAAAATTCGAAAAAGATGGCAATGGAACCCATTGCTTCCAAGCTCAATAAAACCTTCACTGTAAGTCCAAATTTGGACTTCCATAGGTCAAAATGTGGTAGAATAAAATTGTCTACAACATAGAACAACTAGATTTTAAAAACAAAGAAGTTTGATAGATCAAAACCCAAGAAAACCAAAAATGGCATAAACTTAGATCTACAAGAATCCATCCACCAAAATAAAAAATGTCAAGTCCTAAAGATGCTTAGAATCATGTAGAGAAGAAGATAGAACAATAAAATGGAAGATCTATCATGAAGCAAGTTGCACTTGCCTAAGCTCTCTAGGTTGGTGGGAGAGTAATGGAGCAAGAAGAAGAAGTTATAAGAAATAATGAAGGAGAGAGAGTGGAGTTGACTTATATAGTAAGCCTCACCATCTCAAACCAAACCAAAATAAACCAAGCAAGCTAAACCAAGTCAAATTGAACCAAACCAAATCAAATAAACCAAGTCAAGATTAAACCAGACTAGGCTAAGCAAGAAAAGTCTAACTACGGTCCACCTGATAAATGTCAGAAATCGGTATACGCATACGAAAATACATATAACAGGAAACGGGGGTGACAACTCTACCCACCTTAAAAGAATTCTGTCATCGGAATTTAATCAAGAGGCTAGAGATGTCGAGACAAGCTATACTAATCACGAGCAATCTATGACTAGCGGTCAAACAAGCAATCTTTTATGCATGCAAGGAAGTAAAAGCATAAGGCATAAGAAAGATATTATGCTGGAAACCTCTCTACCGGTTCTGTATCTGAGCTTGGATCTGGGCATGCTGCTGGGGTCTCTGCTGCTGGAAGGCTTGTGCCTGAGGCGGCAATGGCCTCGGAGGCAGGTACTACTGCTGTACTGGTGCTGGGGCTGGTCCCCAGGTTCCTGTTGATTCACTGGAGGTTCTCCTTCCGACTGATCGGTAGGACCAGGAACAATGCCACTAAAAAATAATGACATAGGGGACAATAAGGAAGGACCAAGATAGATCAGGGATATAAGCATTTGATCAGGTCAAGATTCCAGGAAGATTAGAAGGCACGAGTAGAGATCAAGGGCGAATGCTGATTGAGACATCTATTCGGTAAAACCCTCACACATCTTGATTTACAAGACCTTGCATGGGCCACCACTTAAACCGTATCACACCCCAGAACCAAAATACTGGAGAACGGGGGCAGACACAGCCAGCTACGTATATAAAAGTGTAAACTACCTCGATATACGGTCATGGCTGTCTAGATGTATGAGGGTTTATCTACAAGCCATCAGTCTCTTATGGTCAAGAACAAGCCTAGTGTCTCAATCTCAAGCAAGTAATAATAGTTACAAGATGTTAGATCATCAGATATTTAATAGTAAGGCGTCCCATACATTTCATATACAGATGATCATGAAGCTAGTCGTACAAAATGTGAGGACTAGCAAGAGTTTCAGTTATACATGATCAACCCTAAGATTTGTCAATCATGTTACAGCCCTTAGGCAGACAAGAAATAAAAGTATTCAACACGAGCTAACTCTTGCTTGGCGGCTAAACGCCTCAAAAGAATAATTTTACAATAGAGCGGGAGAGCAAAATAAAATCCACTTGTTGTCAGGGTTACGTCTAGTGTTCACCATCTGGCTGGAAGGCCGAGAGATCCTCGGGAGCTGCTCCGAAATCTGGCCATACAAAACCAGCTGGGTCAGACCCCAGAAAGAGGAAGTGCCACGAGGAAGGCTTTACTTAGAAACTAAAACCAGCAAGTTAGAACACAAAGCATAATAATAACAAGAAACCAAAAATATGAAAGTAGGGCGATAAATGATAAGATAACTAAGAAACTATTTTGGTAACTAAATTACAACCCGTAAACTAAACAAGGACCTGGGTTGTAACCCTTCGCCTGAACAGAACTTAGTCTCTAACCAATTATCGACAAGTAAGCATAAACTGTAAAATGTCCCGAAGTAACCATGTACTAGCATTGTCTAGGCAAGACTAGACTCCATTCATCAATCACGGCCAAGCAAAGAGTACAGCTCGATACTTTAACTAACTAGGGTTATTACAAGCCTAGTTACTAGCAAGATGCAACGAGATGTTCCAAAAGTCACAAGCCCTGCAGCTATCCAGGTTATCCAGGCGTGGTTCATGTAAGAGTTATCAAGAATTATTAGGTGACATAGAGTGCAACATATGACATTGTGCATATTACTTATTTCAAGAAGTGCCCCACATGACAGTGGGCTGGAAATGTGCCCTACTCGATGGCAGGTTACAAGTCCATTCAAGGTGCCCAGATAACGGGATCGCCTGTAACTGGAAACATCTCTTTATATGAGCTACTTTGATCAATCTAGTAATTAACCTAGTTAGATTCAGCATGAATTCCTGACCGTGGTAACCAGGGATAAAGTCCTAGATATGATGCAAGATGAGACTGGTATCTTATACAAGCACATTCAAGAACAATCACCCACGGTGTCAAGACGAGTTATTATTCAACATGTCAAGATAGCCGTCGCAACAATATTCAAGATTATCATGTTAGGTTTACTTATCAAGAGTGCGCCACGACGGGCCATTATTATGCAAAGAAAAGAAAGACATGTTCAAGAGTGCACCACAACGGGTGACTATCATGTAAAGCAAAGAAAGACATGTTCAAGAGTGCACCGCAAAGGGTCACTATCATATAAAGCACAGAAAGACATGTTCAATAGTGCACCACAACGGGTCACTTTTATTTAAAGCAAAATAAGGGCATAAATCATGAGTGCACCACAACGGGTCACTATAAAGAAATTCTAAACATGGCATAGATTATAAGGTACAATAAATCCGAAAAAAGCATGGAAACACATCATTTCACATAAGAAATATTCGAAAGGAAAGGCATATCCTGACATGTGAGAAGGGACAAGTACAAGTAACTAATTGGCATAAAATAATAATTGAATCTGTGCTAGTGTTAGGTGTAAAAAGGGTATACAATCATTTTCTAACTGTACAAAGTCATCTAATCATGATAAGAATTTATTACAGTCGAAGAAAACCTCAAAACGTCAAGTACAGAAAAAATGCCAAAAAGATCAAAACTATGATTGAAATTATCAATTGCATATGAACTCCAGTTAAAGTAAAACAAGAAGATTCCTGAAGCCAAGACAAAGATCTACAACTTTTATGTTGGGAGTTGGAAGAAATTCTGGCCATAAATCAGCCAAATAGGGCATAAATAGCCAAAAACAGCCAAAATAGGTACTATACGGCCAAGGGTGGATGGTTGCCCATCCTCCCATGCGGCCATTGTCCCATGCGTCCAGAGTCGATGGGTGCCCATGCGGCAAGAATCGATGGGGTGCCATGGGCAAGAGTCGATAGGTGCCCATCTTCTCATGCGGCCAGAGTCCCATGCAGCCATAGTCAATAGGTGCCCATGCGGCAAGAGTCGATGGGGTGCCATATGGCAAGAATCGATGGGGTGCCATACGGCAAGAGTCAATGGGTGCCCATCTTCTCATGGGCCAGAGTCCCATGCGGCCAGAGTCGATGGGTGCCCATACGACAAGAGTCGATGGGGTGCCATGCGACAAGAATCGATGGGGTGCCTTGCGACAAAAATCGATAGGTGTCCATCTTCTCAAAAAAATCTGAGAAAGATGGCCTTGGAACCCATAGCTTCCAAGCTCCATAAAATCTTCACTGTAAGTCCAAATTTGGACTTCCATAGGTCAAAATGGGGTAGAACAAAATTCTCTACAACATAGAACAACTAGATTTTGAAAAAAGAGAAGTTTGATAGATCAAAACCCAAAAAAACCAAATTTGGCATAAACTTAGATCTACAAGAATCCATCCACCAAAATGAAAAATGTCAAGTCTAAAAGATTCTTAGAATCATATAGAGAAGAAGATAGAACAATAAAATGGAAGATCCATCATGAAGCAAGTTGCACTTGCCTAAGCTCTCTAGGTTGGTGGGAGAGTAATGGAGGAAGAAGAAGAAATTATAAGAAATAATGAAGGAGAGAGTGTAGAGTTGACTTATATAGTAAGCCTCGCCATCTCAAACCAAACCAAAACCAAACCAAAATAAACCAAGCAAGCTAAACCAAGTCAAATTGAACAAAACCAAATCAAATAAACCAAGTCAAGATTAAACCAAGACTAGGCTAAGCAAGACAAGTCTAACTACCGTCCTTCTGATAAATGTCAAAAATTTGTATACGTATACAGAAATACGTATAACAGGAAACAGGAGTGACAAGTCTTCTCCTGTAGGTTTGACCTGGGCTAAGTAAGCGTCAGCATTCTGGAGCACTTCATTCAATGCTACACGAAGATCCTTGGAGAGCCTTAGGAGCTCGTATAACGACAACTTTGCCGACGTATTAGCCAGTTGTGCTAATATGTCAAAGTTGTAAGGTCTCTCCAGCCCTTGAGGTGCATCTTTACGGAGCGACCTGTCGACGCGGGTTTCCTTCGGCTTGGACTTGTCCGTCGGGGGAGGCTGAGATGGCCCCGGAACATCAGTGGCCGGCAGCGTTGCCGGCTGAGGGTCTTCGACTGAACTACCCAGAGTGGGCTGGACTTGTGCCCCAGACCGGGTAACAATGGCCGTTGCCTCCTCAGCTTCGACTGAAATTGTATGACAGGATCTGGACTTCCTGCCCTTCTTCTTGTTGGCTGGAGATGGTACCGCCTGGGTAACTTTGGGCACTAAGTCTGGGTGCACCCACATGACCTATCCTCGTGATGTGGTAAGAGGTACCAAGTCAGTCATCTGGTCCCGGGTGGAGGAAAGATTAGTAACCTCCATCGTTGCCTGGGGGACAAGTATTACCCCGTCTTGAGTACTTTTTGGAGAAAAGTCACCGAACTGAATTGATACCATGTTTGCCGCTACGTTAACCTCTTCAAAGTCTAGTAACAGAGCTTTGGAGTCGATAAGACTCTGGATGTACCACTTTAATTGAAAGCAGTCTTGAGTGGGATGATGAACATAGCGGTAGAAATGGCCGTATTTTGGGTCCTCTATCTCTGCTGCTCGAGGCTCGTATCTTGGTGGAAGGAGTTGGATCCTGTCCCCTTGTAAGAGCATGTCGAAGATAGGCTTGACATGACTATCTTCGAATGAGTAATTCACCTTGGGCCACTAAGCTTCTGCCTACTTTTATTCAGGCTTCTTGGTCGTACCGGTGACCATAGCCTATTTGCCTTTATTATCCCAGTTATTGGAGGTACCATTAGTGTTGTTGTTATTGGGGGTAGTACCAGGACGTTTGCCTTTGACCTCTCCATCCGGGATGTGTAATCCCAGTTGGCAAGCTTTTTTTAACTTCGCCTCCGCATTGGTGGTGCTTATGATGAAGGTCGTCCAATCCCTGAACTGATCTTCACCCATCCAGAGGCTGATTGCGGTGAGCAACTTCTTCTGGCAGATTTCAATCAAAGAGCTTTCCGGATTGCCTTGGGGCAATCTCATTGCGGTTTGGCAAAACCGCTCGATATAGTTCCTTGTTAGCTCCCTCTCCTCCTGAACGACGTCCATGAGGGATGATATTGTCACATCATGTCCCACTTCGTAGAATCTTTCTAGGAACATGTGCTTGAAGCCTTCAAAAGAATGGATGCAGTTGTCCAGAAGGTTGCGGTACCAGTCAAACGCGATCCCCTCCAATGCTCCGATGAATAATCGCGTGAGGATGGCATCGCTATACTGTAAGTGGTCTGTTGTGACCTCAAAATACATCATGTACCGACTAGCAAAGGACTTCCTGTCATACAAATCAATATGAAACAGTTTGTACCGCGGCGGAAAAGGAACATCTCTCCACGCAACAAGATATGGTTGTCGTATTCTGAGGTCTCAGGAGGAGTCTCGGGCATTGAACATTGCTCGAAGCTCCTATACCTCCCTCCTTGCCTCCCTAGCTTCGTATGCAGCTGAAGGAGTGGATGCTCCTAGAGGATTGTCACCCGAAGGAGGAGCGGTCGTGTTGGA
Organism: Iris pallida; assembly: GCA_029216955.1. Lineage (NCBI taxonomy): Eukaryota > Viridiplantae > Streptophyta > Magnoliopsida > Asparagales > Iridaceae > Iris > Iris pallida. Next base: position 10,045,946 of record JANAVB010024000.1, on the reverse strand, counting down.
GTCCGCATTGACTGCAGGTCCCAAGCTTGTTTGTCCAGGCATCCTTGTCGGTTGAGTTGGCAGGGCAGCTTTGATTTCGTCTACTAACTTGACCAAGGACAGGAGCATGGCTTCAAGTACTTCTAGACGTTGTCAGTCAGTAGGCACTTCATGATCATCGTCGGCCATAAAGACTGTCCGCACGTGGGTAGACGTGGAAGGGATCGTAGAAAAGGTGCTCTTCGTGTCGTACCCTCGTACAGAGAAATCGTCGGGGAATGTCGAAATGTCTTCCTCCTTGGACTCGAAAGGGGTGCTACCCCCTGCGCAGGAAGCCACATCGTCTTGGCGAAGGCAGTCACCCTCGGGGACGTCCAAGTTCGTTGCATAATTTCAGTGGATTGCTATCCCCTGTGTATGCTCTTGGAACACCGGGTTATCGCATATATTGAGGGGACTGCTACCTCCAGCTTCATCTTCCCCTAGGGAGGTCGAGGGTGCTCCTCCGGGTGTTGGAAGATTCTTTCTGGATCGAGTGCCTAGGTAGACACCCCCTGTGGCTGTCGGTGGCAACCCTCCAGACGAGAGTTTCCTTGCAGTGCTGGCTGAGATTGTCAGACTGGAAGAGCCTATCTTCTTTCCTTTCTTGCCGGAAATAACCTTCCGAGTTGAATTACAGAAGGCGAAAGGGAATTTATCGTCTCCCGATATTTGCACCTGTTTCTCAAGTTGTTGTCAGACAGGTGCTGGCTGGTACAGTCGTTAAAAAATGGACTGCCGATCTTCAGGTGCTGCTGACTTGTCGCAGCAGCAGTTGATGATGACCTGGGTGCAACGACGTCCCGAAAAGGGCTCATCACAAGCCAAGGTTGCCTCTTTCTCTTTGCGTTTGTGAGTAATCACCTCTCGCAAGTCGATAGCCGCTGATCTACCTTTGTATCCAATTTGTAGACTCGGGTATCCCGAGCCCACGGGTGCGTAGGTATCATGTTTGCTCCCTGATCCGAGGCTAGTAAAAGCACTTGCTCTCGATCGTTGGAGGGAGACTTTTGATACCCATCCTGTCTGTTAGCCCTGGGGGACTCGACGCGGGTTATTCTATGCAACTTTCCATCAGGAGCCCGTATAATAGTTAACAGTGCCCGCTGACGGTCAGCAACTTGGACAGTTGACTGGGCTTGTTGGACCTGTACTGCCCTAGACTTCTTCATTTTAGCACCTGAAGGCGCATAATAAGAAGAGTCCAGATTAGAATATTCCACATTCTCAATAGGCTGCATGGAGTCGGGCCCGCATGAGAGACGGTCAAACACAGAGCTTCTTACAGGGCCGTATAAGACACCCTGTTTGTGGCCAGGATTGGCTGCCGCATGGGCCATCTACCTGCGGCCAGAGTTGGCTGCCGCATGGGCCATCTGCCTGCAGCTAGAGTTGGATGCCGTATGGGCCATCTGCCTGCGGCTAGAGTTGACTCCCGCATGGGCCATCCTTCTGCGGTCGGAGTTGGCTGCCGCATGGGCTATCTGCCTACAGCCAGAGTTGGCTGCCGTATGTGTAGACTGCTCATCTCTCTTATGCGGCCTCTTCCTCGTCCGCATAGATTTCTCTTGTGCCCCAAAAAACTCAGCATCGTAGTATTTTCCTTTGCTGGATTTGGGGACAGTGGGGTTCTCCGCAGTCGAAAGCAAGGCCACAGGAGAGCTTTGATCACCGTCTTGGGCTGTAGAAGGAGCTTTTCTAGAACCTGGTCAGGGGCAACAGTTTTGCGCTTCGACGTCCTGCAGGTTCTCTTTGGGTTGGCTCGCTTCTGTGACGGGCTGGCGCTCCCTTCAGAGAGCAATTCTTTGAATGCTCGTTGGTCAAAACGAACCACGAGCATTTGCTGCGTAGAGCCGAGCTTGGACGCGTCAGATTGTATCACCAACTTCTCATCAGAGGAGAAGGATGTCCCCAACAGAGTCGCCATCATGTTTTCTATTAAATATCAAGAACAATAATTACAGAGGAATTGAACTTGATTGCAAACTCGCTTGTACAAGAGAAAGCCTAGAAAGAAATCCTAGGAAACAATCTAAGTATAATTGTTTAGTTTTGATTCTGGGGGTGATGATAGAAGCTCGGGAAAGTGTAGCAACTCTGCCTTACTCCTTGGACTATCTGATACAATCCTTGCTCTTGAAAAAATTGCCCTTCGTAGGTTGCCAGCCTTTTGCATGGGTGTGGTACCCTGCTATTTATAGTGATATATATATATATCTTGAGCCGCATAGATGGCCACGAGTCCACGTGGCTACAACAGCACACCAAGACCTGCTCTTTGACCGTCAGCTGGTAATTTGTTAAGATTTTGTTGCAGCAAATCTGGGTGGTCAGCCTGCCACGTGTCCTATCGCAGGATAGGATCAGTCTGCTTGAATCATTTTGAGCCACATAGGTCTTTCAGTGTTCGGCCATGCTGGGCCGCATAAGACTCATGTGGCTTAAGTCACAGTCTTCCTTAGTCCGCATGTAGCTTGGGGAATTTTTGAGCCGCATAGATTCTATATTCTGGGCAGCATAAAGCTCATGCAGCTCAGGTTGCAGTCACCCTTGGCCGCATGAAGCGCGCATGGATTGAGCCGCATAAGGTTCATGCGGCTCGGATTGCAGTCCTTCTAGCCGCATGACTATGTCCAGTCTGGTGACATGACATTTTGTCTTATCTTCTTTTTGTCAGAGTGTCAGCTGTCAATTTTGTCAAAGTTTGTCAGCTTTATCAGAAGGGCTGATCAGCCTGGCCGCATAAGTAACTCTTCCTTCTGCGGCTCAAATCAATCTGGTTGCTTTTGATATATAATCTGAAATAGTGAAGATGGGCTGCAGGGGGCATGTCGAGTCTGTCATACGGCTCTTCTTTATGCGGACCAGTTTGGCCCAAAGTACTCATGCGGTCAGTTGTGATCCGCATGAACCCCATATTTTTCATGCTTCTACAGTAGTGGCCGTAACTGAACCAGCTACCACCAGGACAACACGATCCCAGTCAAAATAGATGACTACTGGGACCTCTCTTAGAGTGGGTGAGACGACACCTTCGTCAGTTCCGAAGCAAAGCGGAGCCGTTCCAGAAGAAATTCGCGAAGAAGAACCAATAGCACCCCTCCATCGGAAGCCTAGAAGGAAGTTGCTAGCAACCAGAGGAGATCGTCCAAGAGTTGGCTCTTCATCCACTATATCTGAACCAGAGACACCGCTACCTTCGCAACAAGATTTCCCACTTCAACAAGGTAGTTTTTAATATTATTTTTGTTTAACCATGTATAACCGAAATTTGACATTGTTCTTTTTCATCTATAGAGGTTAGCATTCCGGCTCCGGTCATAACTATTCCTGTAACTGTGTTAGCTGCTGCAGGAATTATAATGTCATCTCTAACTCTAGGAGTTCCAAAGACTACACTTCCTGAGAAGGAATTGCCTAATCTTGATGTCACTGTCCCTTCTGTAGCCCAAACTCCTACTCATTCTCAGGAGGATCGAGAAATGATAGCGGCGCTCGAAGGCTATGATTTGGAGATTTTCTCAAATGAAGATGATCTCACCATTGCTACTGTAGGTGAGCAAGCTTCAATACCGAACGAAGAAGGATCGGCCGAAGAGGACCATACCACTGTTGCGGGTGAAGAACACCCTATTGATAATGAAGGGCACTCATGCCAGAGAACTGATAAACCCAAAACTTCTAAAGAGGTTCATGAAGATCAGCCTGGAGCTTCTGAAGCAGCTAGGATTGTTGAGAATCCTAAAGCTGATACCACAGGGATTGAAACCCCTGAAGATCAAACCCCAAAGAATAAGGAGACAAACAAAATCATCCTCCCCCTCCAAGCAGAGTCAGGGGCTGGAAGCAGCCACTTTTTATCGGGAGGCTCGAAAGCTGGAAGTAGCCAAGCAGCAGTGTCTGAGAACACAATGTCAAGACTTCGTATAGAAGCAGCCATGCCTCGTAAAACACCATTTGTACTACCAAGTTCGGGTAAATTTCTGATTTTTATTCATAATAATTCCTTTGATAATGTTTTAACAATGGTGTATATTGATCGCAGAAGGACCTGTGGGAACGACTAGCTCGACCATGGCTCCTTTGGACAGAGCAACTCATGCAGGAGAAGGGATCTCATCCTAGATGCCCAAATTCGGGTCTCCCGATGCACAATCTAAAGTACTTCCAACTGCTGCAGCAATAGAAATTCGAAGGGAAGTAGTGGCCACTCCAGGCGCCATAGCGATAAACAAATTTGTTGTGACTTCTTTCACAAATGCCTTCTACACATCTCTGAGGCCTTTGGTTCAAAAGGTGATGGAGAGGGATGATATTCCTTTTTCAACAGTCAGAAACCCCTCGTCCTATATAATCGATGGTATTCTCGTTAATGGAGACCGAGATCTGGCAACCTATCTGAAACATGTTTTGGACGAGCTGGAGGAATCCATTAAAGTCTACAAGGATCGCCAAAGAAGGAATATTAGACAGCTCGTGGATGCCGAATGTGACGCCATGGCTCGTGAAGCTGAAATGAATAAGGCTAATTTTGAATCCTTCTTGGTGGCTTTCTCTCGACGCTCCGCAGAGATGGACATCCAGATTACTGAAACAGCCTCCAATTTCGAGTGTCATAAAATTGCAGCTACAGAGAAAGAAAAAGAAGTCCTTGATCTGGAAGCTGAAATTGCTCGACTTCAGGAACGGCTCAAGACGGCTAAGCAACATATAGAAGAAGAAACCCAACTGCATCAAGATGCTGCAAGCCAATTGGATCTTTTGAAGCGTTAGAAGGATGAGTCTGTGTCACGACCCGCACCCTAGAGTCAGGGCACGAGACGTGGGTACGTCCAGCCTACGCCGCAGTGTCGGCGGTAGAACGCTGTCCTAGGTCAAACATCTAACAATATAAAGGTACATGTACAGTATATACTCTCCGAATGGAGGTGACATAGCAGATACAGTCTCAATCACATCTAAGGTAGAGCATGATAAAGATAGATAAAACATGAAATCCAAAAGAGATACAGCAGATAGAAGTCTAAGTGTCTAAGATACACAAACCCAAAAATACATCTCAAAGCTCAAATACAGTAATCCATAAAGTGAATAGAACTCAAGACAACTGAAATAACTATCTATACAACCTCTACATGTGTCTCCTCTAGGCTAGTAGGCAACCTCCAGGCTATCTATAAAATTTATCAATAGGTCCAGTCAGGACAGGAGCGAGCACAATACATCCCAACAGATCATGGCAGGTTAGAAAATATAAACATGCAGTAGATTAAGATACAGGAAACTGAAAGAAAGAACATGATGTATAAGAAGAGAACTGTAAGTAAATAGCTACTGTATATAGAGAACTAATAGTGGCTAGTGATGTAGAGTACAGGATAGCACATGTGAACAGGACAGATTAGTACATGATCTACACTAAGGAGTTTTACATGATCTACACTACTATGGAATTTTTTTATATGACTATTAGCACTCCCCCGTTTTCCCCAATCAATACACAAGGATCTAAGCAGGTTATGTTATTATACATGATATCACATGAAGGCCCATGAAAGGGTGCACATGATAGTATACATGAGAGCTCCGTGAACATGAGAGTACATGATTCATAAGAGTGTACATATATGGTAAAAGCACAGGAGTACATGATAAAAGTGAAACGCACATGACACAATGTACCCGATGCTCCCGAGGGGGATAACATCGCATGAAGAGATCCATATAGTACTAATCCGTGATAATGTCGTGACAGCATCAAGTAAAGTAATCTAAAGCAGAAATATAATTCTAACAAGTTATGAAATGATCAGAGAATGTACTCGCCTGATAACCTGAACAGCTGATAGGTATAGGGGTCCAACTGAAGCCACAGAGTCCTAATTAAAGCAACACAGGTTACAAGGTGTTCAAGTTGTAATAAATGAATCTCTACAAGCAATCTATATTATCCTAGGTTCTTCTAAGTAAAATCAACTCTAGGTCAACTCCGGTCAACAATCTAGTCAAACTAGGTCAAGTGTTGACTTACAGTTGACTTTTGGTCAACTGGTCAACTCTGGTCAAACAGGGTCAATTCTAGTCTAATTATTAAAGATATAAAGTGTACTTCGTTATTCATACGTCGAAACTTATGACACGCAAATCGAGATAAGAAGATCAACGGTAAGGTTAATAATCTTATTATAGTGATCCACATATCTATCTTGTCAATTTCAGCGATGTGAGATCACTGAAATTGACTGATCTCGGTTTCGTTGTACTAATCCCGAAATACGAATATTATAAGAATTAATTATAATAAAAGGTGATACATAGAGAAACTATCTACAAACATTGTCGGATGATGAATTAAACATCGCCAACGTGTCCAGAATGGTCAAATTAGCTAGGATAGCCTACCCATCGGTCCAATTTGGACACAACGGCAAAAAGATAATTTCGGGTCAAAACGGTATCTGTGTCGGAGCCGTTTTGCACCGAAAAACGTGCAAGAAAAAAAGTCTACAAAATATAACAAATTATATGTCCACGAAACCATAATGACGATACGAACCCAACGGTATATCCAGAATTGGATTCCGTTGACCCGATCTCAATTTGGTTCGTTGACCAGAACATTGGAATTTCGGTTTGCACAAAAATGCGTGCCGGAGCCAATGTTCTCAAAATTCAGCAAACTACATGTCAACGAGTCCAGAATGATGATACGAACTCAACGGTATATCCGAAATTGGATTCCGATGAGCCGATCTCAAAATGACATGTTGATCCGGATATTGGTATCCGACTTGTACCGAAATGCGTGTCGGATCCAATGTCCACCAAAACCTAGCAAATTATATGTCAACGAGTCCAGAATGACGATACGAACTCAACGGTATATCCAGAATTGGATTCCGATGAGCCGATCTCAAAATGACCCGTTGACCCGCATATTGGTATCCGACTTGTACCGAAATGCGTGCCGGAACCAATTTCCACTAAAACCTAGCAAATTATATGTCAACGAGTCCAGAATGACGATACGAACTTAACGGTATATCCGGAATTGGATTTCGATGAGGCGGCATCAAAAAGTCCCGTTGACCCGGACTGTGGGACCCACTTTGCACCGAAATACGTGCCAGGGCCCACGTCCTCCAAATCTAACAAATTTTATATGAAAATATGCCAGAACGACGCCACGAGTCTACTGGTGGCGTCAGAAATGAAATCTGGAGTCCCGTGTTTAAAAATGGAATTTTACAAGTTGGAAATTACGAATTCGGACGGCCAACTTTGGCGTCGAATTCAACCAATCAAACAAGCTCACAATGAAACGAAACTGGAGGGATAGTAAGAGGGTTATACCATCTTTGCACCGGAACTTGTAGCACGCCAAATGGAGCTGCGGTGGAGGAGGTTCAAGCTGACGAAGTTGGCTCCGCGAAACTGTCCAAATTTTATACAATTTAAACGGTCAACTTGGTGGCCGGTTTTGATGTATCAAACGATAAAATCAACAGACGATACTTGACAGGAGTGAAGGTGGATATACCGAGATTGTGACAGAGCGAAGAAATCGCCGATCCAACAGTTGAATTTCTCGAAAATCGTGCGCAAAGTTGCTCGATGGGGCGCCAAAACGGACTTGATTCTGCGTGCGTCATGGCGGAAATTCGTGCGAAATGCGCGAATCGCCTTTACGTCGTGCCGGAGAAGAAGCGGTGGACCCAGGGGGGTCGCCGGAGTTCGCCCACCGTGGGGAAGGCCAGCCACGGCGGCGGCGGCCGGCGGCGTGGCCTGCACGCGCGGCCAGTGGCCATTCCCGGCCGCTGCAGCTGTACTACTGCTGTCGCAGCGTTGTGGTGGGCTGCGCGGCCCAGCCTAGCCCGGCGGAGGCATGGCAGCGCGCGGCCTGGCGCGGCAGGGGCGACGGCCGTTGAGGGTGGTACGGCAAATGTGGAGGTGGCAGTAGATTAATGGTGTTGGTGGTTGGGTGTGTGTTATTGATGGTGGTGGTGGTGGTTAATGATGTGAGGAGGAATGAGGAGGAGGGGAGGAGAAGACTAGTGGCCGGCGGCGCTTGGCCGCGGCGAAGGAAGGTGGTGAAGGGAGTCGGCCAGGGGAGGCTCGGGCATGGGAAGCCGCTGTTGGTGTTGGTGTAGTTGGTTATGGAAATATTAGAGTTGGAGAGAGAGAGAGAGAGGGGAGAATAATAGTTTGTGTGTGTTAGAAAAAAAAATAGGAAGAGAGAAAAGCCAATCCTCAAAGTTAGGGCCGGCCATGTGGCTGCTATAGGGATGGCGGGAATTTAATGGTGAGGATTGAATGAGGGGTAAATCTATGGCTAGGATTAATTATAGGAAATTTGGCTATTCCTATGGGGATTTTAATAAACAGAATTTCCATTAAATATTAAAAATAGGTAGAATGAGTATTTGATATTTTTCAAGGGTAATGAGGCTGAGGGTGTCATGAGAGAGAGTAATACGAAGCTGGGCTGGACTTGGTGGAGCCGGATTGGGTCAACATCAGATTTAATATCATAAATGAATTAATTTAGACATTTATGATCATGGGTAAATAAGTAGCACGTGGGGATTCCAATAAATGGGACACAAGTATCGTACGGGTAGTAGACTCAATGTGGGCCATGTCCATATTTAGGGTTGACAGGTTTTGGTCGACAGGGTACCCACAAATCAAGTTGGAAAATGAATGCGACACCGTGGGGTGAAATAAAATCGGGTCACGTGTCAGAAAAGTGGTGTGAAGCAAATGGAGCACAAAAGGGTGTGTCTGAGTGGGACACGAAGGTCATGGGTGAAGAGCGTCTCGAGTAGATCATGCATGATGAGTTGGTTTCAACAGAATGACTGGTCTTGCGCTCCCAAATTAAAAGTCACGGTAACGTGCTAATAATGATCAAGGAAAAGAGTGGGAAAATTAATTAATGATCAAATGGTCTAATTCGACCCGAAGTTGTGCGAAGCAAAAAGAGTACAAGGAAACAAGTTTGAGTGGGACACTATATACCAAAATGAAGGTAATTATGTCCACTACAAAACTCATGAAGAAAGTTTCCAGAGATGAACATCCCTGACACTCCAAATATCAAAGGCACGGGAAAGTACACTTAAAGATAATTAAACTGAATATTTTTTTTTATTGAAACTAAATCATCAAAAAAATTTAAAAAAAATCAACCCAAAATTTAGAGTGCTCACATCCTACCCACCTTATAAAAATTTCGTCTTCGAAATTAAAATGTTCATACTCCTTCTAGGTCAAACCCCCACAATCAAGTCCCAGAACTTAAACAAATCATACCATTAAAAAGGACGGCATACAGGGTCATGGCATACGGTGGTAGTGAAGTCTCATCTAGGTATACTAGTCATGCTAACCAAAACGGTCATAGGGTATCAAAACACACAAGCAATCTAGGGTGCTAAACTAGAAAAGATACAGAAATAACAAATCATCAAAACTGTAAGGCAGTCTACCACCCTATATGAGACTGGTACTTATCAACACAAAAAATAAAATAAGATAAAGATAACTACCAATTATCTATAAAGGGTACTATTCAAAGAAAACTCAAAATCACAAGTTAAATAATGAAAGTCAATTGTATTGAAATCCAATCACAATATGTATATATAGAGAGTGTGTTAGAGAGGGAAAAGCTAGCATTATGCAAAGGTTATGTGGTTCGTGTGTGTATGGGTGTATGTGGACATGTTCATATGGTTAGATAGTAGGCATGTCTGTATGTGAAATATACATGTAAGTGTATATGAGGATTTGGGTTTCAAAACAATGGCTATCAAGTTACACTACTCATGGCATATTGGTTAAACAATCTACAATACACAACCTATTTACTCATAACATGCATGGCTAACCATATACATATATAAAGAGGTAGAGATTTAGTTATGTATCTATATACATTATAACATGTATGCCTAAGCTCTATATATCTATATAGATATATAATCATAACATAGAGAGGAAGGGTTAGGTTTACATGGCAGCGTATACTATGTTAGAGTGTGTGTGTCCTTGTACAGGGTTATAGCTTAAGTATTGAAAGGTTAAACCCAGTTTTAGTTCAGCATTTACATACAAAATCTGAAACAAGCTAACATTTAAACCAGTGCAATATTAAGATAATGCAGTTTCAGAATTTAGGGGTTTGAATACATCACAACTAACTCAATGCTTCCAATATATCCTAACATGATAGAGAAGAAACCCTAACATACTATCCATACATTTAGCTATGCATACAGTTCAATATTACATATTAAATCTGAAATTGAACTAAACATTAGAAATCAATGTGAAAATGTTAACATGTATTCAGTTTTAGGATTTGGAGAAATTTGAACATCAACCAACCCAATGTTTATCACAACCTAACATGTAAGAATATAAAACCTAAATTTATATCCCTACATACCACAATGTATATAGCTCAAAATATTACATTTTAAAAAAAATAAAACAGCAAATTGAACTAAACATTTGGAATCCAGTATTAAGGGTTAATATGCACACAGTCTTAGATTTGACAATTTCAAACACAAAACTTAACTAAATTTTTTTGAATTGAAACCCTATGTATAACATACATGTGCAGTGATGTAAATATAACTAATAACATGAAATTTATATTTAAATTACGAGTTTAAACTGGAAAAAGCAGAGAACCAAAAATATTGGGGTTTTGACAATTTAAACATCAACAACATATTAATATGTATTTAGATAGATTGGAAATCAAAGTGTAGCATGCATACGTATCAGGCAAGTGTCTGTGTCCGCTATATTTATATTCTCATGTCCCAATATAAAAATCAAATTCCATATCAAGACCAACATTCAGATTCTTACCAAGATTGCAAAGTAGGTGATTGATGTAACCAAGACAGTTTTTATTATTATTATTATTTAATACAAGAATAATAGCAAGACGGAAATAACGATAAAATCTGTTCTTCTTATCTGTTTAAAAGAAGAAACCATTTTGAAATCAAAGCTATAATATCAAATCCAAGATAAGGTCTAGCAGAAATCATCAATTCGTTGTATTAAGAAAAAAATCATAGTAAGAAGTTACACAAAGGTTTATAAAAACAGCTAAACCTACTCCTAAGTTAAATAATGAGAAGCAAAACAAAACAAATAAATAATAATTCTCTTTTTTTTTGAAAGACTGGAACAAAAGTAGAGAAAATATATTCAAAAACATTTAAGGTACAATATGATAATCATATGCGTCTATCCAAAATCATGGTACTCTAAATCCTCGTCATACTAGTAAGCAAGTCTACGATAATCACAGAGTCCTCGACTAAGGCACATACCTCTAGAATCATGGTATTTAAAATTTTCACGATGCCGCTAGCTTGGCTGCGAAAACCTTAAATTCCCACACCCGAGAAATATATCCAAAGCCAGACTATATGTCCTCACCATGCTGGCTAATATGACTGTAGAAGACTAGATTCCATAACTTAGATGATCGATCCCATATAATTTCATCTTGACAAAAATTAAATTAAATCAACAATGGATACCCAAAAATCAAATTTATCAACAAACATCAAGATTCAAAAATGAACAAAAATCTATCATATCATATAAATACAAACTCGGATGCCACAGCTAACATCAAGATTCAAAATTCAACAATCATCCATCAAAATCAATAAATACAAACTCAAATTCAACAATAATCCATCAAAATTAAATTCAACAACAGAAAGTAAAGATAAATCAAATAAAGGGAAGGAGAGTTTTCAAATCGAAGTTAAAATAAGATTCTCAAGGGTCGTCCCAGGAATCTCTCAAGGAATCCAAACTGTGATTGAGTACCTTCAAAAATATATCCTAATCCTACTGCAGGCTGTAGTGGTCCTCTAGTTCGAATACCACTACACAAACTCGACCTGTATGGGCCATCCCTAAAAACGTGTCACGACCCGTACCCTAGAGTTAGAACACGAGACGTGGGTACGTCCAGCCTACGCCGCAGTATCGGTGGTAGAACGTTGTCCTAGGTCAAACATCTAACAATATAATGGTACCTGTACAGTATATACTCTCCGAATAGAGGTGACATAGCAGATACAGTCTCAATCACATCTAAGGTAGAGCATGATAAAGATAGATAAAACATGAAATCCAAAAGAGATACAGCAGATAGAAGTCTAAGTGTCTAAGATACACAAACCCAGAAATATATCTCAAAGCTCAAATACAGTAATCCATAAAGTGAATACAACTCAAAACAACTGAAATAACTATCTATACAACCTCTACATGTGTCTCCTCTAGGCTAGCAGGCAACCTCCAGGCTATCTGTAAAATTTATCAACAGGTCCAATCAGGACAGGAGCGAGCACAATACATCTCAACAGATCATGGCAGGTTAGAAAATATAAACATGCAGTAGAGTAAGATACAGGAAACTGAAAGGAAGTACATGATGTAAAAGAAGAGAACTGTAAGTAAATAGCTACTGTATATAGAGAACTAATAGTGGCTAGTGATGTAGAGTACAGGATAGCACATGTGAATAGGACAGATTAGTACATGATCTACACTAAGAAGTTTCACATGATCTACACTACTATAGAATTTGTTCACATGACTATTAGCACTCCCCCATTTTCCCCAATCAATACACAAGGATCTAAGCAGGTTATGTTATTATACATGATATCACATGAAGGCCCATGAAAGGGTGCACATGATAGTATACATGAGGGCTCCGTGAACATGAGAGTACATGATTCACAAGAGTGTACATATATGGTGAAAGCACAGGAGTACATGATGAAAGTGAAACACACATGACACAATATATCCGATGCTCCCGAGGGGGATAACATCGCATGAAGAGATCCATATAGTACTAATCCGTGATAATGTCGTGACAGCATCAAGTAAAGTAATCTAAAAAAGGAATATAATTCTAACAAGTTATGAAATGATCAGAGAATGTACTCGTCTGATAACCTGAACAGCTGATAGGTATAGGGGTCCAACTGAAGCCACAGAGTCCTATTTAAAGCAACACAGGTTACAAGGAGTTCAAGTTGAAATAAATGAATCTCTACAAGTAATATATATTATCCTAGGTTCTTTTAAGTCAAATCAACTCTAGGTCAACTCCGGTCAACAATCTAGTCAAACTAGGTCAAGTGTTGACTTACAGTTGACCTTTGGTCAACTGGTCAACTCTGGTCAAACAGGGTCAATTCTAGTCTAATTATTAAAGATATAAAGTGTACTTCATTATTCATACGTCGAAACTTACGACACGCAAATCGAGATAAGAAGATCAACGGTAAGGTTAATAATCTTATTATAGTGATCCACATGTCTATCTTATCAATTTTAGCGATGTAAGATCACTGAAATTGACTGATCTCGATTTCGTTGTACTAATCCCGAAATACGAATATTATAAGAATTAATTATAATAAAAGGTGATACATAGAGAAACTATCTACAAACATTGTCGGATGATGAATTAAACATCGCTAACGTGTCAAGAATGGTCAAATTAGCTAGGATAGCCTATCCATCGGTCCAATTTGGACACAAGGGTAGAAAGATAATTTCGGGTCAAAACGGTATCCGTGTCGGAGCCGTTTTGCACCAAAAAATGTGCAAGAAAACAAGTCTACAAAATATAATAAATTATATGTCCACGACACCATAATGACGATACGAACCCAACGGTATATCCAGAATTGGATTCCGTTGAACCGATCTCAATTTGGTCCGTTGACCAGAACATTGGAATTTCGGTTTGCACGGAAATACGTGTCGGAGCTAATGTTCTCAAAACTCAGCAATCTATATGTCAACGAGTCCAGAATGATGATACGAACTCAACGGTATATCCGGAATTGGATTCCGATGAGCCGATCTCAAAATGACCTGTTGACCCGGATATTGGTATCCGACTTGCACCGAAATGCGTGTCGGATCCAATGTCCACCAAAATCTTGCAAATTATATGTCAACGAGTCCAAAATGATGATACGAACTCAACGGTATATCTAGAATTGGATTCCGATGAGCCGATCTCAAAATAACCCGTTGACCCGGATATTGGTATCCGACTTGCACCAAAATGTGTGCCGGAACCAATGTCCACTAAAATCTAGCAAATTATATGTCAACGAGTCCAGAATGACGATACGAACTCAACGGTATATCCGGAATTGGATTTCGATGAGCCGGCGTCAAAAAGTCCTGTTGACTCGGACTATGGGACCAACTTTGTACCGAAATGCGTGCCAGGGCCCACGTCCTCCAAATCTACAAATTTTACATAAAAACATGCCAGAACGACGCCACGAGTCTACTGGTGGCATCAGAAATGAAGTCTGGACTCCCGTGTTCAAAAATAGAATTTTATAAGTTGGAAATTACGAATTCGGACGGCCAACTTTGGCGTCGAATTCAACCAATCAAACAAGCTCACAATGAAACGAAACTGGAGGGATAGTAAGAGGGTTATACCAGCTTTGCACCGGAATTGGTAGCACGCCAAATGGAGCTGTGGTGGAGGAGGTACAAGCTGACGAAGTTGGCTCCGCGAAACTGTCCAAATTTTATACAATTTAAACGGTCAACTTGGTGGCCGGTTTTGATGTATCAAACGATAAAATCAACAGACAAAACTTGACAGAAGTGAAGGTGGATATACCGAGATTGTGACGGAGCGATAAAATTGCCGATCTAAAGGTCGGATTTCTCGAAAATCGCACACGAAGTTGCTACGACGGGACGCCAAAATGGACTTGATTTCGCGCGCGTCACGGCGGGAATTCGTGTGAAATGCACGAATCGCCTATACGTCACGTCGGAGAAGAAGCGGCGGACCCAGGGGGGTCGTTGTAGTTCGCCCACCGCAGGGGAGGCCAGCCACGACGGCGGCGGCCGGCGGCGTGGCCTGCGCGCGCGGCCAGTGGTCGTTCCCGACCGCTGCAGCTGTACTGCTGCTATCGCAGCATTGTAGAGGGCTGTACGGCCCAGCCTGGCCCGGTGGAGGCGTGGCGGCGCACGGCCTGGCACGGTGGGGGCGGCAGCCATCGAGGGTGGTGCGACGAACGTGGAGGTGGCGGTGGATTAATGGTGTTAGTGGTTGGGTGTGTGTTATTGATGGTAGTGGTGGTGGTTAATGACATGAGGAGGAAGGAGGAGGAGGAGGAGGAGAGGAGAAGACTGGTGGCTGGCGGCGCTCGGCCACGGCGGAAGAAGGTGGTGAAGAGAGTCGGCCAGGGGAGGCTCGGGAATGGGAAGCTGCTGTTGGTGTTGTTGTAGTTGGTTATGGAAATATTAGAGTTGGAGAGAGAGAGAGAGAGAGGGGGGGAGAATAATAGTTTGTGTGTGTTAGAAAAAAAATAGGAAGAGAGAAAAGCCAATCCTCAAAGTTAGGGCCGGCCATGTGGCTGCTATAGGGATGGAGGGAATTTAATGGTGAGGATTGAATGAGGGGTAAATCTATGGCTAGGATTAATTATAGGAAATTTGGCTATTCCTATGGGGATTTTAATAAACAGAATTTCCATTCAATATTAAAAATAGGTAGAATGAGTATTTGATATTTTTTAAGGGTGATGAGGCTGAGGGTGTCATAAGAGAGAGTAACACGAAGCTGGACTAGACTTGGTGGAGCCGGATTGGGTCAACATCAGATTTAATATCATAAATGAATTAATTTAGACATTTATGATCATGGGTAAATAAGTAGCACGTGGAGATTCCAATAAATGGGACACAAGTGTCGTACGGGTAGTAGACTCAATGTGGGCCATGTCCATATTTGGGGTTGACAGGTTTTGGTTGACAGGTACAAATCAATTTGAAAAATGAATGCGACACCGTGGGATGAAATAAAATCGGGTCATGTGTCAGGAAAGTGGTGTGAAACAAATGGAGCACAAACGGGTTTGTCCGAGTGGGACACGAAGGTCAAGGGTGAAGAGCGTCTCGAGTAGATCATGCATGATGAGTTGGTTTCAAGAGAATGACTGGTCTTGCGCTCCCAAATTAAAAGTCACGGTAACGTGCTAATAATGATCAAGGAAAAGAGTGGAAAAATTAATTAATGATCAAATGGTCTAATTCGACCAGAAATTGTGCGAAGCAAAAAGAGTACAATGGAACAAGTTCGAGTGGGACACTATATACTAAAATGAAGGTAATCATGTCCACTACAAAACACATGAAGAAAGTTTCCAGAGATGAACATCCCTGACACTCCAAATGTCAAAGGCACGGAAAAGTACACTTAAAGATAATTAAACTGAATAATTTTTTTTTATTGAAACTAAATCATCAAAAAAATTTAAAAAAAATTAACCCAAAATTCAGGATGCTCACAGTCTGTTCTAATTACAAATGAAGAGATGGCCCGCCGGACGACCTATTAACATGTAACGCCCCAGTCCCAAAAATAGTAGGACTAGAACGTAATCATGCCAGCTGTATACATACAAAGTATATGGACCGTCGTATATATACATAAGATATAAAATACAGTAACCAAGGCACTAAATCTCATCAACGAAGATAAATAATGATATAAAAGTAACTTTGAATTTGTCATGTATACAATCGTCGGGCGGAGACAAATCCACTACCAACTAATTTAAATAAGGAAGAATTTTACAAAGAAAATGATTTGGTCGAGTGAAGGAGATGACGATCCAAAAGCAACATCTCGAAGAATAGAGCGCAAGTCATGGCCTTAGCTAGAGCACATGCAAAAATTACAAGACACACCTGGAGAGATAACCAAGTCCTCAGAGGGACGTAACAAGATACAATAAACATGCCATATAAATACTGAATATAAAATATGCCACAAACAAAAGTAAGTGACAAGACTACAATAAGGTTATCTAACCATACTAAAGTGAACATGAAGTTGAGAAATAATCCTTTTGACGCGTGAGCCCTGGCTGTAAATAGGATCGGCATAGTCCCTATATAGGGCACTAGGGGTCCATGTCCGTAATGTCCGACGATCGTCAGAGGGCATCACGTGCAAGGGGCTACGTCCATAACGCTCTGGAAAACGTCAGAGGGCACCTGGAGCCTGCGTCTCCGGAGGAGCGCACAGGTAATCAGGAAAGTGCAAGGAAGCCCATACATCAGGTAATGTTCTCCCCACCCAATGCACCTATCATGTCGCATCCACGACCATGTAACACTTCTAACCATCAAGTCTTCTAACATACAACTATTGACAGTTAGACCTAACACACGTCCTATACGCATCGGTGATCAGCCAACACGCAAGTTCGGATGCTATATGCTACTCACAACTCACACATCTCGTGGCACATCAGTGTCAAAGTTTATGTAATACACTAAACTAGTGGTAGTCCCTTAACTCTAGGTCCATATGCAATCAAGGGATAAATAACAAGGTACAGCTAATATCACTGAGCATACAGTAAGTCAGGAATTGTAATAATGGTTCAGTTAAAAGAAATGAAAATAAATACACAGTGATATGCAATAAATAAAATACAGACAAATTATAAACAGTAAATTATGGCAAGGTATCTTGCCTGGTGTGTCTCCTGGAGTGGTGCGATGATCGAGCAAGTCCTGTTTTGTCCAATTGTCGAGGTCGACGTGTAAGGGTCCAATTTGCGAGAAAATAGGAAAGTACAGTTTCGTTATGATTGGTGATGATAATCAAAGAGAGAGTTTGAGGAAAAAGAAGAAGTTATGTATAGTATTTTAGAAAATATTTATAATATTGAAAACTAGAATTTTATTAGTCAAAATATGTTTTAGATAATACCAAAAATATATAAAAGAATCATTTTAACTAAAAACTCGAAGTTTGTCAAAGTTAGGATTTTCGGGGTGAAAATATATTTTTATAAGTAAAAACATTTCTCGGATAAATTTTTTAAAAGTACCAGAAAAATCATTTTATATGTTGAAACCTACATTTTATGAGCTAGAATATTTATAGATAATTATCTAATCATTGGAAAAAAATATTTTTAGGCTGTAGAACTATCCCTAACCCACATCTATATTTTTCTCTGAAATTTTAATGCATATATACAGTTAAAAAAACAACTATAATAATATTATAACACTGATAATAATAATAATAATAATAATAATAATAATAATAATAATAATAATAATAATACTAATTAATAGTAATCCTTAAAACTATACAGCCCAATCTTCCCTTTTAATAATAATAATAATAATAGTAATAATAATAATACTTATACTGCCACTCCCCCAAATTTATCATAGTAAGAGAGAGAGAGAGAGAGAGAATGGAGATGAAGGAAAGAGGGGGAGAAAGGTTTTACCAGCGGCTCGTCGGCTCGTCGATGGCGGATGGGCGCACGGCGTCGGAGTTTGGTGGAGGCGGCGGATGGGCGCACGGCGTCGGAGTTTGGTGGAGGCGGCGTTCGGCACAGCAATCGACGAGAGGTTGACGGGCCTGGCGGAGAGGAGAAGCCGGTGTTGCACGGCCATGGAGGATCGGGGTTGCCGTCGGTCGTGCGGCTCGTAGGATGCGGAGAGGGTTTCCAGAGGGGATCTTCACCGGAGCACGGCGAACGGAGCTGGATGGAGGTGAGCCTGGCACGGAGGCGAGCACTGTCCGAGATGGGGAGTCGTCGGGCGCTCAGTAGCCCTGTTTGCCATTGATTATAAAAGAACAGAACAATTATATCGGAGCACTGGACTTTTACTTCACAATACAAACTCGCTCGTACAAAGAAAGCCTAGGGACGAAAACCTAGGTACAGCAATCTAAGCACGATTGTTTAGTTTTGCTTCTGGGGGTGACGATAGAGGCTCGGGAAAGCGATGGCCGCTCTGCCTTACTCCTTGGACGATCAGACGTAGCCTTGGCTCTGATGAAGAACTGCTCTCAAGATGGGAAGACTCTTTTGTCTGCGCCTTTTGTCTCTCTGCGTGTCCAGCCGGGTGGAAAGGATCTCTTTTGCAAGGGAATGACACCTTGCTATATTTTTTTGTTTCTCTGGATCCAATCTTTTTTACATGGGAATGGCACCTTGCTATTTATAGGAGTGGGGTGTCATCATTAGGGTTTGCAATGATCACCCTAAAAAAGTCGGCGGCTTGGGGATTTAATTGCCATTTTCCTTGATCCTATTTTGTGGGCAATTAATCTGGACCATTAATCTTGATTGTAACGAATCTGGACAATTAATGTTGATTGTGTAAAATCCGTATGGGCAATCAATGTTGATTGTCATGAATCATGGGAAGCTCGGATCTCCTGCCACGTGTTTAATCCATGTGATTGCCATAAATCTGTTTTGATTTGGGTAATTATGATGATTGCACTAAATCAGGTTGTTGGGATTTGTTGATAACTCTTGATTGATTTAGTGCCATGTGGGAAACTGATCTTCTGCCACGTGTCATAACTGCGATCCACAGCCGTATGAGGGTAGCTTCTTAGGTTTTGAACTGCATGAAGGTGGCAGCCGCATAGGTGTAGCCTCCGAAATCTGAGCCGCATGGGGGTAGTTTCCAATTGAGCCGCATAGGACTAGCCACATGTCAAGGCTGTACGGGCGTGGCCTCTCAATATTTGAGCCGCATGGAGATGATCCCCATGATCCGAGCCGTATGAAAACAGCGGTCGCATAGGATGACTTCTTATAATTTGAGCCGCATGACGAGGGTCTTCACGCCCCGAGCCGCATGCGCGTATCAGCCGCATGGGGTGGTGGCAGCCGCATAGGGAGCTTTATAGTTGGTGGATCTTGCCAGCTGCAGAGGAGATTTTCTTCATTTTCTGAGGAATACGCCGTCATGTCGAAGTTCATCATTTCAGCTTTAATGTCAGAGTTATCACTTTATGTCAGAGCATTTAATGGGAGCAGTCACTTTATGGCCAGCTGTAAAGGCAAGCTGCATAGGGTCACGTGATTCTTGCCTGAGCCGCATGAGGCTATTGAAGAGTTTCTGAGCCGCATGAGGCTCTGATAGATTCCTGAGCCGCATGAGGCTCCTTCTGTTTTGAGCCACATGGGTTTCTTCTGTTTTGAGCCGCATGGGCTTCTTCTGTTTTGAGCCGCATGGGCTTCTTCTAGTTCTTTTCCATGCTTCTATAAAACCCCCTTCAAAGTTTTCAATTTGAAAAATTGGAATACTTTGAATAAGAAGCATGGCTATATGAGCTCCGCTGGCCGCATAGGATGTTCTTGGCCGCATGGCTTGTCTGGCCGCATAGACTCCCCAGCCGCATGGGCTCCCTGCCTCACGTGCGTCTTATTAATTGCCCTTAATTCATTTTTTTAGAGCCGTCTTTTGGGGGAATCCCAAGAGTTGGCTGATTAAATATTTGGATTTTATGCCCTGGATGAATCTTCTTTATGAGAGAGGGGGCGAAATCCGAGGAGTCAATTTTGCCTGCATCACACGACCCGAAGCGGTTTATCGGTCCACGTGCCCTCCTATGTCTGCCTATAAATAGGGTGCTGTTAGGACAGAGAAACTCCTTTGCCTTCTTTTGTCTTCCTCTTCTCTTGTCCTAAGCTGTTGTTCTTCCTTCTCCGATCATCATCAACAATGGCCCCCAAAGCTTCCACAGTCGCGGCGAAGGAAAGGGTGTGGCTTCTTCGTCAGCCCCGGTGCCTGAAGTCCATCCCGACGTTCATCCCCCTATTGCTGGTAAGGGTTTGGGGCAGATTGTATCTTTTGAAACAAAGACGGCTCTGTTGCATGCTTTATGCACAAGCCTTTAATGCGTTCCTCGTTCTCGTCGGATCTGTTCAATTTGTATGGACCACATGTACGTCCCATGTTCGAGCCGTATGGGGTATATTCTATGTCCGAGCCGCATGAGAGTTGTCTAGTGGCCGTCTAGACGCTTCACAAACTGGACCGCATGATGACCCTTCGAACAGAGCCGCATGAGTCCCTTTAAAACAGGACCGCATAAGTTCGTCTGAATTGGGCCGTATAAGGCTCTGACCATCTAACTCTGTTTCTTTTTATTTTTGTTTCTTGCAGCTTCCCTGCCGAAGGCTGAGATTATTGTGAAGGAAGAGCCGCTGCCTCCTCTCAAGTAAGAGTCATCGTTTGTTAAGGAGGAGGTAATACCAACAACGGAGGAACAGAAAGGAGAGTTGGCGTCCATTGCTGTAAAAGAGGAGCCCCAGTTTGACGGCGGTAGTACTGGGAGTTCTGACCTTCCTACTCCGGGCGAGGATTTTGCTCAAGTACATCCTTCATATACAAAATGGTTGAGGGATTGGTATATGCGTCCCCGCAACTAGGATTCGTGGGCCCTCGTAAATGTCCGTCTTTTGTCTTAATATTTCTGTCTGTTTGTAGCTGCAGTTTGTGTTTTGCTTCTTTTGGACATTAATGTAATCTTCTTCCTTTTTGTCTGAATGAAATGATAGAGAACTTTTTTGGCTTGCTCATGAGATGTAGTCATGTGAATGTAACCATTTTTGAATGAACGGAATACATTCGCTCTATTCTTTGCTTGTAGTAGTTGCCCCAATGGGAGACTTTTTGTGGACCTATTATCCTTGGCGTACCCTGGTTCTGGATACGGATAATAACTTGGAAGGGAACCAACATACTTACTCCGAGGTAGTGAGGACATGGTAAATATGAGGGTTTCTTCGATAGAGCATTCCCACTCAGAGGTAATGAGGATGTGGCAGGAGTGGGCTCCATGAAGGAAATATAGAACAACTCAGAGGTAATGAGGACATGGAGGTTCTATGTGAGGGGCGGTTTGTTTTTGATGGAAGGGAAACAACTCAGAGGTAACATCGACGTGGTTATTTCGGAGAATTTGTGGATCTGTTACCCTTTTTGTGTACTGAGAGTGCGGGTATTGGATCATAAGGAGGGAGCTCTTTTAGGAAGAAAGTTCAGAGGTATAATCATACATGACTTACTACCTAAAAGATACGATATAGATTTATCTGTAGTGATCTGGATATAAGTTCAGCGGTACCGGCGGGTACATAACTCGATAATCTGGGAGATTTAGGATCAGAATGTGAGTTCAGTGGTACGAAAGAGTACATGACTCGTTATTCTGGAAGATTTATAGTCGAGATGTGAGTTCAGCGGTACGAGAGAGTACATGACTCGTCCTTCTGGAAGATTTGTAGTCGGGATGTGAGTTCAGCGGTACGAGAGAGTACATGACTCGTTATCTTAGCAATTTGTAGGCGGGATGTTAGTTCAGCGGTACCAGCGGGTACGTAACTCATCACCCTGGAGGATGTCGTTTCAGACGTAATACTTCTTTAGGAACTTGTCGTTGATGGGCAACATAAGCAAGTCTCCATTTTATTTTGCGAGGCGGTAAGCTCCATTGGAGAATACAGCATCAATGATGAACGGGCCTTCCCACTTTGGCTGGAACTTGCCGGCAATTTTGTGAGTCATAACCATCGGCCTCCGAACTGCCAGAATGAGGTCGCCCACTTGGAATGTTCTGGTTTTAACCTTCTTGTTGAAGGCTCCGGAGATACGTGCCTGGTATAGCTCGATTCGTTGTTGAGCTAGTAGGCGCTTCTCATCTAGAGCCTCCAATTCTTGTAGTCTGCGATGGTGATTATCATCCGTCGTCAATCTGTATATGAGGGCAATGCGGAGTGAGGAGATTTGAGTCTCCAGTAGGAGAATTGCCTCACTTCCGTATACTAGAGAGAATGGTGTGTTCCCGGTGGCAGTCCGTACTGTGGTACGGTACGCCCATAAGCATTCATCGAGCTTTTTATTCCAGTCGCGTTTGTTTGATGACACGAACTTCTTGAGAAGCTTGATGATTGTTTTGTTGAATGCTTCAGCCAGACCATTAGCTGCTAGGTTGTATAGTGTTGAAGCAATATTCTGGATGCGGTGCTTGTCGCAAAATCGATAGAAGGCGTGGCTTACGAACTGTGGACCATTATCATGGATGATCCTTCGGGGCAGTCCAAAGCGATAGATGACGTGATGCTTGAGGAAGCTGATCACGTTTGAAGTCTTTACTTCTGCAAGCGGAACAACCTCCGCCCATTTGGAGAAGTAATTTGTGATTGCGAGTATGAAGCGATGTCCTCGGGACGAAGGCGGAGTGATCAGACCGATGATGTCCATTCCCTATGCTTCGAATAGCCAGGATGCTACCATCGGATGTAGAAACTCGGATGGCTGGTGGATGAAATCTGCGTGGATTTGACAGGCTTTGTATTTTCGTGTATAGTCTATTACGTCTGCAACCATCGTGGGCCAGTAGTAGCCCATTCGGCGAAGGCGATCTTGTAGTTTCGGGCCAGGCTGATGGGCCCCACAGATGCCATCGTGAGCTTCACGCACGACTTCTTTGGCTTTTGTATTTGACAAGCATCGAAGCAGTAACCCATCGTATGATCGTCGATATAGCATTTTTGTCTCTGTATCGTAGAAGAATCTGAGGGAACGTCTTCTAATAGAAGTGGCTTCCTTCGGATTCTTCGGTAGGATGTCGTAGACTACGAAGTCGATGAATGGTTGTCTCCAGTCTGGTGCTTCGTCGACTGTCAGGGCGGAGTAGCTCTCGGCACACTGAACATTATTCCTGGGACAGACCAACTCACGACCTATGATGTCAACCAGATGATGAGCATGATTCAGAACTGCTAAGGAAGCGGCAAGACCCGCTAGGGCATCGGCTTCAATGTTTTGGAACCTGGGAACGTGCTCTATGAAGAACCCCTCCAGGGACGAGACGATGTCGATCGCTATTTGGTGATAGGGGATCATATCTTCATGGCGAACTTCGTGTGAGCCCCGGATCTGATTGACGATTAGCAGCGAATCGCCGTATGCTTCAAAGTACTCTACCCCCAGCTCTTTTGCAAGTCGGAGGCCAATGACCAAAGCGTTATACTCGGACATGTTGTTTGAACAAGTCTCCGTAAGGGAATAAGCTCGATTGATCACCAACTCGGTGGAAGAAATTAGCACTACTCCGACTCCAGCAACAATGTTGTCCTTGGACCCGGTTCTAGAAGTGCCGTCGAAGAACATCCGCCATACGGTATCATGGGAGGCCATTTTTGAATTAGCGACCTCATTTGGAATCTCTTCGTCTATTTTGGTTGACTCAGAACCTGGATGAGCTGCTAAAAAGTCTGCCAGAGCTTGACCTTTAACAGCCTTTTGCGGGACGAAGATCATGTGGTAGGGGGATAGTAATATCGTCCAAGTAGCGAGGCGAGAACTGAGCGCACCTGGCTTAGTCATGAGGACCCTGAGGGGGTTGACTCTTGATATGACGTAGATGGTTTGTCCTATGACATAGTGTCACGTCTTCTGAATGGCAAAAACCAGAGCTAGGCATTCTTTCTCTACAGCAGTGTATCGATGCTCTGGCCCCATCATCATTCGGCTGAGGTAATATATAGCTTGCTCATGACCTGCATCGTTGTTTTGTGCTAGCAGAGCATCGAAAGAATGTTCCATTGCTCGTACATAGAGCAAGAATGGTCTTCCACCAATCGGGTCTACTAGGACAGGAGGGTTCGTCAGGTATTCTTTGATGCTTTCGAAGGCACGCTGGCATTCTTCATCCCATATGAATGAAATGCCTTTCTTTATGAGGTGGGTGAAAGGCTGGCATCGTCCGGAGAGGTTGGATATAAACCTCCTGATGTATGCTAGCCTCCCTTGAAGGCCTCGGAGTTCACGAAGATTTCTCGGGTGACCCATCTCCATGATTGCCTTCGTCTTCTCAGGGTCTACGTGGATACCCTGGAAGGTGATGATGAAACCCAAGAACTTCCCGCTGGATACGCCCAAGAAGGATTTTGTGGGATTCATTTTCAAATTGTGCGCTCGCATTAGGTCGAACACTGTCCTCAGATCATGCAGATGATCTTCCTTAGAGCGACTTTTCACGGCGATGTCATCGACATAGCATTCTACTGTTTTGTGCAAGTGGTCTCTAAAGATGATGCTCATAGCTCTTTGATAGGTGGCGCCAGCGTTCTTTAAACCGAAAGACATGACTGTGTAACAGTATGTGCCAATCGGTATTCGAAATGATGTGTGCTTCTCATCGTCGGGAGACATCTTGATTTGGTTGTATCCCGAGAAACCTTCCATGAATAACATGCACTCGAAGCCGCAGGTGTTGTCAATCATAATGTCCGTGATAGGGAGAGGGAACTCATCTTTAGGACACGCCTCGTTCAGATTGTGAAAGTTGATGCAGATTCGAATCTTTCCACTCTTCTTGAGGATTGGAACTATGTTGGCGACCCAGTCAGGATGCTATTCCTCACGGATGAAGCCGCTGGCTATCAGTTTGTTTACCTCGGCTTTAATGGCATTCATGACGTCAGGACGGAACCGACGTTGCTGTTGCTTGACTGGTTTTGCGTCCGGACGGATGTTGAGTTTGTGAAGTACAATCTCGAGGTTTAGTCCTGGCATATCTTCGTAGCTCCAGGCAAACACGTCGATGTATTCTCTGATGAGTTGTAGTAGTGATTCTCGCTCTTCGTCTGTCAGATTCTTGCAGACGAAGATGGGCTTTGGAGAGGACTCATCACCGAGATCAACTTGTACAACCTCATCCTCGGTGGGAGACTCTCTTTGTTCGAACCACTTCTTCCACTGCACATCTAGTTGTTGTGCCTATGGCTCTAGTTCAAGAAGTTCGGGAATGTCTTCATCTTCTTCGTAGGTGTCGACAAATACCATATTGACGGACCAGACTTGCCTGAGCATGTCCTTGATGCTAACATCTGAATCGGAAGTGGGTGATCCGGTTGAGTGTGAATGTCAGTTGCATTTCTCGTCTGAGCTTTCAGGGGTTGTTGCCAGTGTAACATAACCTAGCCCACATCTGGTTTTGTTGTAGTAGTCTCGTAGTTTTCCAGTCGGGACTGGCGATTGTAAGGGTAATCGCCATCCAGTGCCATAGTTTAAGCCTGGTGTAGTTCCCAGATCATATCTTTGTTTTTGCATAAGGTACTTGGATTGGGAACTATACAGATAAAGGGGCAATCTTCCGGTGTCGGGTTCGGGCTCAACTTCTTCTATCTTGAAGGGCCATGGATCATTCTTTCGGCTGAAGATGATTGGGTGATCCCTACCCTCGATTATGCGGTAAGCGTCTTCCACTGGAGTAAGTTGGTTTGCGGTGTAGACATTTGTCACTTGTATGTGCATGTGAGCGCCTATACCGTGTTCTATAGCATACATTGTACAAAGCTTATTAAGCTCGAGGTAATTCAAAGATAGCCCTTTATTGATGAAGTAAGGTATCTTTTCCAGTAGGATTACATCATCTGCGGATGGAACATCAGTGTAAGCAGCCACATACTTGGCCAGCTCTGACTCTTCTTCAGCCACCCCCTGTGTAAATGCAGATTGAAAGGATGACTTGGGCAACTTAATTGTCAGGGGCTCCATGGGTGGAGCAGAACATGGAGTTGTTGGCATACTAGCTACCGCCAGTTTGGTGCTCGGTGCTGAGCAGGGAGTTGTTGGCTGGCTAGTAGTCCCTGGCTTAGTGTTCGGTTGCCGATTTGCTCTGGGAAGACGAATTGTCATCGGTTTGGCAGAGGGATTGAGCTCCTCTGCTTGTTGTTGGTTAGCTTTAGGCAGTCTAATTGTCAGTGGTTCTGTCGTAAGTCTTGGCGCTTGGCCAGACCTTGGCAGTCGGATTATCATCTGTTCCTCCTGTGTAGAGAGGCTAATTGCATCCTTACGCAGAGTGGCTGTAAGGGGCGCAGTTATGCCAGGCTTGCGGGCTTGGAGGTGGATTGTCAGAGGTTCTTCTGATCCAGATGCTGCCTCAGTTTGAGCTTGAGTATCTCCTTCGGTGAGATGCTTCTTCGACTTCTCATACAAGCATAAGTCTGAGTAGTAGGATTCGACCCCTTTGAAGGGATCGATGTCGGCAAATTCTGTTCTCACGAAGTCGTGCTTGTCGACGTACTTGAAGCACTGGTGCAGTATGGAGGGCATGATCATGTAATCGTGTATCCAAGGATGCCCTAGGAGAATATTGTAGGAAGTGTCCGTATCTATGACATAACAGGTTACTTCTGACTGAAGGTCGCCGATTTGGTACTTTAGGCGAATCTTTCCGATAGGGTAGCTCCTGCCCGAATTGAAACCGCTGATGGCGGTGCTTGTCGGCGTCAGGCGATGCATTGGGATGCGCAGATGGTGTAGTAGGCTCTTTGGGATGATGCTTATGGAGGACCCGGGGTCAATATGCATCCGATCGACCTTGATATCGCCAATGTACCCAGTATAATACAGAGGGCGATCGTGCAGGTTGGTCTTGATAAGCATATCCTACGGAGTGAAGACAATGTTTGGCATTGACCCTGTACAAGCGCTGTCCTGGAGATCTGCAGGCGAGCTTTCCCCAGTGAGATTGGACTGAGCTAGATATGCGTCGGCATTCTGGAGTGCCTCGCTTAATACGACGCAAACATCTTTGGAGAGCCTCAGGAGTTCGTATAGCGACAATTTGGCTGGTGTATTGGCCAACTGTGCCAAGATGTCAAAGTTGTAGGGCCTCTCCAGCCCATGAGGCATCTTTCTTCGGAGCGGTTTGTCGAAGCGAGTCTCCTTCGGCCTAGGCTTGTCGGTCGTCGAAGGCTTCGGAGGTCCTGGAGCATCAGCAGCTGTTGGCTGATGATCTTCAGCCGAGTTACCCGGTGGAGGTTGGGTTTGTGCGTCGAAGCGGGTAACAACAGCAGTAGCTTCTTCGACCTCTATCGAGATCGTGCGACATGATTTGACTTTCATATTCTTCTTCTTATTGGTGGAGGGAGGTACGGACTGAGTCACCTCAGGTACCAAGTTCGGATGGACCCACATGATCTCCCCTCATGATGTGGTCAGGGGCACTAGACCAGCAGCTTGGTCTAGGGGAGGTGGAAGATTAGCGACCTCCATCCTTGCTCGGGGGATAGGTACTACTCCGTCTTGAGTCTTTGTCGGAGGGAAGTTGCCAAATTGTACTGACACCATATTGGCTGCTACGGTCACCTCTTCGAAATCAATGGCCAGGGCTTTAGAATCGATGAGATGCTAGATATATTGCTTCAGTTGGTAGCAATCATGTGTAGCATGGTGAACATAGCGATGGTAATGGCAGTACTTGGGGCTCTCCATATCTGCAGGACGAGGCTCACGCCTAGGAGGAGGGAGCTGAATTCGTCCTCCTTGGATGAGCATGTCTAAGATGGGTTTAACATGGCCATCCTCGAAGGAGTAGGTCATCTGAGGCCAGTGCTTTTCTACCGGCATTGATTCGGGCTTTAGGGCTTTGTCGGTCACCATAGCCTGCTTGCCCTTGTTGTCTCGGTTGCTGGAGGAATTACCACCATTATTGTTGTTGACGTTAGGGCGTTTGCCCTTGTCTTCCCCTTCCGAGATGTATAATCCCAGTTAGCGGGCTTTCTACACCTTGTCTTCTACGCTAGTGGCACTGATGATGAACGTCTTCCAATCCTTGAATTGACTATCGCCCATCCAGAGGCTGATTGTGGGAAGCAGTCTCTTTTGGCAAATTTCAATCATAGAGGAATCAGGGTTGCCAGAAGGCAGCTTCATCGCAGTTTGGCAAAACCGCTCGATATAATTTCTTGTTAGCTCCTTTTCTCCCTGAACAATGTCCATGAGAGTGGACATTGTCACGTCCTGTCCTACTTCATAGAACCTCTCTAGGAACATGCGTTTGAAGCCGGTGAAGGAGTGGATGCAATTGTCTGGCAAGTTGCGGTACCAGTCGAAGGCGACCCCTTCCAAGGCTCCGATGAACAACCGCGTAAGGATGGCGTCGTCATGGGGCAGATGGTCGGTTGTGACTTCGAAGTAGGTGATGTACCTGCTTGCAGATGTCTTTCCGTCATATAGATTGATTTGGAATGGTTTATATTTTGGTGGGAAGGGAACATCTCTCCATGCAGCAGGATACGGTTGTCGTATCCTGAGGTCCTGACAAGTTTCTCGGGCTTAGAACATGACCCGGAGCTCCTGGACCTCTCTTTTTACCTCCTTGGCCTCGTCTGCAGTGGTAGGAGCCGATATTTCAGAAGGATTATTGCCCAGGTTTGGTGCAGCTGAGTTCGAGTTCGTATTGACTGCGGGACCCAAGCTTTTTTGGCTAGGCGTTCTTCCTTGCAGAGTTGGAAGGGCCGCTTTGATCTCGTCCACAGACTTGGCCAAAGCATGTAGTATGGCCTCCAGAGTGTCGATGCGTTGGCGATCACTGGGACCCTCTTGGTTGCTGTCCGTCATAAATACCGTCCTTATATGATGAGAGATAGAAGGAACGGTAGAAGACGTGCCCTCTAAGTTGTAGCCTCGTACAGAGAAGTCGTCAGGGTATGTGGGAATGTTCTCCTCTGGTTCAGACTCAGAAAGAGTGGTACCTCCAGCTTCAGAGCTTACCTCGTCTTGAGAATTATGGACGTCCTCGGGGACGTCGAGATCTGTTGCATCTGTTGGGTGAACCATTTCCCCCGGACTATCTTCTTAGAACACCGGGTTGTTGTGGATATTTGGAGAAATGCTACCCCCGGCTCCGGTGTCTCCCATAGATGTGGACGAGTCCCCCAGGGTGGTAGATTTTGTCTTTGAGCGGGTACCTTGGTAAACTCCTCCTGCAACGGTGGTAGACAACCGTTTAGAAGAAATTTTCTTGGTTACGCCAGTTGAAATTTTTGGGCTGGAGACATTTGTTTTCTTCCCTCTTCCGCTGCCAGGAATCTTCAGAGAAAAATTGTAAGAGGCGACGAGAAGCGCCTCGTCTTCTGAGCTTGGGTGTTGCAGCCTTTGGAAGACAGACCACCGGTCTTTTTGTGCTGCTGCCTTGTTGCAGCAGCAGTTGACTATGACTTGGGTGCATTGATGTCCTTGACAGGACTCTATCAAATCTTCGTTTCTTTTCTTGCGCTTGTGAAGAACCACGTTGCGCAAGTCACCCGTTTTATGAGTCCGGGATTTCTGAGCACATGAGCGTGTCGGCCTCCTGCCTGCTCCCTGATGTGGGGGGGTTGTACGAGTACTTGCCCCTGATCATTGTTGGGAGATTTTCGATGACCATCCTGTTCATCGGCTGCTGGGGGCTGGACACGGATAGTTTTATACAACTTTCCAACAGGGGCCCGCATAATAGTCAGCGGGACGCCCTGATAGTCAGAAGTTGGGACAGCCGACTGAGCTTGTCGAGCCCGCGTTGCCCGAGGCTTCCTCCTTCTAGCACCTGAGAGTGCATATTAGGAAGAGTCCAAGCTGGTCACAACAGAGTCTGGCATATGCTCCAGAGAGCCTTCTTGGTCAGGACCGTATGAGAGGCGGTCAAAGACTGACCGTGAGCCGCATGGGAGAGATGATATGCGGCTGGAATCGGTGGCCGTACAGGCTGTCTGCATGCGGCTGGTATGTGTGGCCGCATGACCTTTCTGTATGTGGCTAGGAGTCGTAGCCGTATAGGCTATCGGTATGCGGCTATTCTTTGTGGCCGTATGAACTTTCTGTATGCGGCTAGAAGCCGTAGCCGTGCAGGTTGTCTGCATGCAGCTGGAAGTTCTTGTCGCATGGGCTTTCTGCATGTGGCTGACAGTTGCGGCCGCATGAGCCTTCATGCGGCTGGCGCCCTTATGTGGCTTGGATTGCACAGACTTCCTCTTTGCCCCTGCAAGTCCGGCATCATAGTGTTTTCTTCTGCCGGACTTGGGGACATCAGAGTCCTCTGTGATCTGAAGTGGGGCCGCAGGCGAGACTTCTCCGTTGTCTCGGGCAACAGAGAGTACTTCTTCGAGAGCTTGGGGAGGAGCAAAATTTTTGGGTCTCTACTCCCTGTGGGCCTTTTTTGTGCGGGCTCGCCGCTGGACCGGGCCAGCGCTCCCGTTGGAGAGCATTTCTTCAAACGCCTGCTGGTCGAACCGGGCGACCAGCATTTGTTGAGTGGAGCCAAGTTTGGCTACGTCTGATTGCGTCACCAACTCCTCAGCCGTGGAGAAGTTAGTCCCCAGCAGAGTCGCCATCGTGTTTGCCATTGATTATAAAAGAACAGAACAATTATATCGGAGGACTGGACTTTTACTTCACAATACAAACTCGCTCGTACAAAGAAAGCCTAGGGACAAAAACCTAGGTACAACAATCTAAGCACGATTGTTTAGTTTTGATTCTGGGGGGTGACGATAGAGGCTCGGGAAAGCGACGGCCGCTCTGCCTTACTCCTTGGACGATCAGACGTAGCCTTGGCTCTGATGAAGAACTTCTCTCAAGATGGGAAGACTCTTCTGTCTGCACCTTTTGTCGCTCTGTGTGTCCAGCCGGGTGGAGAGGATCGCTTGTGCAAGGGAATAGCACCTTGCTATATTTTTTTGTTTCTCTGGATCCGATCTTTTTACAAGGGAATGGCACCTTGCTATTTATAGGAGTGGGGTGTCATCATTAGGGTTTGCAATGATCACCCTAAAAAAGTCGGCGGCTTGGGGATTTAATTGCCATTTTCCTTGATCCTATTTTGTGGGCAATTAATCTAGACCATTAATCTTGATTGCAACGAATCTAGACAATTAATGCTGATTATGTAAAATTCGTATGGGCAATCAATGTTGATTGTCATGAATCTTAGGAAGCTCGAATCTTCTGCCACGTGTTTAATCCATGTGATTGCCATAAATCTATTTTGATTCGGGTAATTATGATGATTGCACTAAATCAGGTTGTTAGGATTTGTTGATAACTCTTGATTGATTTAGTGCCACGTGGGAAACTGATCTTCTGCCACGTGTCATACCCGCGAGCCACAGCCGCATGAGGGTAGCTTCTTAGGTTTTGAACTGTATGAAGGTGGCAGCCGCATAGGAGTAGCCTCCGAAATCTCAGCCGCATAGGGGTGGTTTCCAATTGAGCCGCATAGGACTAGCCACGTGTCAAGGCTGTATGGGCGTGGCCTCTCAATATTTGAGCCGCATGGAGATGATCCCCATGATCCGAGCTGTATGAGAACAGCGGCCGCATAGGGTGACTTCTTATAATTTGAGCCGCATGACGAGGGTCTTCACGCTCAGAGCCGCATGCGAGCATCAGCCGCATGGGGGGTGGCAGCCGCATAGGGAGCTTTGTAGTTGGTGGATCGTGCCAGCTGCAGAGGAGATTTTCTTTGTTTCCCGAGGAATACGTCGTCATGTCTAAGTTCATCATTTCAGCTTTAATGTCAGAGTTATCACTTTATGTCAGAGCATTTAATGGGAGCAGTCACTTTATGGCTAGCTGTAAAGGCAAGCTGCATAGGGTCACGTGATTCTTGCCTGAGCCGCATGAGGCTATTGAAGAGTTTCTGAGCTGCATGAGGCTCTGATAGATTCCTGAGCCGCATGAGGCTCGTTCTGTTTTGAGCCGTATGGGCTTCTTCTGTTATGAGCCGCATGAGCTTCTTCTGTTTTGAGCCACATGGGCTTCTTCTAGTTCTTTTCCATGCTTCTACAATCCCGAGCGGTGGTCGCCGTCAACGCGGCGGAGGATAGGAGTGGTCCGGCCACGAGGTAGCAGCTCCGGAACGCGCAGGAAGGCGGAGGTGTGGCCTAGCACGGTGGCGGACGGCGGCCGGAGATGGAGGTTAGGGTTTTGATTTACTTTCTTTTGGTGATGCTGGTGATGGTTATTTGGGTTTTTGGGGCGGTGCTGGTGATTTTCTGGGGCGCGGCCGCTGGCTGATTTGCCGAAGACCCGCGGGTTGGCGGTGGCGGCTGTAGGCGGGGTGATGGTCGGAGTTGCGACCGGACGTGGGGATGGTGATACGATGTACAGATTTTGGGGCGACTGCAGTGGTACGGGTGAGGAGGTCCGGTGGTGTGAAGTTGGTGATGGTCTTGGCGGCCCGGAGTCGAGGCTATGGCAGTTGCCGGATACGGTGGTGAATCTGGTGATGATGGTGATAGGTAGTAGTACGACGGGGATGAGAGGGTGCTGTCGGAACGGAGTGGCTTGTGGGTTGTCGTGTCGGGGTGTGTCCCGACACGAGGAAGACGTCTGGCTTGTCGGACGGGGAAAATTATGTATTTATAAAGGGGAAGCTATAGTGAATGGGACGGGGCACAGACACGATGCACAATCTGTGGATGATAGAAATTTATGGATGAGTACCTCTCCTTATATAGGAGGTGGAAATTCCAGTTGGATAAGGACTTGCAATGGTTTAAACCCCGATGGATAATTCCATCCCTTTTATTTAAATCGATTTAGAATTTAAGCAATCAAAATCAAATCGATCTAGAAAAACTTCCTTTAATTTAAAATAAAATCTTTTCCAAATTTAAATTATCAAAATAATTCAAATATTAAATAAAACAAAATTTTAAATATCTTTTTCATAAATATCAAAATATAGCATTAATTAATTTCGAAAATCAAGATAATTACTTAAATATTAACTCATACAATAGCTTTTATAAATAACAAAATATATTAATAAACAAATTTCCAATTTCGCAAAATATTTGGAATACATTTCATATAAACCACAATTTTCAAATCACTACTTATTTTTAAAGTACGAACAAAATAACTCTTTTATATAAAATAAAATATTTATCACATTTATTTGAACATGTACTTTCCTATATAAAATAAAATTTTTAATAAAAATATTTTTCTAAAATATGTACCTCGACACATATTCGCACTTGTCGAGCAAATACGAAACGCAAATCTCGCACGCTACGCAAATACAACAACGCGAACTCGTATGCGATATGCAGATACGAAGTACAAAATAAATACAAAAATATTTTAAAAAAATCATAGTAGAAATTTAGGGGGTTTACATCCTACCCAACTTAAAAGAATTTCGTCCTTGAAATTTAGGAGTAATTAGGGTAGGTAGGGCGAAGGGGATGAAAGAAGTTTATTCGAATAGATGTACGAGATCTTCTTGGGACGAGGATGCAAACAAAATATTTGCCGAGGAGGCGAGCGACATTTCAATGGCAATATGTCATTTGATCGACAAGAACGAAAAAATTCGATGGTTCCAATTTAGATTATGATCATGTATATGACAACCAATCAATGACGAAGCTTGATCAACCTTAACATTAACCTTAAAAAGGGGCAACCTCATAAGTTGGTAATAAACTCCTTAACCTTCGATATCATCAATATTCATGTAGTCTCTCTTATCATAAATCGTTCTTTCCAAAAATTACTTTCGTACCACGTTTCCTAAAAAAATTTAAGGAAACAAATATGATTATAAATTTACTCTATCTTTGTCTATCTCGTCATAGAATTTCAAATATTCTGAAATTTTGAATTCCATACTCTCCATTATACTAGCTCACTTATATATATATATATATATATATATATATATATATATATATATATATATATATATATATATATATATATATATATATATATTTTATATATATATATATATATATATATATATATATCTTCCCAAGTTATAATTTTCTCTTAAAATTTAAAATTCCAAAACCTTCAACCAATTTGGCCCAGGTAACAGTTAAAATCTTCTTACTACAAATTTGTATTGGTTGGTCAATGTACAATGCATCCATAGGTACCAAAATAAAAGTCCGTCTTCAATGTTCGATAAATCTCGAAAACTAACAGTATGCCTTCATAACTCAATCCTTTATCATCATAATTAAAAATTTCCTAACATATTCATTAGTCTCTCTCTCGAAAATTTGAATTCAACAATCTCGTCTTCTTGATGATCGAAATGAAACTCATCTTAACTTCTTATTCATAATCATTTTAGAACTTAATCAAAAATATAAAGGTTTCTTTCTTCATCAATTGGTTATCCTTGAAAACTAATATCATCATAACGCTATATGTTATCGAAGGCAACTTCAACATTGTCTTTATCAAAAATTTGCATCCATAAATTTAATATATAAATTTGATTCTTAAACCACCAACACTTTAGAAGATTCTTCACTCGATATTTTGTTACCTTAAAACAAATTTTGAAATTCGAGAAGTCTATTTATCCTTGAGTGTTTCATCAAAACATAATATATCATTCCTTACTTCATCTATTCGGATTTATCGCACATTTTTATGTCCCATCTCTACCTCATAATCTCGTAATTATCTTAACCAACTACATTATTTATCCATGTTGTGGGGTTCTCCAATCTAACCTCTACTAACCCAAGATTGTCATGATCAAATTTTATTTTGCATAAAGGAATCATACAAAGAACAAGGTTGCATGAACTATGGGGGAACCATAGTGAAATATAAGTAAAGCAGTTTAATTGGAAGAGAGAAGGGTAAGGGTTGCAGTATTGTAAAAAGATGTTATGCGTCCAAAATAAAAAAATAAAGGATTATGGTTAAGCGATCAAAATAAACCACAAGATTAAGCATTTAAGGAATTAAGTAGACCACAATCATATATTGGGTCGAAAAATTAAGTCGAGGTTGAGTCCATATAGGTAGTCAAAAGTATATCGGTACCATGTTAAGGGTTATAGTTTAGTCTTTATGACCCGAAAGTCATATCATAAAATATGGTACAAGGAGACGTATTTTAGTGGGACATGATATACCTACATGAAGGTGAGCTCGTCTAGGTTTTGCATGTGAAATTTGTTGGAAGGAAAAGTCTAGTGTTGTGCTCCAAATATCAAAGTCACGATAGGGAACGCCAAATGATCAAAATAGAAAGTGGGTTTTCATAAGGTACTAATTAATGCACAAAATAAAAGGATAAAGCACGAAATAAAGATAATTTAGGAAATCTCGTAGATCAAGTTAAGATAAGTTAGAGACACAGTTTCTAGAGAGAAAATAGTCTCATAGATAAGGGTACGGTCACGGGGACGATTCTATCATTTCTAAGTTTCAACAACTAGATGGTCACGATTGAAGATCTAGATTTGAGGGAAGGTCGAGTAAGTCAAAGATATGTTCATCGGTTTGGTCGATGACTAACTATACTTGTGTATATGCAATATCATAATCATAGGTGGTAGGACAATCTAATGTGGAATACTTCTATCTCACTATGATGACCTTACTTGCTTCTTGGTCCTCTACCAATATATGGTCTAATCTAAAATTTCAAGTTCCTCGAAGTTTCTCAATAAAATTCCCAAGATACTCCACCAAAAATTTCCAATCATCTTAGGCTATTAACTTTAATCAGAATTTTAAATCTCTAGTCAATCTCGAAACAATCCTTGTATATCGCAAATCGAATAATTATTATTTTTTTCTTCAAATCTTAAACTCAACATTTAAATAAGTTTATCAGCCGAATTTTATACTACAAAATGGAACATTTAAATAAGTCTCGAATTTAATTATATGTCCTTCAAATGTGTATATCTAGCTTCCAATAAGTCGCAACTACTCTTCAAAAGTATTTTTTTCACCAAAATTTAAATATCCATAATCAAGGCTTTAAACTCGAAATCCAAATAACCTTATAAATCATAGATCATATGACATAATTTAATTCAAAAATATTTTACCAAAATTTATCAATCATCCTCAAATTTTGGTTAACCGTAAATCATACTTCCACATTTAAAAATTTTATGATCATTTTCAAATCAAATTTATATCCCTCCAAAAGATGTATAGCTATAACTCAATAAATTATAATGTTCAAAGACCTTCAAAAATCAAACGCAAAATCAAATCAATTTGTTTTCTCGATCAAGCTATCCTCTTGTGTATACCACCTTGTAATATCAAAATTAAATTCCAACTATCTTTTGAAAGCGGTAATATGCTACTACCTAACTTGGAATTAACTAATCCTTAAGATCATATTTCTAGGAAAATAATTACCTTTAATACTCAAATAAAATCTTAATGCATATTAATTGTCAATGTAACCTTCTAGCCATGTGTTTAACCTATGGGCATATACTAGTGTAGTCATCTTACTAAGCACGAAACCAAGAATTTACGGTAGAAGGAGTCAAGCAAGATGCAAAGCAAGAAGGTCGAACGAGAGTTCGGAATTTGATGTCAAGAAAGGATGACAAGCAAGTGGATGAGATTCTAGACTCTAATCATATATTGCAGGCCCATTCGGTACAGTCATGTAACCGAAACGGCAAAATAGACCTGCATGGGCCACCACAAAAATATGTAACATCCCAGTCCCAAAAATAGTAGGACTAGAACGTAATCATGCCAGCTGTATACAAACGAAGTATATAGACCGTCGTATATATACATAAGCTGTAAAATGTAGTAACCAAGGCACTAAATCTCATCCACAAAGATAAATAATGATATAAAAGCAACTTTGAATTTGTCATGTATACAATTGTTGGGCGAAGACAAATTTACTACCAACTAATTTAAATAAGGAAGAATTTTACAAAGAAAATAATTTGGTCGAGCGAAGGAGATGACGATACAAAAGCAACATCTCGAAGAATAGAGCGCAAGTCATGGCCTTAGCTAGAGCACCTGCAGAAATCACAAGACACACCTGGAGAGATAACCAGGTCCTAAGAGGGACGTAACAAGATACAATAAACATGCCATATAAATACTGAATATAAAATATGCCATAAACAAAAGTAAGTGACAAGACTACAATAAGGTAATCTAACCATACTAAAGTGAACATGCAGTTGAGAAATAATCCTTTCGACGCATGAGCCCTGGCTGTAAATAGGATCGGCATAGTCCCCATATAGGGAACCAGGGGCCCATGTCCGTAACGTCCGAAGATCGTCAGAGGGCATCATGTGCAAGGGGCTACGTCCATAATGCTCTAGAAAACGTCAGAGGGCACCTGGAGCCTGCGTCTCCGGAGGAGCGCACAAGTAATCAGAGAAGTACAAAGAAGCCCATACGTCAGGTAATATTCTCTCCACCCAATGTACCTATTATTTTGCATCCACGACCATGTAATACTACTAACCGTCAAGTCTTCTAACATACAACTATTGATAGTTAGACCTAACGCACGTCCTATACGCATCGGTGATCAGCCAACACGCAAGTCCGGATGCTATATGCTACTCACAACTCACACATCTCGTGGCACATCAGTATCAAAGTTTATGTAATGTACTAAACTATTGGTAGTCTCTTAACTCTAGGTCCATATACAATCAAGGGACAAATAACAATGTACAGCTAATACTACTGAGCATGCAGTAAGTCAGGAACTGTAATAATGGTGTAGTTAAAAGAAATAAAAATAAATACACAGTGATATGCAATAAATAAAATGCAGACAAATTATAAACAGTAAATTATGGCAAGAAATAAAAATAAATACACAGTGATATGCAATAAATAAAATACAGACAAATTATAAACAGTAAATTATGGCAAGGTATCTTGCCTGGTGTGTCTCCTGGAGTAATAATGGTACAGTTAAAAGAAATGACGACTTTATCATATGTAATAATAGTACAGTTAAAAGAAATAAAAATAAATACACAGTGATATGCAATAAATAAAATGTAGACAAATTATAAACAATAAATTATGGCAAGGCATCTTGCCTGATGTGTCTCCTGGAGTGGTGCGATGATCGAGCAAGTCATGTTTTGTCCAATTGTCGAGGTCGACGTGTAAGGGTCCAATTTGCGAGAAAATAGAAAAGTACAGTTTCGTTATGATTGGTGATGATAATCGAAGAGAGAGTTTGAGGAAAAATAAGAAGTTATGTATAGTATTTTAGAAAATATTTATAATATTGAAAACTAAAATTTAATTAGTCAAAATATGTTTTAGATAATACCAAAAATATATAAAAGAATCATTTTAACTAAAAACTCGAAGTTTATCAAAGTTAGGATTTTCGGGGTGAAAATACGTTTTTATAAGTAAAAATATTTCTCGGATAAATATTTCAAAAGTACCAGAAAAATCATTTTATAAGTTGAAACCTACATTTTATGAGCTAGAATATTTATAGATAATTATCTAATCATTGGGATAAATATTTTTAGGGTGTAGAACTATCCCCAACCCACATCTATATTTTTCTTTAAAATTTTAATGCATATATACAGTTAAGAAAAACAACTATAATAATACTATAACACTAATAATAATAATAATAATAATAATAATAATAATAATAATAATAATAATAATAATAATAATAATTAATAGTAATCCTTAAAACAATACGGCCCAA
Organism: Iris pallida; assembly: GCA_029216955.1. Taxonomy (NCBI): domain Eukaryota; kingdom Viridiplantae; phylum Streptophyta; class Magnoliopsida; order Asparagales; family Iridaceae; genus Iris; species Iris pallida. The sequence continues at coordinate 10,006,735 of JANAVB010024000.1, read as the reverse complement.
TCCTCCCTTTTAATAATAATAATAATAATAATAATAATAATAATAATAATAATAATAACAATAATAATAATAATACTTATACTGCCACTCCCCCAAATTTATCATAGTGAGAGAGAGAGAGAGAGAGAATCGAGAGGAAGGAAAGAGGGGGAGAAAGGTTTTACCAGCGGCTCGTCGGCACGTCGGCGGCGGATGGGCGCACGGCGCCAGAGTTTGGTGGAGGAGGCGCTCGGCACAGAGGTCGGCGGGCCTGGCGGAGAGGAGAAGCCGGCGTTGCGCGGCCATGGAGGATCGGGGTTGGCGTCGGTTGCGCGGCTCGGAGGATGCGGAGAGGGTTTCCAGAGGGGCTCTTCACCGGAGCACGACGAACGGGGCTGGGTGGAGGCACGCCTGGCGCAGAGGCGAGCGCTGGCCGAGATGGGGAGTCGCCGGGCGCCCAGAAGCCCGAGCAGTGGTCGCCGTCAACGCGGCGAAGAATAGGAGTGGTTCGGCCATGAGGTAGCAACTTTGGAACGTGCAGGAAGGCTGCGGTATGGCCTAGCACGGTGGCGGACAGCGACCGGAGATGGAGTTTAGGGTTTCGATTTATTTTCTTTTGGTGATGCTGGTGATGGTGATTTAGGTTTTTGGGGCGGTGGTGGTGATTTTCTGGGGCGCGGCCGCTGGCTGATTTGTCGGAGACCCGCGGGTTGGCGGTGGCGGCTATAGATGGGGTGATGGTCGGAGTTGCGACCGGACGCGGGGATGGTGATGCGATGTATGGATTTTGGGGTGACTGCAGTGGTACGGGTGAGGAGGTCCGGTGGTGTGAAGTTGGTGATGGTCTTGGCGGCCCGGAGTCGAGGCTGTGGCAGTTGCCGGATACGGTGGTGAATCTGGTGATGATGGTGATAGGTAGTAGTACGACGGGGATGAGAGGGGTGCTGTCGGAACGGAGTGGCTTATGGGTTGTCGTGTCGGGGTATGTACCGACATGAGGGGGACGTCCGGCTTGTCGGATGGGGAAAATTATGTATTTGTAAAGGGGAAGCTACAGTGAATGGGATGGGGCACAGACACGATGCACAATCTGTGGATGATAGAAATTTATGGATGAGTACCTCTCCTTATATAGGAGGTGGGAATTTTCTGTTGGATAATGACTTGCAATGGTTTAAATCCCGATGGATAATTCCATCCCTTTTATTTAAATCTATTTAGAATTTAAGCAATCAAAATCAAATCGATCTAGATAAACTTTCTTTAATTTAAAATAAAATTTTTTCCAAATTTAAATTATCAAAACAATTAAAATATTAAATAAAACAAAATTTTAAATATCTTTTTCATAAATATTAAAATATAGCATTAATTAATTTTGAAAATCAAGATAATTACTTAAATATTAACTCATACAATAGCTTTTATAAATAACAAAATATATTAATAAAATAATTTCCAATTTCGCAGAATATTTGGAATACATTTCATATAAACCACAATTTTCAAATCACTACTTATTTTTAAAGTACGAACAAAATAACACTTTTATACAAATAAAATATTTATCACATTTATTTGAACATGTACTTTCCTATATAAAATAAAATTTATAATAAAAATGTTTTTCTAAAATATGTACCTCGACACATATTCGCACTCGTCGAGCAAATACGAAACGCAACTCTCGCACGCTATGCAAATACAACAATACGAACTTGTATGCGATGTGCAGATACGAAGTACAAAATAAATACAAAAATATTTTAAAAAAATCGTAGTAGAAATTTAGGGGGTTTACACTACATCCCTTCGACCCAGTGTCTGGAAGAGTCCAAGCTAGACAACGGGTGCTTGAGTCTTGTGTCGTACGAGCTAAGGCTTTAGAGAAGCGGATCGCAGATATTAGTACTCAGCCTCTAGAATAAAGAGATCCCAGTTGTTATCTCTCTCCTCTCTCTCTCTCTCTCTCTCTCTCTCTCTCTCTCTCTCTTTTGTATGATGTATTTTGAACATTTTGAAACATCATTAATGAAATGATTTTTGTGGTTCCATTACTTGTTGCATACCTTGTAAAAGATATAAGTAATAGAATAGGAAATATATTCAGAGGTACTGGACGTGACATATTTTTTTGTGGAAAACAACAATATTCTTTATATCTGCTCAGAGGTAATGTGGACGTGGCAAAATATAATTCTTGAGATATCATTATTTCAAAAGACGACTTTATCAGAGGTAATATGGACGTGATAAATCATTTGATATAGAAAATAGAATTCAGGGGTAATGTGGACGTGAATTCATTTTTCTATTGATGATCTTCAAGTCAGCTGGGACTCAAAGACAGGATATCATGTCTAAGAAGACGATATCTGTGATAATACGGATAAGATATCTTTTAAAACAACTAGGTTTCAAAAGACAAAATTAATGATTCGGATGGACTCCAGTGGAGATTTTGAGTATTTATTATTTGTGGCTTTATTTATGAAAAAGTAAATAAATGATAATAAATGTAGGTTCGTTCACGAGGTGAATAATGACGAAAACATTGATGAATGAATAAGCATGCCTTTTCGAGGAAAGGTCGCTTCGGTTCTCGAGACAGACAATAAATAAAGACCTCTTCACGAGATAAAAGGAGATGAATGAACGAACATGCCTTTTCGAGAAAAGGTCGCTTCGGTTCGTGCGACAGACTGTTTTGGTCTTTCAGTCTATAAAGAGTACAGAACTTTTTGGAGAATGTTATCCACACCTATTTCTTCATTGCAAATGTCTTACGAAGATGTACCTAAGGAGGCTGAGATCATCCCGAAGATTGAAGCTGCTACCGACACTTCTTCTGACGAGCCCCTGCCGCATATCCAGTCAGAAGTAGGAGAAAGCTCGGTTGTTCCTGAACAGAAGCAGGACATTCTCGCCAAACTAGTGGAACCTGGAAGCACTGCCGAAGAAGAAGCTCTGAGGAAGGCTGCCTGTGAACTACTGGTGTCATCGGACAATAATGTCTTTGAGCTTCTTGCAAAATATGTCTTCGATCAAGTGGGCTCTGGTTCTCGTTGATTTTATGTATTTCCTTCTGTCTAAGTTATACAATAAAAGGAATTTTATTTCCATTCTGGTTTTTGTGCTGATGTATTTTTATACATAGTATTTCTTGAAAAATTTGCCATTGATAGGCATCATGGCGACTCGACCATCCATACCAGTCAATTGATAAGCTCCATTTGAGGAAACTTTGCTTATAATGTAGGGCCCTTCCCACTTCGCTTTAAATTTGCCTTTGCTTATATGCGTCGTAGTCATAGGACGTATGATGGTTAGATCTAGTTCTCTTTTTTGAAATGCTCGTACTTTGACTTTACGGTTGAAAGCTTTTGATAGACGGGCTTGGTATAGCTCAATATGTTGTTGAGCTAGGAGCCATTTCTCGTCAAGCGCTTCAAGCTCCTGAAGTCGAAGACGATCATTGTTTTCTGTTGTGAGTTCATTGGCAATTAAAATCCTTAAGGAGGGGATTTGAATTTCCAATGGTAGGACAGCCTCGTAGCCATACACCAAGGAGAATGGTGTGCAACCAGTTGGAGTACGTATAGTAGTACGATAAGCCCATAGACATTCTCTAAGCTTTTTACTCTAATTTCTTTTATTGGTAGAAACAAATTTCTTGAGAAGCTTGATGATAGTTTTGTTAAATGCTTCAGCCAAACCGTTCACTGCAGGATTGTAGGTCGTGGAAGCAACATTGTTGATTCTGTTATCATCGCAAAACCGAATAAATTTTTGACTGATGAATTGTGGTCCATTATCATGAATGATTCATCGAGGAATGCCAAATCTGTATATCACATGATGTTTGATAAAGTTGATGACGATACTAGTCTTAACTTTAGATAAAGGTATGGCTTCCGCCCATTTCGAGAAGTAAACGGTCACAGCTAGTATAAATCGATGTCCTCTAGATGACGGTGGATTGATAGGACCAATGATATCCATATCCCAAGCTTCAAAGGACCATGATGCAGCAGTCGGATGAAGGAACTCTGACACTTGGTGGATAAAATCTGTATGAATTTGACAGGCTCGATATTTCCTTGCATATTCAATGGCGTCTGATATCATAGTGGGCCAATAATAGCCCATACGCCGGATACGATCTTATAACTTAGGACCAGGCTGATGTGCACCACATACCCCATCGTGGGCTTCACGTAGTATTTGTTTTGCTTTATCTCCCGTAAGACAGCGTAAGAGTAGACCATCAAATGTTCTTCGATAAAGGGTCTTAGAAATATAATTATAATAAAACCGGAGTGATTGCCTACGGATTGTTGTAGCTTCTTTGGAATCTTCAGGTAAAATGTCATGTACCATAAAATCGATGAAAGGAGCTCTCCAATCTTCACTAGTGGTATTGACTTCAGCTGAATTGTTGAACTCAATATTTGAGTTATTCTCAATGCAAAATAACTCTCAATTAGTAAAGACAATCATCTGTTGCCTTTTCACTGGGATTGCTAATACAGTTGCCAGATTAGCCAATGCATCAGCCTTCGTATTGCATACCCAACGTACATGTCAATAAAGAAACCCTTAAACTTAAAGATATTCAATATCTAATTGTTTAGCCAATTGGAAACCAATAAGCAGAGCGTTGTATTCAGCCACATTATTGGAACACGACTCATATAAAGAATAAGCTCTTTGAATAGCTAATCCTTCTGGTGAGACGAGGACGATTCCAACTCCAGCAACAATAGTACCTTTTGGTCCGATTCTGGATGCACCATCAAAGAATAGACGCCAGGTAAGAATTTCTTCTAAAATCATGTTAGATTCTAAAGTTTTGTTTGGAATCTCGTCGTAGAGTTTAGACGTTTCGGGAATTGGATGAGCTGCCAGAAAGTCAACAAGAGCTTGACCTTTAACATATTTTTGAGGAACATAAACTATATCATATTGTGCTAACAATATGGCCCATATTGCAAGCCTGGAATTGAGTGTACTGGGCTTCTTCATCAAGACCCAGAGAGGGTTAACTCTAGAAATAACATGAATAGTTTGGCCAGTGATATAATGTCTCATCTTTTGAACAGCAAACATCAAATCTAGGCATTCATTTTCCACTGGGGTGTATCAATGTTCAGCTCCAATCATCGTACGGCTAAGATAATAGATAGCCTGTTCATGACCTTCTTTATTCTTCTTAGCTAATAAAGCACCTAGTGAATGGTCCATTGCTCGAACATACATCAGGAAGGGTATTCCTGAGACTGAAGGCACTAGAACTGGAGGGTTCATCAAGTACCGCTTTATGTCTTCAAATGCTTGGTAACATTCTTCAGTCCAAATAAAAGGCACATCTTTCTTCATGAGTTGAATGAACGGTCTACAGCGTCCAAAGATATTTGAGATGAATCTCCTGATGTACGCAAGCCGTCCCTGGAATCCTCGTAGCTCTTTTAGGTTGCGTGGAGGACGCATCTCTTGAATGGCTTTGATTTTCTCAAGGTCAACGTGTATACCTTTAGAGGTAATAACGAATCCAAGAAATTTGCCACTAGAGACTCCCAGGAATGACTTGGTAGGATTCATCTTAAGTTGATACTGGCACATTAGATTGAATATAATTCTCAAGTCTTGAATGCGGTCTTCCTTTAGACGATTTTGATAGTAATATCATCTACATAGCATTAATGATCACGAAAGATAGTACTCATAGTCCGCTGATAAGTTGTACCAGTATTTTTAGACCAAACGGCATGACAGTATAGCAATAAACTCGAAGAAGAGTGCAAAAAGATGTATGTTTTTCATCTTCTGGATGCATCTTGATTTGATTATATCCTGAAAATCAATCCATAAAAGACATTCGTTTAAATCTGCAAGTATTTTAAATCATGACATCAGTGATTGGAAGAGAAAATTCGTCTTTGGGACAAGCTTCATTAAGGTCTCTGAAGTCGATGCAGACTCAGACCTTCCATATTTTCTTAAAAACTGGGACAATATTAGCCACCCAGTCCGGATGTTGTTCTTCTCTGACGAAGCCACAAGCGATGAGTTTCTTGACTTTGGCTTCTTTGGCGTCCATCATGTGAGGTCGAAATCGACGCTGTTGTTGCTTGACTGGCCTTGCATCCGGCAGAATATTGAGTTTATGGGTAGCAATCTGAGAATCTAATCCCGACATGTCTTCATAGCTCCAAGCGAATACATCAATGTATTCCTTAATGAGTTGGATCAGTTCTTGTTTATTCGCTTCAGGGAGGCTTTTGCTGACGAATATTGGTTTTGGAGAAGTTTCATCTCCAACATCGACTTGAACCAACTGATCTTCGATAGGTGGCTCACGTTGCTCGAAGCGAAGCTCCTATTGAGTATCCATCCTTTGTGCCCAATGATCAGATTCAGAGGCTTCGACAAAGTCTTTATCATCTTCCGAGAACTCGATAGTTACCATATTGGAAGATAGAGTCACTCGATGGATATGCCCTACACTGGTGTCTGAATCCCATAAAACAGAATCAGAAGAGTTAGATCGTTCTTCTTCATCGGATTCGGAGGCTTCTGGAGTCAGAATTGGCGAACTATAACCCAATTCCTGCTTCGTTTTACTGTAATATTGTTGTGACTTTCCTTTTGGAGCATGGATATGAATAGGAGTTTGCCTTTCTTTACCACCATTGAGACCAGCTTTAAAATTATAGCCCATCTTTTAAATGATATCTTTTGATTGTTGACTATAACGACGTAGTTGAAGTCTCCCGTTATCGTGATTTTCTTCTTCACTATCGGGCATGATCTTTTGTTCTGTTCCTTTACTAAAAAGTATTAGAAGTTCATCTTTCTTCCTGGAAGGAACTAAGAAGAAGGAATCCTGTATTGGTTTGAGCAATAGTTCGTCTTGGAGAGGTTGAACTGCTCCTATAGTAAGTAGTTCGAAGTTATCTAGCATTTCTAAATAACATCGAGTATAATAAAAAATATCAGTATATTATAAAGGAGATGCTACTTTATTGATTTGTACATCATCATTTACAATAGGATTCTTAGCCTTAACAGAAGGCTCAGTAAGGTTGATAAACAGAGGAGGAGAGGAAGGATTCTTGGCCTTAAAAGAAGACATAGGAAGGTTGATAACCAGAGGAGGATAAGGAGAAGGTTTGTTACGACGAAGGTCGATAACAAAAGGCTCAGAAGAGGTCAGCTCTCCTTGTTGCTGTTTGTTATAAGAGAAAAGATAGGTAGTCAATGTCTGAGAAGAAGCGGGACGAGTAGTACGTCCTTTAACGGGAATTATGAGAACATCTTTTGAAGTATCCTTCTGATCTTCCTCACTATCCATCGCTAATACAACCTTCATAAATTCTTCTTTGTACATCCGAGAATCAGTATAGTATGCTTCAATGCCCCTGAAAGGATTTAGGTCAGCTACTTCCATTTGGATCTCTCCATTGACGTCTACATATTTAAAGCATTGGTATAGAGTGGATGGTACAATGTTATGCTCATGTAGAAAGGGTCTTTCCAGCAAGGCATTATAAGAGCCATGATTGTCGATTACATAAAAAGTAACCTTTGTACGAAGATTGTCTATTTGAACTTTCAGGCAAATCTTTCCCAAAGGTTCACTTCTTCCCGAATTAATCCTAGGATTGTCATGATGGTTGTTGAAAGATTATATACAAAAATCTTTAAGGCATCTAGTAAAGTCTTTGGCATGATGCTAAGCGCAGACCCAGGGTCGATCAAGATGCGATCAACCTTCATAGTATCGACATATCCTGTGAAGTAGAGGGGTCGGTCATGACGATTATCTTCCAGCAACATATCATCTTGTGTAAAGGTGATGTTGGGCATCAGCTCCATCATACTATGACAATGAAAGCAAGTTACAGGCTCCTCCTCTGGCTTCTTGAGGAGTGCTAGACAATTATCAGCTTGCATCAAGGCATCACTCAATGTCTCTCGAATTTCTTTTGAGAGACGCAGTAGTTCAAAAATTGATAACCTTGTTGGGGTATTAGCCAGTTGAGCCAGTATATCAAATTTATATGGCTTCTCGAGTCTTAGAACTGAAGTCTTCTTTAATACTTTGTCAAAGCGGACAGGTTGTTTTCCTTTGTTAGCTATCGTTAGTTTGGGAGGAGTTGGTTTCACTAGAGGCGATAAAGCCGATGGAACATTGACAGCATGAGAAGATGATGCTGGAGGAGTCTCTGGAGCTAGAGCAGGGTTCTCCTGGCCTTCTAAATAATCTCTTAGGTAAATTTTTCCAGACCTAGTACTAGTTAAGACCTCTTCCTCGGATACAGGTTCAAAGGTTACCATATTGCAACTTTTTGTCTGGGTCTTACTTCTGGAAGGTTTCTTTTGACAAGATGAAGAGTTCGTCCTGTAACCCAAACCAACCCGAGATAGGTTATGTGAAAGGCATAGAGAAAGAGATACTGGAGAACCTTTTTCATGATTCAAGCCAGGAGCCTTTTGTAGATCATATCCTATCTTTGTCATTAGTTCACGGGACTGTGGACTATACAGATGGAAAGCTGATTGATATTTGGCTTTTGACTTTGACATTATTGTCTGAGTAGGGGAGAAAGAAGAAGGATTTGCAGCAGAAGTAAAAGTGGTAGTTAAAGGTGGAGGACAATGTTCACCCAACAAAGTCATGTGACATGACTTATATTTGGTTACTTTCTTGGACTTTGTGGATGAAGAAGGTGCTTCAAAGCCATCCACGAAATCAGGATAGATCCACATAATCTCCCCCTTATCAGTAGATAGAGGAAAAAGACCATCAGTTCGGGCAGGTGGGAGATTAACAATCTCTAAAGTGGTTCTCGGGATAGGAATGACGCCGTCCTGCACAAGTTGAGCAGGATAATTGTCAAACTATAGACGACATTAGCTGTTACAGTCTTTTCATCTTGTTGGAGAGTAATTGCGCCTGAATTAACTATCTCCTGGATCTTGCCTTTAAGCACATAGCATGCTCGAGTCGGATGTTCGATAAATCTACGGTAAACACAATATTTGGGGTGGTCTATTTTACCTACTTTATCTGGCCATTTTGCCTCTGGCAGTTGAAGTTTATTATTCTTGATCAGACAGTCAAAGATACTCATGACATTATCTTTATCAAAAGAATATTCTTTTTTCGGACGTGGTGCCTTCTGTGGTGGTGCCGTTGGAGTAGGTGTTGATTGACCTATATTCACGGCTAGAGTTTCTTTGCCTTTGACATTGATAGCCAAAGTCTCTTTACTCTTGCGGTTGTTCTGACGGCCACCATTATTAGGTATAGTATGTTCATCTTTGTCAAGATTAGGCATCTGAATACCTAATTGTTTGAACTTGTCAGTACTTTCTTCTGCTGCTTTAGCATTTACTATGAATAAAGGCCAATCCTAGAACTGTGTCGATCCGGTCCATATGCTGATTATAGGCAACAGGTTTGATTTGCAAGTGTCTATGGTCAGAGCATCTGGAGTTCCAAGAGGCATTTTGAGTGCCTCACAGTAGAATCGTTCAATATACCTTTTAGTTGTTTCATTGTATCGATGTTTAATTTTAATGAGCGCAGACATAGTCATGTCATTTGTCCCCTCATACAATCATTCCAGAAACATTTGTTTGAATCCAGAGAAAGAGATTATATAACCATCTGGCAAACTACGGTACCAGTCATAAGCTGTACCTGCTAAACATCAGATAAACACTCTTGTGAGTAGAGCATCATTTGGCTGGAGTTGATCAGTCATTACGTCAAAGTGATTGAGGTATTAACTTGGCGATATGCTGCCATCAAATAGCATAATAGTAGAGGGTTTATACTTGGGGAGAAATTGGACTTCTTTCCATTCTATGGGATAAGGCTGCTTAATCCCAAGCTTCTGCAAGCCGTCTTTCTGTTTGAAAGCTTCAAATTGAGTACGTAAAAGTTTTACGGCCTCATTAGTATCTTTCGATGATTGTGGAGCAGTAGATTGATTTGATATGTTAGGAGGGGTACTGCATGATAACTACTACCCCCAGCACCAGATTGGCTTGGAATAGCCTGTGCAGGTATAGAAGCGGTGTGAGGAGACTGTACCCCCAGATCAATATTGATGGGAGCTGGTGTTATTACAGGTTCATGAGTCGGAACCAGATTCACAACCGATGGAACTGTATGTTGTGCCATAATCACAGCATGCATGCCTGTCATCATCTCAGCCATGTTCTTCAAACTAGACTCCAAAGCAGCAATTCTCTGCTCTTGATTGTTAGAACTGGAAGCATCTTGATCTTCTGTGGCGACATAAGCAGTCACTTCTCTAACTATTGAAGACGAGCTAGTGAAAAATATGGTCCTTTCAGAACTTTCACTATCAGCATCAAAGTTATATAAGGAATCACCCCCAGAATAAGTGATAGGGATGTCCTGTTGACTGAGAGAATCTTTGTTGGAATCAGAAAGGTTCCTTTGACCGATTGGTTCTTGCTCGGAAGGAAAATTCCTTTGACTGATTATTTCTTGGTCGGAAGGAAGATTCCTTTGATCGATTGTGTCTCGACTTCTTGATCTAGTATATTGGTATACTCCTTCGCCAGATTCATAAATCCGATCTAAGTATTGCTGACTGGGATTGCGGGATGCATTACATCTTGGGCATTTTCTACCCCCAGTGCTTCGAGATGCCAAAATAACAGAAGCGTAGAGTGGTTCATCTTCATCCACTATGATAGGTTCAGGAGTCTGAATATAGTTTAAACGGTCAAAGACAAACCGCTTGGCTGACTGACAGCAGCATTTGATGACAACTTTATGGTGGTGATTGTAATAATGTTCTTGTTGTTGGACCATCGCTGGACGGGATGGCTTTGCAACCTTCCGCTTCTGTATCAGTAGTTCACGGAGATTACTAACAGGACGAAAAAAGTTGCAGGAATGTAGTCCTTGACGATATTAGGAACATGGTTCCTGTTCTTGAGTTGTCCCATACCATAAGTGTACAAGGACGTGCTAAGCTGATTAGTATAAGTCTCAGGATTTTTTACTTCGGAATTCTTCCTCTGGTGCAAGTTAGCAACTGGTACAGGTTGCGCTTGATAAATCTTGTGTTTTCCCAAGGTTGACCCTAATTGGCACTGTTGATATAGGTGTGCAAGTCTAATAGGGGTACTACTTGTGCATCTATTTGAGATACTAGTAGTTTGCCTTGTCGGGATCTTGAGATACGTAGGGTCGGTAGATCCTGCCCTTACCTCTTTGGAGTAGGCATAATACCCTTTTGCATGGAAAGTTCATTCTGAATAGAACCCCTCTTCCTGGCAGAGATTTGGTTGTCTCTGTTAACGATAGTAGGATTTCTATCTGAATCCATTTTTGTGCTGAAAGGTGCAAAGGAGCAACCAGCAGTACTTTCTGTTGGCGCAGTTTATTTTGATAACATTAACAGCATCTTCGTAGTCTAGTTTTCTCTGTATTTCAGCTAACAGATAATCTTTCAAAGCTCTCCTACAATCAGTTCTGTCCATTCAAGCCGAGTCATCAAAGACCTATGGATGTTCCTAAAAGAAGACTGAAGAAAAGACCAGCGCTCCTTAAAGACGGTTCTCAAACAGATTCAAGATTTCGAGTCTGTACAAGGTCTAGGTCTTTCTGTATAAACACCTAAGGTTGGATGACAAAACATAAAGCTCTTCTATTTTTCAGTCAAAAATTAATGTCTAAAAGAATGGCATACCGACGGTATACCGCTAAAATACCGACGGTATACCGTTTCTGAGCCACAAGAATGTTCTGTGACAAACATCGACGTACCGACGGCATACCATTTTGTGAGCCACAAAATATTCTGTGACGAACTTCGGCATACCAACGGCATACAATTATATACCGACGGTATACCATTTTGTGAGCCACAAAAATGTTCTGTGACGAACATCGGTATACCGCTTCATCTGATTTGATTTTTGAATGGACAAATACTAGCATCAAATGCTTCCCAACAGATATAATTATTACCATTACTGTTCCGAACGGTATGTCGGTCCATACCGATGGCATGCCGTCTGGGCTATGTTCAGGAGCATTAAATGCTACTCACTCTTAGTTTTTTATATAAATAGATTCCTTCCTTCCATTGAAGACCATCCACTTAAGCCATAAATTTCTCAACAACCAAGAGCTCCACCATTACTACTCTACCCAAGCTTTTAATTGTCATCCAATCCAAAAGTGCTAGAGTATTCAAGAGTTGTACTTTTCGATCTTCAAGTGTTAGAAGATCAACAGTTTTTTTCCTTTCCTTTTGAAATTGACGAACCTTCGTAAGAAAACTCGTGTGTAAGAAGTTGGCGAGTTCTTCGGATCCAAACTCGTGTTAAAGTTGACGAGTTCTTCGGATCCAAACTCGTGTGTACTATTTACTCAATAGTTGATTTAAGTTGGAGAGTGTTCCGGGACAGGATTGCCTCTAGGAAGGAGACCAGGATACATCGAGTGTTTGATTTTCTCACTCTTTCTTATTTTATTTCAGTGATATAGCTTACTTGTGTTTAGTTTTATTTTATTTCCCTATTTACCCCCCTCTAGGGTTCTACAATTGGTATCAAAGCTTTGTTCTCTTGATTTGGATTTACACCCTAGAGTGATCCATGGCCACTAACCCTAGTATCAACACATTCCACAATGAGGGACACTCCACAAATAGACCTCCTCTATTTGATGGAACTAACTATAACTATTGAAAGATTAGGATGAGCATTTATCTGAAGTCCATAGATTTCGATTTATGGAATTGTGTGATAAATGGTCTCCCTACTCCTTTCGGAGTTATCGAGGATGTTGTATCTGACACCCTTAGGGATAAACTCACTGAGAATGTCAAGAAGCTTGCTAGTCGAGACGCTAAGGCTATGAACGCTCTTTACTGTGCTCTCGATAGCAGTGAATTCAATAGGATCTCTACTTACAAGACTTCAAATGAAATTTAGAAGATGCTAGAAGTCACTCACGAGGGAACATCACAAGTAAAAGAATCAAAAATTAATAGACTCACACAAGAATATGAATCTTTTAAGATGAAACAAGATGAGTCTATTACTTGCATGTTTACTCGTTTCGGTGATATCATTAACCCTCTTTCTTCTCTTGGTAAGGAATATCCTGCTCATGAAAAGATCAGGAAAATTCTCAGAGGATTAACTAAAGGATGGAGTCCTAAAGCTACCGCCATCATTGAAGGGAACGACTTGACAACCATGAACCTTGAGACCCTCATGGGGAAGCTTATGACTCATGAACTTAACATGAAAGATCAAGAGGAATCATTCATGCAAGAAAAGGAGAAGGAAAAGGCCAAAGAAAAGGAGAAGTCTTTGGCTCTCAAGGTTACAAAATCCAACTCAAAGGATAGCTCCGACGATAACGAGTCGGATGATGATGAAAAAATAGCTCTTACCGCAAAGCATTTTCGAAAGTTCCTCAAGTTTAACAAAGCCAACCATTTTAGACGGGGCAACGATGAAGATCCTGCTTGCTACCAATACAGGAGAACCGATCACATCAAGAGAGATTGTCCCATGACAAGAAAAGACTCCAGTAAGTACGAGAAGTCTAACAAAGGAAGCTCTTCCTCCAGAAAATATGCCAACACCAGCATCTAGTGTGAAAGTGATGCTAGCGATTCAGACAACGACAAAGAATGCAAACACAATACAAATGTTTGCCTCATGGCAACCGATGAGGTACTCGATGATCTCTCCTTGAATACTCTCACTTATGATGACTTGGAAAATGCTATTCTTGAACTACACGAGGAACACAAAGGTGTTAGAAATAAGTACAAGAAATCTCTAAAAGAGGTTGATGCACTCAAACTTGAAGTAGAAAGACTCTCCAACATCATTATTAATGTAAAAAGGAAATCTCCTGCCTCCGACACGGATGAGATAGAATCTTTGCAACTCAAGTTACAAGAATCTCAAGCTATCATTGAGAAAAAGGATGATGAGATCCAATCCCTCAGAAGGGCTTATAATTTTGCTATGCATAAAGTTCAAGCTACAAATAGAAGAGAATATGTTACTTCTACTAAGTATAATGATCTTCTTGTGTAAGGTAAGAAACTAGTTGATAAGAACACTACTCGCACACATGCTCCAAGACACGCCTACACTCATCACAATACTAGTCACAATTCTTACATGGACAAGAACACTACACACAGGTCCTATCCTAACACAAGGAAAGGACCCTTTGTTAAGAAGAATACCTCACATCATGCCTTCTATTATCATCATCATAACACTCATGATAGAACTCCTTGCACTAAAGCTTCACATGTGCATAACACTCACACATTCTCTTCTAAATCTTCCATGATGTGCAACTATTATGGCTTACTTGGACATACTTCTAATTATTGTCTAACAAGGAAACAAGTTGCTATGAAAGTTTATAAATGGGTTCCTAAGACTAACAATCAAGGACCCAAACAATCATGGGTACCAAAATGTTCATCTTCAACTTATGTTGTAGATGAAGAATCATTCTCATGCTAGAAGCAAGTGGATCCTCGATAGCGGTTGCTCATGGCACATGACCGGTGATGCTTCACTTTTTACAACGCTATCGATGAAGAAAGAAGGACATGTATCCTTTGGTAACAATCTAAAAGGCCACATCATAGGAAATGGTAATATCGGTTCCCCTCCTTATTCTTGTATTAAGAATGTTTGTCTTGTTACAAATCTCAAACACAATCTTCTCAGTATCAGTCATCTTACGGATAATGGTTATGATATTAAGTTTGTTAAACTCAAATGCTTTATTATCGATAGCTCTAATGGATCTTCAGTATATGAAGGCATTAGAGAAAATAATATCTATGTTCTCTATCTTGTTGAAGGTACTAACAATGACAGGTGCTTAGTCGCAAAGAACGATGAAAGTTGGCTTTGGCACATGAGGCTCGGACACGCCAACAAGGATACCATCTCCCGTCTTGCAACCAAGAAGCTTGTACGAGGACTTCCAAGTATCTCCTTCAAAAAGGATATGGTATGTAAAGAATATGAGAAAAGTAAGTTGACCAAGTCATCCTTCAAATCCATCAACTCTGTGAGTACCACTAGACCACTTCAACTTATTCATATGGATTTATTTGGTCCTAGTAGAGTAGACAGTCTTGGAGGCAAACTTTAAGCTTTTGTTTTGGTTGATGATTTTTCGAGATTTACTTGGGTCATTTTTCTTGCTAGTAAAAGTGATACTTTTCGTGAATTTGTTGCATTTTGTAAACATGTTCAAAATTAGATAGGTATTTCTATTAACAAGATTAGAAGTGATCATGGAGGAGAATTTGATAATGCCGATTTTAAAAGATTTTGTGAAAAGAATGGTTTTGGTCATGATTTTGCTTGCCCACGAACTCCTCAACAAAATGGTGTTGTAGAAAAAAAGAATAGAACCCTTGGCGATATGGCCCGAGTTATGTTAAACCAATATAAGCTCCCCTAATACTTTTGGGCGGAAGCCGTAAACACGGCATGTCATATTATAAATAGGTTCTTGATTAGACCTATTTCTAAAAAGACTCCTTATGAGCTTTGGTTTGACAAAATTCCCTCTATTGAGTATTTTAAAGTTTTTGGATGCAAATGTTTTATTTTGAATACCAAGGACAACCTAGGCAAGTTTGAAGAAAAAGCTTATGAAGGTATTTTCTTTGGCTACTCAATACATAGTAAAGGTTTTCGTGTCTTTAATAAAAGAAGTCTCGTTGTTGAAGAGTCAATTAATGTCTCTTTTGATGAACTTAACTCTTCTACATCCTCCTCATTCGATGATATTGATGACATCTCTTTTGGTTTGGAGAACTCTTCTATTGGAGATCCTCGTCCGTCATCATCTAACAATGAAATTGTGATCCCTCCAACAAAAGATTCTCCAACTCGAGCCTCCTCAAGAGGATCTCCCAAAGGAATGGAGATTTGTCCCTAATCATCCTAAGAAGCTTATCATTGGTGAACCTTTATCCCGTGTCTGTACTAGATCCTTCACTTGTGATCTTTGTGCAAACGTGGCTTTTATTTCTCAAATAGAGCCTAAAAATATTAATGATGCTTTTTATGATAAATTTTGGATGATAGCGATGCAAGAAGAGCTTAGGTTTGGGAACTTGTCCCTAAACTTAACAACTACCCCATTATTGGAACTAAATGGGTGTTTCGTAATAAACTTAATGAAGATGGTTTAGTGACTCGTAACAAAGTCCGATTGGTTGCTCAAGGCTATAACCAAGAGGAAGGCATTGACTACGATGAAACCTATGCTCCGGTTGCTTGTCTTGAATCCATTCGCATGCTATGTGCTTTTGCTTGCTTTAATGATTTCAAACTTTTTTAAATGGATGTTATAAGTGCTTTTCTAAATGGCATTATTAAAGAGGAAGTTTATGTTAAGCAACCGCCTGGCTTTGAAGATTTTTAATTTCCTCATCACGTCTTCAAACTCCACAAAGCCCTTTATGTCCTCAAACAAGCTCCTCGTGCTTGGTATGAGCGCCTTAGTTCTTTCCTTATATCTCACAATTTTTCTAAGGGCAAAGTCGACACCACACTTTTTATCAAATTCTTTAATGGCACACTTTTATTAGTACAAATTTATGTCGATGACATTATCTTTGGTTCCACTAACAATGCACTTTGTGTAGAATTTGCTAAAGTAATACAGGATGAATTTGAAATGAGCATGATGGGAGAACTATCATTCTTTTTGGGCTTGCAAATCAAACAAGGACCCAAAGGAACCTTCATCAATGAAGCCAAATATACTAAGGATCTCCTCAAACACTTCGAACTTGACTCATCCAAATCAATGAGGACTCCTATGGCAACAACGACAAAACTTGATAATTATGAAGATGGTACTTTGGTCGACATTCGTAAGTATCGAGGTATGATCGGTAGCTTACTCTATCTAACTGCTAGCCGACCTGATATCATGTTTAGTGTGTGTCTTTGTGCACGATACCAAGCAAATCCAAAGGAATCACACTTATGTGCTGTAAAGCATATTTTTTGATATCTCAAAGGTACCATTAATATGGGACTTTGGTATCCGAAATCTTCATCCTTTGAGCTTCACGGCTTCTCGGATGTAGATTTTACCGGATGCAAAATTGACCGAAAAAGCACTAGCGTCACATGTCAATTCCTTGGAAAATCCTTGGTATCGTAGTTTAGTAAAAAACAAAACACTGTTGCTCTTTCAACCACTGAGGCCGAGTATATAGCGGCCGGATGCTGTTGTGCACAAATTCTTTGGATGTCACAAACACTTGTAGACTATGGCATTTCTTCTACTTGCACTTCAATTAAATATAATAATACTAGCTCGATAAATCTCACGAAAAATTCGATTTGTCACTCCCGCACGAAGCACATTGAGATTAGACATCATTTTCTTCGTGACCATCAACAAAAAGGGGATATTTGCCTTGATTTTATTGACACTACTTATCAATTGGCCGACATTTTTACCAAACCACTCCCGGAGGATCGTTTCGTCTTTCTCTGCCAAGAATTAGGCATCATTCAACTTGACTCTTAGCTCCCCTCAAATGGCACACCGCCAGCATACGACGGCATACCGACGGCAGACCGATTTGTGTTCAGAACTATCTTCTGTACACAAAATCGGTATACCGCCGGCATGCACCAGTATGTCGACGGCATACCGTTTGACGCGGACGCAGCCAATCAACTCTTCCTCGGGCCCCACCAATTGTTCTACCTTTCTTTTTCAAACCTATCTCATTAACTACCCATCCTATCACATCCTATCTCTCATTAATTCCCATCCCATCCCATCCCTTCAACTCCCTTCATTAATTCTATTCATCATTACTATTTTCAGAACTCCCCTTATTTATTACATTCATCAATTCATTTCTATTTTTAAAACTCTCCAATCTCCTTCAAATTCCTCTTCTTCTTTTAATAACCCCAACTTCTTCTTCTTCTTCCTCTTCATTCTTCATCACTTCTCCCTCATCCTTCTACCATTAACCTTAATGGCCACTCAAAAACGTCCTCGCTCCTCTATAGCTTTGTCACGACTCGCACCCGCTTTTCGGATGCAAGCACGTGAGCAAGCCAGCAACGCATCAAGAGGCCTCCAGCCCGAATCGAATACATAATTGCTGTCAAGGCTAGGGTATACTACCAAATCATGGCAGTTTAATCTATATCTCAAATCCATAATAAGTGTGCGAAACATGAATGAACAATATGGGTCGTGGTCTGCAGCCCACTAGCATACATGTCCGATAAGACTCCAAGGAATATAACAAGAGTCTTTAAAGTGAATCAATAAGCAGGATATCTCATGATAAGGAATGTAAAGCATGAAAGGATAATAAACGTAATAATGATACCTGAATCCCACAAGAATCGCAAATCCTCCGCCATTCAGAACTACTAGCTAACTCCATGCAATCGTTAAACCTGAAAAGATCATCATGTCCCCAGAGGACATAGCAAGATACATAATATACATGCCTATCTAACAGTTTTATCATGCACAAGAAAATAAACAAGAAAAACAGGAACACGACAAATGACTACTAACACGAACACGAACACTAAAACAACTACGCGTAAATGAACTGCCGTATGAACGATAAACACGAGATCAATGGAAGAACCAAACCCGCATCCCGAGTGTGGACTCACGAGTTTGAACTAAGCACTAATCCTCGTTCCGAGTGTGAACTCTCTGGTTAGTACTAACCCTCGTCCCGAGTCTGGACTCTCTGGTTAGTTCATGGCAAGGCACCCTCGTCCCGGGTGTGGACTTTCTGGTGCAAGTATAACATCCTCGTCCCGAGTGTGGACTCTCTGATGTAAATACCCTCGTCCCGAGTGTGGACTCTCTGGTGCAAGTCAAGTCAAGTCAAAACTCTCGTCCCGAGTGTGGACTCTCTGGTGCAAATAATCGACATCCTCGTCCCGAGTGTGGACTCACGGATGTAAACAGATCAAGAAAAACACCCCCATCCCGAGTGGACTCGCTGGTGCCAAGGAAACAATATCAAGGATTTAGCAGTTCAATTACACGTACTCGTTCTATGACACGACTCAAGCAAGGTACTGACGAGAAACTCCAAGTGTGAACCACAAGACCAAACATGAACACGGCTATATGCAATGAAAACAACTCAAAGAATATAATACGAAAGCACATGTCCATAAACAATCAAAACTGGGAAATAAAATATAATGCATGTAAATAAAACTGTAAAGGAAGGCAAGGTATACTTGCCTGTAGAAGAGTACAATTCTTGTTAAGGTACGAGCACAAAGTTTGAATCCAAACCTATAAGATATTCCAAAGAACCTCAATAACTTATGACAAGCCCAATAATTATTAAGGAAATTTATGGTTATCTATCCATGTGCATTATAAAATTTGCTCGTCTTTTGTCTAAGTCATTTGGTAACACTTAGGTTTAAGGAGGGGTTATTTGCAAATAAATACCACCATGACTTGTTGTTCTCTAAACAACAAGAAAGAGATATATATAATGACAATTGATTAGATAGCCTAGTAATTAATATGTCATGTCACCTACCTATACCTATTTTAATTTAGCTAACTTATATATTTGAATATACACCTTATGGTGAATATACACATGTGTTTCTATCTCTACTTATTTGCTAATATAGTATTAGAGTTTGAAAATCTAAATAGGAGGTTTAACTATCATTACACTAACATAGTTAAACAGGACCATTTCGGAACAGTGATAAACACAGTTTAGATAGAGAAGACTTTAATAGTGTTCCTCTTGTCCTTTCTAATACTCCTATGCGAACATGAGCCTTTAAGTTATTACTATTTTTATTTTACACACATGCATGAGAATAAAAACATGGTACTGCTACTCTGCTGCTTCTACTATTCTAAGCCAACAGAACTAACATCCCAACGTGAATGGTGGTGTGGAAGTGAGATATTTCTAGAAACTAAGTTCAAGGACATGTGGCACAGAGGCAAGGAAACCTGGACATGTGTAAACCTAATTCTTTTTATACTAACTCGAGTGGAGTTAACTTGGCCACAAAAGAACTACTAATCTTGTGTTCTTTTCCTCTGAACAAGGTTTCTATGATCGCCTATAGCTTACTATGATAATGCAAATTGCTAAAGAAGAGTACATATTACTTTACTTCTATGAAATACTGAGGGAAAAACTTACTCAAAATTGAACCCACGGAGTACTTCTTCTTCGATCGCTCACTGGCTCGGCGCAGAGGACTGAGTGCTGCCCGATACGTATTGGGGAAATGTTCGACGTGGCCGTAGCTCGGTGATGGACTCAACGGCTCGAGGGGTTGACATTTACGTATACAGCTCGACAAGGCCTTTCCTTCAGTGCAGTTGAATCTGCTGCTAGGATGAGCTGGTCGGCGTCCCGGTTGTTCGACATGACCGTAGAGTCGTTGGCATCCAACTGGTCCACCGACGGGGCTCCCGCTCGCGTCCGTTCTTCACTAAGTCAATAACGACGACCGCTGGGATCCTGTCGATGTCGGTACGAGTGTACACGATGGCGTCAACGACAAAGG
The DNA here is from genome assembly GCA_029216955.1 of Iris pallida. Lineage (NCBI taxonomy): Eukaryota > Viridiplantae > Streptophyta > Magnoliopsida > Asparagales > Iridaceae > Iris > Iris pallida. Next base: position 9,986,119 of record JANAVB010024000.1, on the reverse strand, counting down.
TGGGCGGCAACTTCCGAGGTTTCATAAAGACTCAAGGCTCTAGATACGTCAACAGTGTAGGGATCAAGACCTGTCGACCACTTGACTGTGGTTCAAGAGTTGTCGACCGACTTCAGCATGGCGAGGGCATATTTGGTGTCGGCGGTGTATGGTAGGGGTGAGGAGAAAATAAGATAGAGAGGAGTTAGGAGAAAAGGCGGCTCCTGCTTCTATTATGTGAAGCCTAGAATTTATAGGCTGCTATATGCTACTAAGGGAATATTAGGGTTTATCCCTTTAAATATGTGGTTGCATACGAACCCTAGTCTATTGATGGCTGGGCCTTGGTTCTTGCTAACTATTGAGATGGGTAGTGAAGGGAATACTAATGGAGAGGAATTATTGTGGGCTGAAAGGATTTGGTCCAAAAAGCTTAAAGGAATAATAAAAATTTAAATAGTTTAACTAATAACATTCAATATAACTCATGTATAGGAGTTCAAAAAATGAATAAATAAAGTTGAGAAATGTTATTTAGTCAATAAATAATAAAATATGGAATGTAGTAGTAATATGGAATTAATTCTTAAGAGATACCAACTCTAAATTTTATATATATATATATAAATTTCTAAATAAATCAAATCAAAACTCCTTAATACAAGGATACAAATATAATGATTCCTAATTTTCAAATATCCATCAACAATGTCTATTAAAAGAAATAATAAATCAGGGGCTCACAAGCTTCGAACCCATTCACTCCGGTGCCCCTTCCAAATGGCGCCTATGATCCGAAAATTTTCACCTCATCCCTAGCTGTCGATGCCTGGTTCCACCATTTTGCCAACCACTCCGTCTTCAAAGGCAAGGCCATCAACTGGAATATTTTTGCCGACCATCTCTCACTCTTTCAGACGGCCGGCCTCTCATCTCTTTTGCGTCGACAAGTGCCAGTCTACCCGGCAGCGGTGCGCCTGTTCTACTACAATCTCATTTCCGATCTCCAAAACAACGCCATCGAGACCATGGTCAATGATTGCCACTTTTGCCTCACGGCTCGCGACATTGCAGAGATTCTCAAAATCCTAAATCAAGGAGATGCTCTGCCAACCCTGGCCGATCTTTATCCGTCTGTCGAAGTCTCCTTTCAAGAGTTCTGCGGCATCATCTGCAAGGGACCCAATCCTTCGGCTATTTCGGCCATCTCTAAGCAGTTGGAGCCCTTTTATTACGAGCTCCATCGGATCATCTGCCACACCCTCTACCCCAAGGCCGGCAACTACGATGCGATCACCAATGATGCACTCATCTGCATGTATTACCTGTACTCCAAGAAGACTTGGTTGTTTCCCAAGACTCTTCTCAATGCGTTCTTCTCTGTCCTGCCTACGGAGAAGCAATTCCTCAATTATGGCGCTTTCATCACCCTTATCCTTGAGGTGAAGAACGTGGATCTCTCACTCTGCCAGTCGGATGGCGTTCCCTCCTTTTTTGCTATTTCCCGCTCTGCACCTGGTACATCAGTGTCTCGTGCGTCATCCTCCCATGAACCACCGACCGCTTCTCCTGCTACGCCATCGTCTGCGCCTCCTCCATCCGGTTGTTTCATGCCGCTGACCCAGCAGCATTTTGACATGCGTATGGCTCAGGCGGAGGAGCAGATGAGGGCCAACACCTGCGGCCTTGGAAATCTTTTCAAGAGTCACTTCCATGACTAGGCTTACTTCATCCAGCGGACTCTTCAGGACCGGAATGCTTATCTGGATCTTAACCATCAGGATCCTCAATACCAAGGCTCCCGCTTCTCTGATCCCAATGCCTACGGATTCATGTACCCGGATGGCGTGGATCCTTTCGGTGCTTTTCACGATACTCAGGGTAGGGAAGACGATGATCCGGCGGATGAGTAGTTGCATGCTCTTATTGGTGGTGGTCGAATAAATTTGGTATCGTTTCAATGTTTGTCCTTTGAGGTCCTTCGGGGACCATTAGTATGGTTTTATGTCGTGTGTCGTCCTACTGGGACTGTTTTTATGTTTTGCTATGTCTTGCCTCACTCTCGTGAAGTGAGTTTTATCTATTTTTATGTAGTATCAAGCATGTACCCTCTTTCAAAATCTAATATATGTATGCTTTTGTTCACTATAAAGCTTTCATTATTTATTGTTGTACTTTTTTTTACTTATTTTCTATCTTTGACTAAGTGACAAAGGGAGAGAAAACGTATTGAGGGGGAGTTGTCTACCTACGGGGGAGTCACTCCCTGAAGATGTTATCTCTCTGTTTTGTCAATTATCAAAATGGGGGAGATTGTTGGCACAGTTTATTTTGATAACATTAACAGTATCTTCGTAGTCTAGTTTTCTCTGTATTTCAGCTAACAGATAATCTTTCAAAGCTCTCCTACAATCAGTTACGTCCATTCAAGCTGAGTCATCAAAGACATATGGATGTTCCTAAAAGAAGACTGAAGAAAAGACCAGCACTCCTTAAAGACGATTCTCAAACAGATTCAAGATTTCGAGTCTGTACAAGGTCTAGATCTTTCTGTATAAACACGTAAGGTTGGATGACAAAACATAAAGTTCTTCTATTTTTCAGTCAAAAATTAATGTCCAAAAGAATGGCATACAGACGGTATACCGCTGTGTACCAACGGTATACCGTTTCTGAGCCACAAGAATGTTCTGTGACAAATATCGACGTACCGACAGCATACTACAGTATACCAGCGGTATACCATTTTATGAGCCACAAAATATTCTGTGACGAACTTCGGCATACCGACGACATACAATAGTATACCAACGGTATACCGTTTTGTGAGCCACAAAAATATTCTGTGACGAACATCGATATACCGACGGCATACCGCTGCATACCGACGGTATACCGCTTCATCTGATTTGATTTTTGAATGGACAAATACTAGCATTAAATGCTTTCCAACTGATATAATTATTACCGTTACTGTTCCGAACGGTATGCCGAAGTATGCCGGTCCATACCGACGGCATGCCGTCTGGGCTACGTTCAGGAGCATTAAATGCTACTCACTCTTGGTTTTCTATATAAATAGATTCCTTTCTTCCATTGAAGGCCATCCACTTAAGTCATAAATTTCTCAACAACCAAGAGCTCCACCATTACTACTCTACCCAAGCTTTTAATTGTCATCCAATCCAAAAGTGCTAGAGTATTCAAGAGTTGTACTTTTCGATCTTCAAGTGTTAGAAGATCAACAGTTCTTTTTCTTTCCTTTTGAAGTTGACGAGCCTTCGTAAGAAAACTCGTGTGTAAGAAGTTGGCGAGTTCTTTGGATCCAAACTCGTGTTGAAGTTGGCAAGTTCTTCGGATCCAAACTCGTGTGTACTATTTACTCAATAGTGGATTTAAGCCGGAGAGAGTTCCGGGACTGGATTGCCTCTAGGAAGGAGACCAGGATACATCGAGTGTTTGATTTTCTCACTCTCTCTTATTTTATTTCAGTGATATAGCTTACTTGTGTTTAGTTTTATTTTATTTCCCTATTCACCCCCCTCTAGGGTTCTACACTTTCCATCCAGTCAGTGATTCGAGCAGAATGAGGAAAAGCCAAAGAGCATTTTCCTTGATTTAGTAATTTCTCAGTAAATTTTTGACTTGAAGACGAAGAGGGAACCACTAAACAGTGTTTCCTTTTACGTTGTGCCAATGCAAAAATATGTGCAAATTGCGCCAGAGCAGGAGCAGGCACAAGTTACGCTAGGGAAGAAATTGCCAAAGGGTGCTTTCTTTTGTTTTATCCAGGAGAGGTACTGAACATATTTTTCTCTGAGTTCAGAACTGGAGGAGCAGAGGGAGTAGCCAAAAGGCTCTTTCTCTTAGGTTGATGTGCACAGGTTGTGCCACAGTAGGAACAGGCACAGGTTGCGCCAGGGAAGAAAAGGCCAAAGTGCACTTTTCTTTGTTTTGAACAGCAGTGTGTCGAGACGAAGTCTCCTTCGATTTCAGAATCGGAGAAGTGGAGGGGTTAGCCAAAAGACTATTTTCCTTAGGTTGTACCAGGGCAGTGATGGATGCAAGTTACGCAGAGGCAGCAAGTTGTACCCTCGAGGACTTAAGAGTCCAGACAGAGCGCGTCTTGTTCTTAGCAGTGGCAGTAGCACGCTTGGCACCCCCAGCATTGATCATGGCCTCATAGGCCGTCTGGTCGACTTGAACGACCAGGGTCTTCTGCGTATTGTCGATCGACGGGGTATCACATTGAGTTGTCACTTTCTCGTCGGAGGAGAAAGTTGTCCCCAGCAGAGTCACTATTTTGTTTGCAAAAAACAAAAGAGGTTTTGATTTCTACAAACTGAGAAAGAGTACAAATAGTACAATTGAATTTTGGGAAAGTAAAACTATAGGAATCTGATCAGAAGACGATCACTTTATTCCTTGGACGATGTGATATCGAAGACACGAGCCTCTGGAGGATACAACAACATTTTAGCAGGAGATTATGATCCTTCGTCATCCTCTGAGACTGATTTGAAACTCCATTTCTAGAGTTCTAGAAATAACTGTTTAGCAGTTATTCTGGATTGCACGAGCTTTAGGTTGTGTGCCTGTTCACTTGCGCCAACGGTTACACCAACTGCTGTGGACGTGTGGCATTGTTTGATTAAGATACGCGTGGTCGTGGACAGTATAGTAGGCACGTTCTACGAAGTTAGTGGCATGCGTGCCACATCACCCTGTTCTAGGTACTGTTTGATCACCTTGCGCAAGCTTCATCAGGTTGTGCAGGTGCGCAACATAGCAACTTGCGTGAGCGGTTGCACCAACTGCTGTAGACACGTGGCATCTTTTGAATGAGATGCGTATGGTCGTGAGCAATATAGTGGATACGTTCTACGAAGTTAATGGCTTGCGCGCCACGTCACCCTGCTCTGGATATTTTTTGATCACCTTTCGTGAGCTTCATCAGGTTGCGCGGGGCACAACATAGCAACTTGCGCCTAGGTTCAACCTCGTGTAACCTAACACGTTGCGCAAACTGCTAGCTGACTAAATCTTCTCGAGTGTCGTATTTGTACAGAATTTGAACAAATTTTCCTTGATATACGTGCTGTCAGTTGTCAGGTAATGATGATGTTGTTATAGTCTTTCAAAGAAACTGCCACGTGTTTTTTGCGCAACCTGAGATGGGCGCAACCTGATGTGGCACAATTTGATATAGGCGCAATCTGATATGGTGCAACCTAATGATATGATATTTTTTGATGAGATGACTTCTGGGTGAGTAGCATAGCTTAATTTTTAGCCTCTACAATCAGATATACACTCAGACATCGATTACAGGCAAGTACACCTTGTCGAACTTTACAGTATTTACATGTATTACTATATTGTTGTTTTTTTATGTCTTACTTGGTTACATATTTCTTTTGATTCATGTCGTTATTATTTTTTAGTTTTACGTGCAAGTAGATTGTTTCTATTGTTTCTATTACTTATCATATTCTCTTATCATATTCATGTGTGAGTCTAGTGATTTATCGTTGTCCAGTTCTATGCCATGTTCCCTTAACATGATTGACTGGACGACTTGGACTTGACATGTTTGATTGTCTTAACTTGACTCATAGTTCTAGGTAAGGATTTTGTTATAAACGATGACTATACTTGACCACCCTATATTGTGAGCCCCCACCGAGCTGCGATATAGACTTACTATAGGTTTTGAGCCCCTACCGAGCTGCGATCTATAGGGCCATGAGCTCCTACCGGGCTGCAATTTACCTCAATTTACTTGTAGTCACATTTATTAGCACAATTCTTGACGACATGCCATTTCTTTTTATGTTTCATTCTTGTATCATTCAATCTTATTTATTGTACTATTTACTGTCTTTCCTTGTATGTTATTATTGTCAAAGTAGGTATGTATATTATGTATCTTGTCAGACCCCTGAGGACCTGGTCATCTTTCCAGGAAGTCGTTTCTGTCGAGAAAGTTCGTTGATCCAGGTGGTGTTACTGTGACGACTCAGGTATATATTTGCGTAATATTTTCGTTATATTCCTCCAGCAAGTATATTTATTATTCTGTCATTTTATTCTGCTGATGTAGCCTATTTTTGCAAGCTTTATTCTTTGTTATAAGCTTGTCCAGATAAATATAATAGAGTGTGGACCACTTTATTATATATTGTCTATTCTTGTTGTGTGTGGGATTCAGTGTGTTAATGTCTGACCAATATTATTACACATAGTCTTACGAAGGATTTATCTTCAGTGGATTGAGATATAGAATTATCATAGTGATATAGAGATACAACTACCTGACTTGGACAGCTTATATGCATTCGAGCTGGACTGGAGTTCTCTTGATACGTAGCTGCCATGTATACGATCATTGTCCTACATATTTTGGGACTATGGCATTACAATATGACAGCCACACAACTCATTCCTATCCACTCTTGACACTAATACCCCAAGTCAATTCTTATAGGATCACAAACACTCTTAGTATACCTTCACATATCATACACATCCAGTCCTGCAGTTAAGCCCTAGATTCCTCCTAGCATCTACCAACTGCTACAAACCTCCTGTAGACCCCAGTCATGTTGCAACTAGCAACTGTTTGTATTGTTGCTAGTAGTTAATGCTAGTTCAACCTTTCCTAGATGTTGCTTGCAGAAGCATGGAATTTTGGACGCATCCACTCCTATGCGCCCCAAAGCTTCTATGCGCCCCAAAGCACCATGCGCCCCAAGACAGGATGTTGGCATATCAGAAGACAGCAAAGTAAAGAGGCACATGAAGATTAGAATTTTATTTCACATAAAAGTCTATTACATGTCCAAACTATTTGTTACAATAAAAAGTCTACTACAAAAAAGAAGCCTAAACTACAGCTAGGTGCATCACTCTGACGTCTCGGTGTACGCACATCACTCTTCCTCGTCAAAGCGAATCATTTCCTTGTCAACGCACGAGCGCTTCAGCTAATGAAGCAGTTATAGAGCAAAACGTGGGTTGGCAATCAATTCCAATCCAGTGGCTCTTCTAGCCTAACAAAAGTTGGGACACGACCGCCCCGATCTTTGGATGCAACAGGGTCCTTCATCAGCCTGCGGCCCTTCAAGCATAACAAAAATAGGGGTGCAACAAAACCCAAACCCAGTAATCAACGTCATTGAACTCAATGTCGTTTCGTGAAGGGACGATGTCAATAGCGAGCACGGATGCGAACAACAAACTCGGCATATCTCAGTCTTTTGAAGGAGTTCCTCGTCAAAGCTTCTTCGAACGAGGAGATCTATAGCCCATAGTGCAGCATCTTGCCAAAGGGGAGGATCGGTCGAGTTCATCTTCATTGAGAAGTTAAGTGAAATGAGAAACGAAATTCTATTCATGAAGCTATTTATAGGCCAAGGCAAATCACGCCCATGCGCCAACTGACAACTTCTCTGAAGTTAGTGCAATGATCTATATTAATGGTGATGAATCTGCCATATCAAATTCATTCTAAAGTTAAAGAGTCATCAATGCCTCGAAAAGACTCGACGAAACTGACCATAGGAGATGCGCCACGTAGAGGATGCGCTCCTCAACACCATGCGCCCAATGCCGATGCACCTAGTGATGCACTGACGGATGCGCCCATCCAATCTTGTCACCCATCAAAATATTTAATGCTGGAGTAATTGAAACGACAGCAGCCCACGTCTCAAAGACTAAGCAGTCAGAGACGCAATCATCACTCTTTTGTCAATTACGGCTAGGCCCCGCCACGTGGCAGACTGATCACTCGCATGCGTCTCCACAGCCATGCGCCCAGAACTTTGTATGTGTCTCAAAGGCCATGCACTTAGACTTGTTTTTGACTCCTAAAAATCATGAGCTGAGTCTCCTCACACGCAAGATCCTAGGCACATCCACTCAAATCAACCTACAAAGATCTTTGAGTAATGGGCATGTGCCACATGTCATTGACCTGGTTCTGCCTACGAATGGGTGCCAACCACCGAAGATCTCAGCAACAACCGAATCTCACAACTGCTATGTGTCAGCTCCTCCGCAGCTCAACAGTACAGTTCAAACATATTTAGCTCCAGCTCCCTGGCGTATCATCCATGTGCCAAAAAACGTCAGCCATGTGGCATCCCTACATGCAAGTTCTCCATGCGCGCATCGCATATGCGCGCATAAGCAGATCATTCTACTGTCTATAGATAGAAGGATCATTCCTTTATTCAACCTCTCCAAGCTCGAAGCCCCACTTACTGAACATTATTTTCAACCACTTCAGCATCCAGAGCACTTGCAAGAGTTCTAATCCTCTTTAAGTCGCTGATTGTTCCAGACCAACCCAAAATTTCAGAGAGTTCGAGATCGTCGTCAGATTGTCAATGGAGTCAAAAAATTACCACTCGTTCTATCGCCACGGTTCCCAAATAAAAACAAAAGTGTACTCCTAGGATTACATCGAAATCCTACATTGTACTCAGTTCTGTTTGTAATTAAATACAAAGTTCATTCCACAACTAGTTTAATGGCAAAAAAAGCTTGCGAATCTGCTAGGGATTACTTTCTTCTCCAACGAGAAGATCGTGATGCAGTCTGATGACAACAAGCTCGGCTCCTTCTACAAGACGCTTGTGGTACGCCTCAATCAAGAGGCGTATAAGGAGTTCATCTCTGAAGGCAGTGTGAGTCCTTCGAAACAGCTGCCAAAGCCGAAGAATATCTGCCAAGTTTGGGTGCGCAAAGGCGATGCGTCGAGCACCACCACTGAAGGAGCTGTGCCTGCGTAGTCCTCCCTTCCTGCTGACATTTTCAGCAAACAAGACGTTGCCACTGGTGCCGCACATCTGCCAGGGAAGCGCAGTGTTGATTGCAACTCCCAACCTTCTTCTTATTTCTAATCGAAGAAGATACGTCGACGGAACAAGGGCGCAGCTAGTCTCCTGCGCATGAGCTCTAATGTGCAGAAGAAAACCTCTATCTTTGATAGAATCACTTGTTGTCATGGCGAGGAAGAATTGGATTCTGAGTACTATGTGCCTTTATCGGCGAGTACGAAGAAGACTAAGGTAGCACGGCCAATATGCCCCAAATGTGCTATGCCAGCGGCGAACTGAAAATGCACGCTAAAATTTATACGCACAGCTGATGGTAAGCTGTATAGAGTCGACTCAGGTGCTTTGGCACCAGCAATGAGTCAACTCTCGAAGTCCCCATCCCACTTGGGTGCTTTCCCTATGTTTGGAACCAAGCTGAGTGGAGCAAATCTTGTGGCTTTGAACCCATGTGCCCACGTGAGCTGTGCGCATGAAGTGGGTTCAAGTCGCAATATATGTTGTTCTCCCACCAATGATTCGGACACATTTCATGCGTTGGAACCGGATCAGGGGGCACAGCATTCATATAATCACCCCAGCGCTTGGCCCCGCCATGCGCCTGATAGGGGTACAAATGTGAAACTCTCCTTAAACGATCTACGCAATGTGATCACTCACAGACGTAGATCGGAAGAGATGACCTCCATGCATGATGTACCCCTCGAGGGTCATACTTGTGCTATGGGCACCATCAATTGCTACTGTTGCAAAACAACGGCTGCACCACCAAGGTGGTCTGTAATCCAATGACTGCAACCAGCTGCACATATCCGACATCGCCTCAGAAAAAGAGTGCCAATCGACGACGAGACAGAACCCCCAGTCGCCTTGTGCCATGTCATTTCCAACTCCCATGTATCAGGGAGAAAAGCAAACACCACCAACTCCTCGACCTCGACTGATCCATCGAAGAGCCGACCAAAGAAAATCAAAGCGGCAGTCTCGCCAACTGGGGTGTTCTAGAATAATCGGTTGAGAAGGAAGGCTCCAACAACGATCCAAGCTGGGGGCGATCAAACCCCGACTGTCCACGACAACCCCTCGTTCGAACATTAGTGCATCCACCAAGGAACTGACACTGATGTAGCTGGGGGTAGCGAGTACGAGACGTCAGAAAAAGAAGCTCTTAGGCCAACTTTTCCACAATAAAGCAAGGCTGAAAGTGAATCGTCGACCGATCCATCCACTTCCACCGATGTCATGCCCGTCTACATGGCAAGGGGTGGCAACGAGGAAGAAGCAGGCACATCAGCTCCGGATCTCGTACGGCGCATGGACACCTTAGAAGATGGCCTCAAGACCCTCTCCACCACCATGCTCCCCCTCAACGGGTATCTTCAGGAACAGATCATCACACTGTACCTCTGACATCAGCTTTTTCGGGTATCAAGCTTTAACTTTATCTTCCTTACCTGCTCCTAGCTCTACGGAGGAGCTTGTTGAGATGGTAAGAGACTTGCGCAATCGCTTTGAAGCACGAAATAAATAGGTGGAATGCCAGAAGCTTAGGATTCTGCAACCTTATTCTCCTGAATGGAACAAAGTGGTGTATCCCCCAAATATAAACCACAAAAATTGATACCATTTGACGGAAAGGAGTCTCCCCGCCGATACTTGACCTACTTCCAGTCTATAACGGGACATCTCCCGAAAGAAGACGCCCTACTTACAAGTCTGTTCATCGGGGCAGTGAAGGGAGTTGCCTACGACTGGTACTATAGTATCCCAGACAACTACATATCCTCCTTCGACGACTTAACACATATGTTCCATGACCGATTCTACGACGGAGGAAAGGACATGATGATATCGTCTCTGATAGAAGTAGTCCAAAAGGAGAAAGAGATCGTTCGAGCTTTCATCGAGCGCTTTCGTAAAGCATGTTTAAGGTTTCCTCCAGTATACCAGAACATGTGCAGATAGGTTCATGCAGCATGAATATGACGCTCGCAATCAAGTTCTGGCTCGACTCCGCCCAGCCGCCAGATTGGAGTTCGCTAATCATTGGTGCCGAAACTGCCAAAAATAAGACACGTAATGCTTAGCTTCTGGGGGCTAGCTTTGTCATGCCCCGATTCCACAGAGTTATTTGTCCTTACATTTAACTCTTGGAATCGATCATCCTCACTTGGGCGTGATGTCGTACAAGTCTGGTATTGCACTTGTACAAGGCAAAGATGGTATATAATTGATAATCTCCAAATAATAAAACATCACAGCGGCAGAAGCAGACAAATTGAAGATAATGAGGACTTTCTTACTCATTGAATAGAACATATTATTTGAATTATAGCTGCGAAAATAAGCAGAAAACTTGAAGTCGCACAGAGATATATAGAAGTAAGCTGTCTTTATTGATAATTAAAAATATAGTACAGGACTTGTAATAGAATACAAAGTTTACAACACTTCTCACTTTACATTGATAGCCAACTGTACAAATGCCATAAAGCTTACATTTGATACTTTGATACATTGGATTACAACTCGACATACCGACTTGGCTTACAACTTACTGGTACAACTGATTATAATCTTTCACTAATTATGCCATTTATAGACAGAAGTCATCATCTTTTAGAAGGAGAGCTTCTGCATGTCCAACAAATTTTTGATGACGTGGGATCGATCAAGCCAATCTTCGTGTACAGAAATTTCCAAGCATAAGCACCTAAAAAGAGTGCCTACAATGTGGGTCAGTACATCATCTATGTACTGACGAGCAGAATCCAACCCACTAGCCTAAATCGACACTAAGTGGTCAATTTTAGTAGCATTCATTAGAGTGATCTTTTTAGTTGGGTCCTAGCATCAGTTTATAGTTCAAGCAGTATTCATTGAAAAGACATGTAAACTTGTAGTAGTATTGTTCTTATGGGAGCAACAGTAATTGAGGGACAGCATATGTTCTCACATTTCTCTTTTCTAGTGACATTAGCATGTATGTCATGATTAAGCGTTGTTCATAGCAAGGCATCTCTCTAGCATATTTAGTGTTATCTTGTTAAGTAGTTTATAACATTTCTTATGAAGGCAACTCTTAGCAAAGCAACACTTTAGCATACTATATTTGGCATGTTAAGCATTCTCATTGGAAAGGCAACATCACAGCAACATTTTATTTAGCATGTTAAGCAACCAAGTTGAACCAATATATGTATTGAATACATCACATTTAAGTAATTTCTTACCGATAGGCGACTCCTCGTACCTGCATCAAATACAGGTTAGCAGATATACTTACTTTGCCTGCACAAAACATTTATTAGTATGCATCCTGACTACATGACCACTGGTGTTAGTGTGCCATTTAGGACGATGCCATATAGGACTTCAACGGTAATCGATACACCATTTCACCGGGTTGCGAGCCCAAATGAAATGTCCCGATACCATGTACCCTTAAAGTACGTTTATACTTCCCCTATGGTCGGATCGGTCCCCCTAGCGCCTTGGGGTACCGTCCGAGGAAGTAGTCACCCCCTTGTATACAAGTTGTCCATGACCATGCGAATGCGTGTCCGATTCGATCGTGAACGTAAACGCATGGTAAAAATATTAAAAGTGAGTAAGATAAACAGTACATCGTTTCATCTCATCTTATCCACGTCATCTTCAACGACTTATCATTTCCATCGTTACCAACATTTCCACTTAGTGATCTCGGCGATCCCAAGCCTCATCATTTTTCATTTATTGACTCATTGCAACATTCTTATAGCATTTCTTTCAACAAGGAACAAACCACATTCATTTATTTTATAGGGACATTTTTATTGCTTGTAGAAAACATACAATATTTTATATCTTTGCAACAGTTATACAGAGTGTACATGATTCAAGTGTTTCATTCAGTTCATTGGGTCGATAGCATAACCAGTTCATTTCTTATTCTATCATTCACAAAGTATCTCATTGACCAAGTAATTTATTTGTTTCAGCAGCATTAAGAATAAGGGACATTATCAATTCATTTCATGGCATCAATTCACATTACCAGTTCAAGTGTGATTCATTCAGCAGTTTAATGTTCATGTGTTGTGTATTTCAATATTAGGCAACATAAGCATCTATATTATCTAGTAACTAAAACATGGGACATTTAGGGGCAAATTATATCATCGCAATACTCTATTTTATTAAGCATGAAGGCGTAGGGAGGAGGGAAGACAGTTCCACTCACTTGCATAATTAAGGGTTTCTGTTCCGAACGCACACATTCCTACTAAGCATAGCTCTACCAGCGAGCCACGTTCCAATACCGATTCTGTCTAGCCAGCTAAGAGAGACTGCATCATTCTCAATTCTCCTGATTTCTAACCCAAGTCACGGTTCAACATTCTAATCGCATCCAACAAGCTAACCAAATATCTTGTGCAGAGTGGGGCATTACACAATATACCACTCAGAAAAAGTTTCGTCCTCGAAACTTAAGGGAACAACTCATTCTACTAATTCATTTGGTCACAACAAGTTATTTATTCAGCTTCTATTCAATATTTATTTCAGCACGCTCGGCCATCTCATCAATGATTCAATTCGTTGTTCTCTTTTCCAAAGTATTTGTACTTCTCATTTATTTACCAACATTCTTCTAGCATTGTTATCTTCGTCACAGCCTACCACTTCGTTTGGATTCATATACATATCTTAGGCGTCCCTAAAATACATGTATTTCAGCTAAAGTCTGTGCTAGTACGATTCAATAAGCTCCCTCTATAGTGTTATCTATGTCGCAGCTATCACTTCGGTTGGATCCATACACATACTTTAGGCGTATCCAAAATATATGTACTTCAGCCAACTTCCATGTTAGTGTGATTCGATAAATTACAACTCTCTTCCCCAAATCCGACTTTGCATCCTTTCAATTGACTTATTATTTCTTTCGCTCGCCACTGTTTGCCATTGATTATAAGAGAACAGAACAGTTATATCGGAGGACTGGACTTTTACTTCATAATACAAACTCGCTTGTACAAAGAAAGCTTAGGGACGAAAACCTAGGTACAGCAATCTAAGTACAATTGTTTAGTTTTTTCTGGGGGGTGACGATAGAGGCTCGGGAAAGTGACGGCAGCTCTGCCTTACTCCTTGGACGATCGGACGTAGCCTTGGCTCTGGTGAAGAAATGCTCTTGGACGTGTGGGGAGACTCCCTTGCGCCTTTGGTTGCTAGATCTCCGGATGTCTCTATAGTGCTCTCTCTCTCTCTCTTTTCGCTCTCTGTTTGTAAGGGAATGGCACCTTGCTATTTATAGGAGTGGGGAGTGATCATTAAGGTTTGCCAATAATTGCTTTCTTGAGAAGTCGGCGGTTAAGGATCAATTAATCTGGGCCATTAATTCTGATTGTAGCAAATCTAGGCAAGTAATGTGGATTGTATCAAATCTCTGTAGGCAATAAATGTTAATTGCCATAAATATTCATGATTTGTGATAGCCTGTCACGTGTCCAATTTGCTTAATTTGATTTGATCTGGGCAATTATGACGATCATAACAAATCTGATTTTGTCAGGATTTGTTAACACCCATAATTCCAGGAAAGATAAGACTGCCACGTGTCTCAATTATCGTGAAGGGTACCACGTGTTTCAACTGGACCGTCCTGACAGAGCCGCATATGGGTGGTCCTCTCAGCCACATGAAGCATGCAACCACATAAGGATGGGCAGTCGCATGAGGATGGGCAGCCGCATGGGGAGGGGCAGCCGCATGAGGATGGGCAGTCGCATGGGGATGGGCAGCCGCATGGGGATAGGCAGCCGCATGGGGATAGGCAGCCGCATGCAGATGGCAGGCTCATGAAGTGGGCGGCCGCATGAATGCAGCAGCCGCATGAAGTGACCTCGGGACTTGGTGGATCTTGCCAGTTGTAAGAATATTTTCTCCTCTTCCCTAGGAACACGCCATCATGTCGGAGTCATTATTACATCTTTATGTCAAAGCCGTCATAGCTGTCATTTATCATAGCAGCCGTCAGGGCATTAAATGCAGCAGAATGTAGAGAAGAACTGTTGAAGGCCACATAGCTTCTTTCTGGGCCGCATGGAACTATCTGAGCCGCAAGGACCCTTGAGCCGCATGGACTCCTGAGCCGCAGGGACTTCTGAGCTGCATGGGGATCCTGAGTCGTATGGGGATCCTTTTGTCGGAGCCGTATAGGCCTTTCTTTATTCTTTTCCATGCTTCTACAAGACCCCCTTCAAAGTTTTCAATTTAGAAAATTGAAATACTTTGAATAAGAAGCATGGCCATGTAAAGACTCTTCGGGCCGCATAGGATGTTCTGGCCGTATGGATGTCTCAGCCGCATGGCCTCCTCAGCCGCATGGCCATCTGAGCCATATGGGCTTTCCAGCCGCATGGGTTGTCTGGCCATATAGGCTATCTGGCCACGTCTTCATGCCACGTGTGCAAATCTTTGCATTGATTGCCTTTGATTTGCTGTTAGATTTAAAGCCGCTTTTTGGAGCAGGATCCCAAGAGTTTAGCCTTGAATAGTCGGATTGCCTTGATAACCGAAGAGTCGTTTATACTGCACATGGATCGATGCGTCGGTCTATGGGCTCCGCCTATAAATAGCAGCGTGTTTGGAAAAAAAGACTTCTTTACTTTCTGCTCTTGCCCTAGCTTTCTTGTCTTCGTCTTCCTTCTCTGATCATTAGCAATGACTTCCAAGTCCTCCAAGGTTGCGGCGAAGGCTGCGACGAAGGGTAAGGGCGTAGCCTCGACATCGGCTGCGGCACCCAAAGCTTATTTCGACGTTCATCCTGCCGTTAAGGGTAAGGATTTGGGAAAGGCATATGCTTCAAAACCCTAACAAAGTTGGCTCTGTTGCATGCTTTATGCACAAGCATTTAATACGAACTGTTCAAATTGTATGGGCCGCCTACATGTCCCATAACCGAGCCGCATGGGGGTATACCCCATATCCGAGCCGCATGAGTGTTGTCTAGTGGCCGCCCAGAAGCTTCATAAACTGGACCGCATGATGACCCTTCGAACAGAGCCGCATGAGTTCCTCTCAATCAGGACCGCATAAGTTCGTCTGAATTGGGTCGCATGAGGCTCTGACCATCTCCTAACTTTGTTTTTTTTTTTATCTTTGATTCTTGCAGCAATCCTGCCGAAGGCTGAGATCATTGTGAAGGAAGAGTTGTTGTCCCCTTTCAAGAAAGAGTCATCGCTTGTTAAGGATGAGGTAATGCCAAAAACGGAGGAACAGAAAGGAGAGCTGGCGCCCCTTGCTGTAAAGAAGGAGTTCCAGTCTAACGGCGGTAGTACTGGGAGTCTTGACTTTCCTACTTCGGACGAGTTTTTGCTCAAGTACATCCTTCATATGCAAAATGGTTGAGGGATTGGTATATGCGCCCCCGCAACTAAGATTCGTGGGCTTTCACAAATGTCCGTCTTTTGTCTTGATATTCCTGTCTGTCTTTAGCTGTAGTTTGTGTTTTGTTTCTTTTGGACATCAATGTAATCTTTTTCTTTCTTGTCTGAATGAAATAATAGAGAACTTTTCTGGCTTGCTCATGAGATGTAGTCATGTGAATGTAACAGATTTTGAACAGAATATATTCGCTCTGTTCTTTGCTTGTAGTAGTTGCCCCAATGGGAGATTTTTTGTGGACCTATTATCCTTGGCGTACCCTGGTTCTGGATACGAATAATAAGTTGGGAGAGAACCAACATACTTACTCAGAGGTAATAAGGACATGGCAAGCATGAGGGTTTCTTCAATGGAGCCTTCCTACTCAGAGGTAATGAGGATGTGGTAGGAGTGGGCTCCATGAAGGGGTACATAGAACGACTAAGAGGTAATGAGGACATGAAAGTTCTATGTAAAGGGGTGATTTGTTTTTGGCGGAAGTGAGACGACTCAGAGGTAACATCGACGTGGTCGTTTTAGGAATTTTGTGGATCTGTTACCCTTTTTGTGCAGTGAGAGTGCGGGTAGTGGATCATGAGGGAGGAGCTCTTTCAGAAGAATAAGTTCAGAGGTATGGTCATACATGACTTACTACCTAAAAGAGTGACCAGAATGTGAGTTCAGAGGCACCTGCGGGTACATAACTCAGCAATCTGGGATATTTAGAGGAAAAGTGTAAGTTCAGGGGTACCAGAGGGTACATAACTCAGCAATCTAGGATTTTGTGAATGTGAGTTCAGAGGTACCGGCGGGTACATAACTCAATAATCTGGGATTTGGAGAATGTGAGTTCAGCGGTACCGGAGGGTACATAACTCAGCAATCTGGGATTTTGTGAATGTGAGTTTAGCGGTACCGGCGGATAAATAACTTAATAATCTGGGATTTGGAGAATGTGAGTTCAGCGGTACCGGCGGGTACATAACTCAATAATCTGGGATTTGGAGAATGTGAGTTCAGCGGTACCGGTGGGTACATAACTCGACACTCTGGGATTTGGAGAATGTCGCTTAGACATAATATTTCTTCAGAAACTTGCCATTGACGGGCAACATGAGCAAGTCTCCGTTTTGTTTTGCGAGGCGATAAGCACCATTGGAGAATACAGCCTCAATGATAAATGGACCTTCCCATTTTGGCTGGAATTTGTCGGCGGTTTTGTGAGTCATAACCATCGGCCTCCGAACTGCCAAAACGAGACTGCCCACTTGGAATGTTCTGATTTTAACCTTCTTGTTGAAGGCTCCGGAGATGCGTGCTTGGTATAGCTCGATTAGTTGCTGAGCCAAGAGGCACTTTTCATCTAAGGCCTCCAACTCTTGTAGCCGACGACGGTAGTTATCGTCCGTCGTCAATTGGTAAGTGAGAGCGACGTGGAGCGAGGGTATTTGAGTCTCCAATGGGAGAACTGCCTCACTTTTATACACCAGGGAGAATGGTATGTTCCCAGTGGCCGTTCGGACTGTAGTACGGTACGCCCATAAGCATTCACCAAGCTTCTCGTTCCAGTCGCGTTTGTTGGATGATACGAACTTTTTGAGCAACTTAATGATGGTTTTGTTGAATGCTTCTGCCAACCCATTCACTGCCGGATTGTAAGGCGTCAAAGCAATATTCTGAATTCGATGTTTGTCGCAGAATCGATAGAAGGCGTGGCTTGTGAACTGCGGACCATTATCGTGGATGATCCTTTGGAGCAGTCCAAAGCGATAGATGACGTGATACTTGAGGAAGCTGATCACGTTTGAAGTCTTTACTTCTGCAAGCGGAACAGCCTCCGCCCATTTAGAAAAGTAATCTGTGATTGCGAGTATGAAGCGATGTCCTCGGGACGAAGGCGGAGTGATCAGACCGATGATGTCCATTCCCCATGCTTCGAAGGGCCAGGATGCCACCGTCGGATATAGAAACTCGGATGGCTGGTGGATGAAATCTGTGTGGACTTGGCAGGCTTTGCACTTTCTTGCATAGTCTATCGCATCTGCTACCATCGTAGGCCAGTAGTAGCCCATTCGGCGGAGACGGTCTTGCAATTTTGGGCCAGGCTGATGGGCCCCGCAGACACCGTCATGAGCTTCGTGTACGGCTTCTTTGGCTTCTACGTTTGACAGACATCGAAGCAATAATCCATCGTAGGATCAGCGATACAGCATTTTCGTCTCTGTATCGTAGAAGAATCTGAGAGAACGCCTTCTGATAGAGGTGGCTTCCTTTGGGTTCTCGGGCAGGATGTCGTAGACTACGAAGTCTATGAATGGTTGTCTCCAGTCTGGTACTTCGTCGATCGTCTGAGCGGAATAACTCGCCACGAATTGAACGTTATTCTTGGGACAGACCAGTTCATGGCCTATCACGTCCACCAAATGATGAATATGGTTCGGCACTGCTAGGGAAGTGGCAAGGCCTGCTAGGGTATCGGCCTCGATATTTTGGAGCCTGGGGACATGTTCGATGAAGAACCCTTCAAATGACGAGATGATGTTGATCGCTATTTGGTGATAGGGGATCATGTCTTCATGGCGGACTTCGCACGAACCCCGAATCTGATTGACGATTAACTGTGAATCGCCGTATGCTTCAAGATATTCTACCCCCCAGCTCTCTTGCAAGTTGGAGGCCAATGACTAAAGCATTGTACTCGGCCACATTGTTAGAGCAGGGTTCTGTGAGAGAGTAAGCGCGATTGATCACCAGTCCGGAAGGAGAAACCAGTACCACCCCGACTCCGACAACGATGTTGCCCTTGGGTCCGGTCCTTGAAGCACCATCGAAGAACATTCGCCATATATCATCGTGAGAGGCCGCATGCGAGTCGGCGGTCTCATCTGAGATTTTTTCATATATTCTGGCCGACTTCGAGCCTGGGTAGGCTGCTAAAAAGTCTGCCAGAGCTTGACCTTTAACAGCCTTTTGCGGGACGAAGATCATATGGTAGGGGGACAGTAATATTGCCCATGTAGCGAGGCGAGAGCTGAGTGCCCCTGGTTTAGTCATGAGGACCCTGAGGGGGTTGACTCGTGATATCACATGTATAGTTTGCCCCGTGACATAGTGTCGCGTCTTTTGAATGGCGAACACCAGGGCGAGGCATTCCTTCTCCATGGCGGTATATCGGTGCTCTGGCCCGATCATCATTCGGCTGAGGTAATATATAGCTTGCTCATGGCCTGCATCATTATTTTGTGCTAGCAGAGCACCGAGAGAATGCTCCATTGCTCGTACATAGAGCAGGAATGATTTTCCAGCAACCGGGGCCACCAGGACTGGAGGGTTTGACAAATATTCTTTGATGCTGTCGAAGGCACGCTGGCATTCTTCATCCCATACGAATGAGACGCCCTTCTTCATGAGATGGGTGAATGGCTGACATCGCCCGGAGAGGTTAGAAATGAACCTCCTGATGTAAGCTAACCTCCCTTGAAGGCCTCGAAGTTCTCGGAGATTTCTCGGGGGACTCATCTCCATGATTGCCTTTGTCTTCTCCAAATCTATATGGATACCCTGGGCAGTAATGATAAAACCCAGGAATTTTCTACTGGATACACCCAAGAAGGATTTGGTAGGATTTATTTTTAAGTTGTGCGCCCGCATGAGGTCGAATACCGTCCTCATATCCTGCAGATGGTCTCCCTTATAGCGACTCTTGATAGCGATGTCATTAACATAGCACTCCACGGTCTTGCACAAGTGGTCCCTGAAGATGATACTTATGGCTCTTTGATATGCGACGCCAGCATTCTTTAAACCAAAAGGCATGACTGTGTAGCAGTATGTGCCAATCGGTGTTCGGAATGATATATGCTTTTCGTCGTCAGGAGATATCTTGATTTGGTTGTACCCCGAGAAGCCATCCATGAACGACATACGTTCGAAGCCGCAGGTGTTGTCAATCATGATATCTGTGATAGGGAGGGGGAACTCATCTTTGGGACATGCCTCATTCAGATTGCGGAAGTCGATGCAGATTCAAATCTTTCCATTCTTCTTGAGAACTGGTACTATGTTGGCGACCCAGTCCGGATGTTGTTCCTCACGAATGAAGCCACTGGCTATCAGTTTGTTGACTTCGGCTTCGATCGCATCCATGATGCCTGGACGGAAGCGTCGTTGCTATTGTTTGACTGGCTTTGCATCTGGCCGAATGTTGAGCTTGTGAAGAGCAACATCGGGGTTTAGCCCTGGCATGTCTTCATAGCTCCAAGCGAACACATCAATATATTCTTTGACAAGTTCCAGTAGTGATTTTTGCTCTTCGCCTGTCAGGCTTTTACTAACGAAGATTGGTTTTGGAGAAGAATCGCTGCCGAGGTCCACTTGCATGACCTCATCTTCAGTAGGAGGCTCCCTTTGTTTAAACCGCTTCTCCCATTGCGCATCCAGCTGTTGGGCCCACGGCTCTAATTCGAGGAGTTCAGGAAAGTCTTCACCTTCTTCGTAAGCATCGACGAATGCCATATTGACAGACAGGACTTGCCTGAATACATCCCCGATGCTGATATCCGAATCAGAAGTTGGTGATCCGGTTGAGTGTGAATGCCAGTCGTGTTCCTTATCTGAGCTTCCAGGGGTCATTGCAGGCGTAACATATCCCAGTCCGCATCGGGTCTTGTTGTAGTAGTCCTGTGGTTTGCCAGCCGGGACTAGCGACTTTAAAGGTAATCGTCGACCAGTACCGTAGTTTAAACCTGGCGTAGTCTCCAGATCATACCCCTATTTTTGCATGAGGTATTTGGATTGGAGGCTATATAGATAGAGAGACAGTCTTCCGGCGTCCGATTCGAGATCGACTTCTTCTATGGTGAAGGGCTGTGGATCATTCTTCCGACCGAAGATGATTGGATGGTCCCCTCCCTCGATTATGCGGTAAGCATCTTCCAAGGGAGTAAGTTGATTTGCAGTGTAAACATTTGTCACCTGTGTGTGTAGGTGAGTGCATATACCGTGTTCCATAGCATACATTGTACAAAACTTATTAAGCTCGATGTAGTTCAAAGATAGGCCTTTATTGATGAAGTAAGGTATCTTTTCTAACGGAATTACATCATCTGCGGATGGAACATCAGTGTGAGCAGCCACATACTTGGCCAGTTTTGGTTCTTCTTCGGCCACCCCCTGTATAAATAAAGACTGAGAGGATGACTTGGGCAACTTGATCATCAGGGGTTCCGCTGGGGGAGCAGAACATGGAGTCGTTGACAAACTAGCGACCCCCAGTTTGGTACTCGATGTTGGGAGGGGAGTGGTTGGCTCGCTAGAAGCCCCAGACTTTGCATCGGACTGGCGATTCTTTTTGGGAAGACGTATCATCATTGGCTTGTCGGAGGGATTGAGCTTCTCCGTTTGTGGCTGGCTGACTCTAGGCAGTCTGATTGTCAGTGGCTCCATTGTGGGTCTTGGCGCTTGGCCGGACCTTGGCAGCCGGATTATCATTTGCCCCTCTTGTGCCAAGAGGCTGATTGCGTCCTTATGCAGAGCGGCCGTAAGGGGTGCGGACTTGCCAGGTTTGCGAGCTTGGAGGTGGATCATCATCGGTTCTTCTGATCCTGTGGTTATCTCAGTTCGAGCTTGTACATCTCCTTCACCAAGGTGCCTCTTCGACTTTTCGTATAAGCAGGAGTCTTGGTAGTAGGATTCGACCCCTTTAAAGGGATCGACGTCGGAAAATTCTGTCCTCACGAAGCCGTGTTTGTCGACATAGTTGAAGAACTGGTGCAGCGTGGAAGGCACGATCATGTAATCGTGTATCCAAGGGCGCCCCAGGAGGATATTATAGGAAGTGTCCACATCTATGACGTAACAGGTCACTTCTGACTGAAGATCGCCAATTTGGCACGTCAAACGAATCTTTCCAATCGGGTAGCTCCTGCCCGAATTGAAACCACTGATGGCGGTGCTTGTTGGCGTCAGGCGATGCATAGGAATACGGAGATGATGTAACAGATCCTTCGAGATGATGCTTATGGAAGAACCAGGATCAATGTGCATCCGATCGACCTTGATATCGCCAATGTACCCAGTATAATACAGAGGGCGATCGTGCAGGTTGGTCTTGATAAGCATATCCTGCAGAGTAAAGACAATGTTTGGCATAGAGCCTGTGCAAGCGCTGTCCTGGAGGTCTGCCGGTGAGTCATCCACAGTGAGATTGGACTAAGCCAGGTATGCGTCGGCATTCTGGAGTGCTTCGCTCAGCGCGACGCGGACATCCTTGGAAATTCTTAGGAGCTCGTATAGTGACAATTTGGACGGTGTGTTGGCCAATTGTGCTAAGATGTCAAAGTTGTAGGGCCTCTCTAGCCCATGAGATGCCTCTTTTCGAAGGGATTTGTCAAAGCGAGTCTCCTTCGGCCTAGGCTTGTCGGTCGTCGGAGGTTGAGAAGGTCCCGGAGCGTCAGCAGTAGCAGGCTGATGTTCTTCTGTCGAGTTATATAGGGTAGGTTGGGATTGAGCACCAGACCGGGTAACGACAGCTACGGCTTTCTCGACATCTGCCGAGATTGTGTGGCAGGATCTGACTTTTTCATTCTTTTTCTTGCCAATAGAGGGTGGTGTGGACTGAGTCACTTCAGGTACCAAGTCTGGATGGACCCACATGACCTCCCCTCGTGACGTGGTAAGGGGTACTAGACCAGTAGCCTGATCTCGAGGAGGTGGAAGATTAGCAATCTCCATTGTCGCCAGAGGGACGGGTACCACGCCGTCTTGAGTCTCCGTTGGAGGGAAGCTGCCAAACTGTACGGACACCGTGTTAGCTGTCACGGTTACCTCCTCGAAATCAATGGCCAGAGCCTTCGAATCGATGAGATGTTGGATGTATCGCTTCAGTTGGAAGCAGTCGTGTGTAGCATGGTGGACGTAGCGGTGGTAATGACAGTACTTTGGGCTCGCCATTTCTGCCGGTCGAGGTTCCCGTCTTGGTAGAGGGAGCTGAATTCTATCTCCTTGTATGAGCATGTCCAAGATGGGCTTGACATGGCCGTCTACGAAGGAGTAGGTCATTTGCGGCCATTGCTTGTCTGCCGGTTTTGACTCAGGCTTCTGGGCTGTGTCGGCCACCATAGCCTGCTTGCCCTTGTTGTCCCGATTATTGGAGGCGTTACCACCATTGTTGTTGGTGGTGTTAGGGCGCTTGCCCTTGTCCTCTCCCTCCGAGATATGCAATCCCAGTTGGCGAGCCTTCTTCAACCTATCATCGGCGCTAGTGGCATTGATGATAAACGTCTTCCAGTCCTTAAATTGACTTTCGCCCATCCAGAGGCTAATTTTTAGGAGCAGTCTCTTTTGGCAAATTCCAATTAAGGAGAAATCTGGATTACCAGACGGCAACTTCATTGCGGTTTGGCGAAACCGCTTAATATAGTTCCTTGTCAGCTCCTTCTCCCCTTGAACAACGTCCATGAGGGTGGACATTGTGACGTCCTGTCCTACTTCGTAGAATCTCTCCAAGAACATGCGCTTGAAGCTGACGAAGGAGTGGATACAGTTGTCTGGCAGGTTACGGTACCAGTCGAAGGCGACCCCTTTCAATGCCCCGATAAATAATCGTGTAAGGATGGCATCGTCATGGGGCAGATGGTCGGTGGTGACCTCGAAGTAAGTGATGTACCGACTTGCGGAGGTCTTTCCATCATATGGATTGATGTAGAATGGTTTATACTTTGGTGGGAAGGGAACATCTCTCCACGCAGCGGGATACGGTTGTCGTATTCTGAGGTCTTGGCAGTTTTTTCGGGCATGGAACATGGCCCGGAGCTCCTGGACCTCTCTTCTTGCTTCCCTGGCCTCATCTACAGCGGTGGAAGATGACATTTCAGGAGGATTATTGCCCGGGTTTGGTGCCGCTGAGTTCGAGTTCGCATTTACCGCGGGACCCAAGTTTGTTTGGCCAGGCGTCCCTCCTTGCTGAGTAGGGAGGGCTG
The DNA here is from genome assembly GCA_029216955.1 of Iris pallida. NCBI lineage: Eukaryota > Viridiplantae > Streptophyta > Magnoliopsida > Asparagales > Iridaceae > Iris > Iris pallida. Next base: position 9,961,905 of record JANAVB010024000.1, on the reverse strand, counting down.
CTTTGATCTCGTCCACCGATTTGACCAAAGTGCGCGGTATGGCCTCCAGAGTATCGATGCATTGGCGATCACTGGGACCATCTTGTTCGACATTTGTCATGAATATCGTTCTCACATGAGTAGAAGTGGAAGGGACGGTGGATGACATGCCCTCCGAATCATATCCCTGTACCGAGAAGTCATCGGGGTATGTGGGAATGTTCTCCTCTGGTTCGGACTCAGAAGGGATAGTACCCCCAGCTTCAGAGCTTGCTTCATCTTGAGAGTCGTGGACGTCCTCGGGGACGTCGGCACCTGCTGTATCTGATGGGAGAGCTGTTTTCCCGGGCTCGTCTCCTTGGAACATCGGATTGTCGTGGATGTTCGGAGGAGTACTACCCCTAGTTCCAACGACCCCCAGTGATGTGGATGATAAATCTTCCACTGTAGCAGATTTCGTCTTTGAGCGGGTACCTTGGAAGACTCCGGTGGCGGACAACCATTTAGACGACAGTTTCTTAGTCACAGTGGTTGAAATCTTCGGGCTGGAAACGTTTATCTTCTTCTCTCTCCCATTGGCGGGGATTTTCTGGGTGGAGTTATAGGAGACGACGGGAGGCGCCTCATCCTCTGAGCTCGGCTGTTGTAATCTTTGGAAGACGGACTGTCGGTCTTCTCGTATTGTCACATTGTTGCAACAGCAGTTGACAATGACTTGGGTGCAGTGATATCCGTGGGAGGACCCTTTGCACACCGAGGCCGCCTCACGCAAGTCAGATGGGTCTGGAATGACCATGTTTGCTCCCTGGGTTTTGGGAGACTTTTGGGAACCACTCTGTCATTTTGCCGCCGGGGGCTGGACTCGAGTGGTTCTGTACAACTTTCCATCAGAGGCCCGCATAACAGTATATGGAGCGCTCGGATGGTCAGAGGTCGGGACAGCGGGCTGAGCTCGCCAAGCTCGCGCTGCCCTAGACTTCTTCACTCTAGTGCGTGAGGGCACATAGTAGGAAGAGTCTAAGTGGTGATGTAGAGAGTCAGACATATTTTCTCGGGAGCATGAGAGATCACGAACATAGGAGAGGCGATCGAAGAATGAGCCTGAGCCGCGTGGAGCAGACAGTATGTGGCTGGAATCAACAGTCTTCATGCGGCTGGCATGGGCTTTCTTCATGCGGCTGGAAGTCTCGGCCGCATAATTCTTCTCCATGCGGCTGGAAATCTTGGCCGCATGGGTATTCTGCATCCGGCTGGCAGTTTCGGCCGCATGGACATCATGCATGCGGCTGGCAATCTTAGCTGCATGAATGTTCAGCCTGCGGCTAGTGCGTTTGTTCGGCTTCTTCCTGGAGCACATAGAATCACTCTTTGCCCCTGCAAGTCCAGCATCGTAGTACTTTTCTCTGCCAGACTTGGGGACAGCAGAGTCCTCTATGGCTTCAAGTGGGGCCGCATGAGAGTTGCCTTTGCCGTCTTGGGCAGCAGAGAGTACTCCGTCCAGAGCTTGGGGAGGAGCAAATGATTTTGGCCTCCACTCCCTGCGAGCTTTCTTTGTGCGGGTTCGCTTCTGGACCGGGCTAGCGCTCCCGTCGGAGAGCATTTCTTCAAACGCCTGTTAGTCGAAGCAGACGACCATCTTCTGTTGTGTGGAGCCAAGTTTGGCTGCATCCGATTGCGTCACCAACTTCTCAGCCGTGGAGAAGTTTGTCCCAGCAGAGTCGCCATCGTGTTTTCCATTGATTATAAAAGAACAGAATAGTTATATCGGAGGACTAGACTTTTACTTCACAATACAAACTCGCTTCTATAAAGAAAGCCTAGGGACGAAAACCTAGGTACAGCAATCTAAGTACAATTGTTTAGTTTTTTCTGGGGGGTGACGATAGAGGCTCGGGAAAGAGACGGCAGCTCTGCCTTACTCCTTGGACGATCGGACGTAGCCTTGGCTCTGGTGAAGAAATGCTCTTAGACGTGTAGGGAGACTCCCTTGCGCCTTTGGTCGCTAGATCTCCGGATGTCTCTGTAGTGCTCTCTCTCTCTCTTTTCGCTCTATGTTTGCAAGGGAATGGCACCTTGCTATTTATAGGAGTGGGGAGTGATCATTAGGGTTTGCCAATGATTGCCTCCTTGAGAAGTCGGCGGTTAAGGATCAATTAATCTGGGCCATTAATTCTGATTGTAGTAAATCTAGGCAATTAATGTGGATTGCATCAAATCTCTGTGGGCAATAAATGTTGATTGCCATGAATATTCGTGATTTGTGATAGCCTGCCACGTGTCCAATTTGTTTGATTTGATTTGATCTGGGCAATTATGACGATCGCAACAAATCTGATTTTGTTAGGATTTGTTAACACCCATAATTCCAGGAAAGATAAGACTGCCACGTGTCTCAATTGTCGCGAAGGGCACCACGTGTCTCAACTGGACCGTCCTGGCAGAGCCGCATATGGGTGGTCCTCTCAGCCACATGAAGCATGCAGCAACATGAGGATGGGCAGTCGTATGAGGATGGGCAGCCGTATGGGGAGGGGCAGCCGCATGAGGATGGGCAGCCGCATGGGGATGGACAGTCGCATGGGGATAGGCAGTCGCATGGGGATAGGCAGCCGCATGCAGATGGGCAGGCTCATGAAGTGGGCGGCCGCATAAATGCAGCAGCCGCATGAAGTGACCTCGAGACTTGGTGGATCTTGCCAACTGTAAGAAGATTTTCTCCTCTTCCCTAGGAACACGCCATCATGTCGGAGTCATTATTACGTCTTTATGTCAGAGCCGTCATAGCTGTCATTTGTCAGAGCAGCCGTCAGGGCATTAAATACAGCAGAATGTAGAGAAGAACTGTTGAAGGCCACGTGGCTTCTTTCTGGGCCGCATGGAACTATCCGAGCCGCAAGGACCCTTGAGCCGCATGGACTCCTGAGCCGCATGGACTTCTGAGCCGCATGGGGATCCTGAATCGCATGGGGATCCTTCTGTCGGAGCCTCATAGGCCTTTCTTTATTCTTTTCCATGCTTCTACAGCCACAATCGCTATCTTTCAAGCCACAACACTTAACATCAGGGACAACTCGGATGAGTTCTTTATCCAAGTACGATATTTTTAACATTTGGGCTAAAGGTCTAACTTAGAGCCAACCATACTTATAGTTCATAACAACCAATATATAATTCTATTCTTTTTCGAATCCAACAACGTTTCCCATCGAGGCAACTCATCTTTTCTAATAGATGCAATCCGAAGTCACTCATTATCAATTGCTCCATTCTAGAGTACCATTCCATGCATCCCATATAATAACCATCCTGTAATGTCCTATTTTCGACTTCATTTCCGAGTATAAAATTCACAAGCAAACTTTCTGAGCAACGGTTCATCTTTTCAAATTTATATGCAGCATTCGAGGTTACTCTAGCTAACCGACTTTAGATACCGATCCCATATTCCCATCATGAGCAGTCAATTCCATCTCATGAAACAACTCACTGCTCGATACATACGACTTAAGTTTCATCCCACGATTTCAGTTCCCGTTATAGGCCCACACATTAATCCTGAAGGGTCAAACATCTCTAAGGCTCACGTTGTAGCATATACTTACAGCATATACTTTCTTAGGTCATACTCATCACCATCTCTCGTTCAATACCAAAAGGTTATCATATGGGTCGCCAATGGTTACCCTATTATTTGGTCAAGTCTCTAAGGCTAGCTATACTAACAACTAAACCTAATTATTTGGTAACTTTCCTAGAGTGGACGACTACTAGGGTTATACTAGTTTCTTATTCTTAGTGCCAACGAGCAACCGACAGTTCTAAAGAACTCTACCCAAACATATGGGTATCAACTCAATCTGAATAACTAATCGCCATTGTCGACTATGCCGACAATTGGTCATGCAGCCCATGGTCGCTAGGGTCAAGTCTATCTATCCAGGATCATCATCAAGGAACTAATTTCCACAGAGGCTCATTCTAGACTTACCCAATGATCGACTAAGATCGATCTAGCAACTTTACGGTCAAATTCCAACCCAACATATAATTTCCAACGATCTAATAATCCATCAAGTAAATTCTCTAATGATCCAAATTATATTCCAATTCCTTCGTACCCACACGGATCTATATACCGAGGCTAACTATTTGAGGGTCACGGATTCTGATAGAGTCACAACAACACTATAGAATCATACTATTCGGTCTGTATGACAAGTCATACCACTAAATTATAAGCCAACAATCTATATCCCAACCGACAGCTGTCTATACCGACATTATCCAATACGTTTTTCGTGGTTCTAAATTCCATTCATTTTCTAGCCATCAAAATCTCGTAAAGACATTCATATGATTTCATACCACAAGGTCTAGTAACTTATTCCTTTCAAATTCGACAATTTATACATCAATTAACCATTCTCTACGTGACACAAGTATTCAGAGTCACTACTTTTTACCTCTAGGATATACTTCAGTTTCTCAGCATACATGTACGCATGCAGTGACTATCAATCTCGGCAAGTGCAAACTCAACTTTTACTGATTCTATCCTTCAGTAATCAAGATGAGTTAACATCTATTGTACCTTAGGGTCATATCACATATTTCCAACATTCTCGAGTCACCAACAATATTTCCAAAAAATTTAATTCTACAACCAACTTGTAATAGCCACATATGATTCCCATCCAACTAGTCGCAACTATCGTTCGATGTTCTAAGCCACTCAACATTTGCTAACTAAATTTATTACTTACAGTATAACTATCATCCTACTAGTCTGAGCCATCGTCAAACTGAGCAATTCCCAACCAAGGTACTCGTTACACTTTCCGACAATCTCGCTACCCAGCATAACGTCACTGTCAAGGGACACTCAAGTCATCTAGTAATATGGCATGACTCCCAGCTAAGTCTCGGCACTACCCAATGTAGAAACGAAATCGTAAAGCAGAATACTCTAGAGGGGGGTGAATAGAGTAGGCAGCGGAATATTGCTAATTAAAAATCTGGTTAGCAGTTAGATCACAGATATAAAAATAATCACAAAGTAAATGACAGAAATTAAAAGTGATCAGAAGGCAAACGCAAACACCGAGATTTATACTAGTTTCCTTCTTGTGAGGACTAGTCCAGTCGGAAGAACTCTAGCTTCCAGTTGAATCCACTATTGGAAAATCCTGCAAGTTTTCATACGAAGTCGTTGCAACTTCTACAGACGCGAGCTTTGATACGAAGAACTTGACCAACTTCAATTGTGAAGAGTTGTATCTTCTATCAAGCCTCTGATTACAATCGCTCTGAAACTTCTAGACCGTACCGCACTGGCAAATCGACTAGAGGATTGTAAATGGCTTGGGATTTGAAAATGAAAGCTTTTTAGAACTTTTTGGAAGAATGTAAGCTTAAGAAGAGAAGAGATTGAAAGTGAATTGGTGATTTGAAATGATCGAAATACTTCTCTATTTATAGTTTTTCCAAAGACAGAACTCTGACAGAATTCGGGCAGAATTCGGACAGAACTCTTTGTAACAAACCGCGACTGAAGGGTGACCAAGTTCAAAATCAAACGTTCACTAACGTTCTACTTGGCCAAACTCTGGCCGAACTTTGACCGAGTTCTGCTAGGGTTCTGCCAGTTCATTTTTGAGAAAAATCAATTTGACTTTTTGAAAAGTCCTTCAGAAGCTTTTTGTAAAAAGGATGTTTTTCAAAAACATAGGTCATTTGTAAAAGGATAGAGTGGTTTTGAAAACGATTGCAGATAGCCTATTTGCCAGTACGACTCGGTGTACAATGTATTCCTAGACTCAATAAAATGAAAAATTATATTGCTTCAAAGGAAATACATTCTGAATGGCAAACGGCTTCAGTCTTGAACATAGTGAATATCCATCGTTGAGCAGTGTCCAAAACGTCATAGGTAAACATCTGAATTGACTTGTATTTATATCGAGACAGAGTTTGATCAATTATTAAAATCAGGTTTGACCATGACCAATGGGCCAACAATCTCCCCCATTTTAATATTTGACAAACCTTGCCGATATAACATCTGAGTATGGATCAATTCAAAAATGTATCAAAAGAAATTGTTCATAACCTGTATTCATGAAGATGTTAGATCTATTTCTTCCCCGTTGTCACTTAGCAAAATAAATGCAAAAAGAGGAAGCTCCCCCGCAATAAATGCATAAGTAATAAACAGTGAAGAAACATAAAAAATATGTAAAACATTCATCACAGGCATGGTAGAAACAGTTAAAAAGATATTGTAGAAACAACACAGGCATGTTATTTGTCACAGGCAGTTTTAATATGAAGCAGAAAGAGAGATAATGCTAGAATAAAACTGAAACAAATAAAGTGTTGAATAATAAACTAATATGCCAAACTGAGGCATAATAAAAACCATGTCTATGAAGAGTCACATAATAACTAAAATAAAAGGTGCTGATAATAACTAAAATAAGAGTACTGATAAAATCTTGGAATGTCGGAGCATTTCCAAGTAAACATAAGACAAAAATAACAGTCTCAAAAATCATAACATCTCAAAAGTCATCATCCTCATCATCATCGTCATCAGCTGCAACGCCAGCATGTCCAGAAGGACCAGCTCCAGAAGTACCAGCTCCAGAAGTATGAGGAGTGGCACCAGTAGTACGATACCAATCGTAAGCGTTCCCTAGCTGGAACAGAGAGTGGACCGCCTCATCATCAATGCGGTAGCCAGAAACAGAAGGGTCTCGAGGTAGAAAGCTAGCAGAGTGGCCCGTCTGCACAAATCTAAGATCGGCGAAGGAGTTGGCAATAGCCTGGAACCGAGTCACGTCACGGAACTCATGTTCCCTGGAAGTCTCAACATAAAAGGACTACAGATCTGATAGGTGCTGATGAATACCCTCAAATGACATAGGGTAAGAATGAGGAGGACCAGGTGCAGTGGGAGTAGGTGCAGGAGGAGCAGGTGCAGTAGGTGGAGGAACAGTGGCAATACTGCGATGAAAGAGTTTGAGGAACTTGGGTTCAGGGTCAACAACACAAGTAGAGAGGTCAATGTCAAATCTCTAAAAGTTGCATGGGATGATCATCGCATAAGAGAGGTTGCGGTCTCTTCCACGACATCTACCCATCATCTGAATGATAGTCTTAGGGGCAGAAAAAGGAATCCCCTTAAGAATGTGATATAGAGCAGGGAGCTCAAGTATAGTGACATCATCTTTGGAAGTAGATTTTGGAAGTAAAATGGAATAGATGATGCGATATAATTCGTAGTTAAACAAGTTCAAGTTATTAGTCTTGAACTTTCTAGGACGAGCGCGTGCGGGCGCACAATGCTCATTCTTGAAACTAACGAGAGTCGTACCATCGAAGAAATCAAAATCAGTGATGTCATCGAGCGGGGCACCTTCGTTTGGAATACCAAAGATTTCCGCTAACGTGTCATCAGTAAATTCGATATCGATCCCTCCGACACTTGTTCTCGCAGTAAAAGTGTCTAACACAAAATTACAATAGAATAATCTAATGACATTAGTAGAAATAGGAAATTGTAAGGTAACAAAGTGTTGTAACCCTAATGTCTCAAAGTAAGGACGGTGATCCAGAAAGACAGTCCATTTAATCGGTGATCCGGTACAAATAGTACGCATAATGAAATCGGCATACCACAATAAAGCTTGGTCGAAAGTTTTAAAGTAAAACTCATCCGATGCACCGTCGTCCGATTGGACCGGAGAAAAGAGGCAATCCGTATGCGGATCCGAAGACGATGCCTCTTCACTGGCATTGGTCTTCTTTCTCATGAAGGGATTGAACTTAGGCATTCTTTCCCAAAATTCTAGAAACCCTAAGAATTGAAAAGTGGAGGAGAGAAGGAATTATACCTTCCAAGAATTGGATATGCTGTTGAGGACAAAATTCTCTGCACGAATCCAAAGTTTGGACGAAGATCTCCACACAGATTGGAAGAACAAGGGTGAAGAAGAGCTAGGGTTTGGAGGCACGGCTACTGCTATTTGAGGATGTTTGGAAGAATGAAAAAGATGGGGGCCTCGGGTTCTGGCTGGTACATATATATACCCAGCCGAACTCTGGCCGAATTCGGACCGAACTCGGGCCGAATTCGCCAAGGGTTGCCTGGCTATATATATATCAAAAATAATAATGATGCCACATCTTTTTTATTAATTAGTTTCAAATATTTAATTTAGAGTTTAGTAATTTTAAATCTCAAAATAATATAATTAATATTATTTTATAAATTAATATTCTTTACTCAGCATCTGTCTCAGATTAGCTGTAGAAGTACTGTCCCAGCTAACGGAGGTTCACCGGAGAACTCTTAAGTACCGCTTCGCTTCGACCGTAGTCGTGGTGACAGACAGACTCTTTTTAGGCTTGTCTCGAAAACAGTTATCGAGTATCGAATAAATAATTAATAAAACAAAATTAATTAATATTATTGACATCTAAAATGCCTAATTCTTGATGTAAATAATTGAAACGATCTTCCGGCTAGAGGTTTTGTGAGTATGTCCGCTAATTGATTCTGTGTGTCTATGTATACACGGTCTATATCTCCATTTTGTTGATGATCTCTAAGAAAGTGATGTCGAATCTCGATATGTTTAGTATGAGAGTGACATACTGGATTCTTAGTCAAATTAATAGAACTAGTGTTGTCACTGAAAATGGGTATGTGTGTAAAATGCAATCCATAGTCTTCTAAAGTTTGTTTCATTCATAAAATTTGTGCACAACAACGTCCTGCGGCGATATACTCAGCCTCGGTTGTTGATAATGCAACAAAATTTTGCTTCTTACTAAACCAAGAGACTAGAGATTTTCCTAGGAAATGACATGTGTCGCTGGTGCTTTTTCTATCTACTTTGCATCCGGCAAAATCAGCATCAGAATAACCGGTTAGGTCAAATGACGTGGTTTTAGGATTCCATAAGCCGACAGAAGAAGTGCCTTTAAGGTATCGGAAGATACGCTTAACTGTGCACAGATGTGATTCCTTAGGATTAGCTTGAAAGCGTGCACATAAACAAATACTAAACATAATGTCGGGTCGACTAGGAGTTAAATATAGTAAGCTACCGATCATACCTCGATACTTACGTATGTCGACAGGTTTGCCTTGTTCATCAATATCAAGCTTGGTTGAAGTTGCCATTGGAGTGCTAAGTGGCTTGGTTGCTTCCATGTCGAACTTTTTTAATAGATCCTTTGTGTACTTTGCTTGATTTATGAACGTCCCATTGTTGGTTTGTTTGATTTGCAGTCCAAAAAAGAATTTTAGCTCTCCCATCATGCTTATCTCAAACTCATTCTGCATACACTTTAAAAAATTTTGACAAAGAGATTCATCAGTAGATCCAAAGATAATATCATCTACATAGACTTGAATCAAAAGAATATTGTTATTCAAAGATTTTATAAACAAAGTAGTGTTAACCTTTCCCTTTGAAAAACTATTATCAAGTAGAAAAAAGCTTAGACGATCGTACCAAGCACGAGGGGCTTGTTTCAAACCGTATAAGGCTTTCTTCAACTTGAAAACATATTCAGGAAATTTGAAATCAGTAAAACCAGGAGGTTGAGCTACATAAACTTCTTCTTTTATAAAACTATTTAAAAATGCGCTTTTGACATCTATTTGAAATAACTTAAAATTATGAAAACATGCAAATGCACATAACATGCGAATAGATTCTAATCTCGCAACTGGGGCATAAGTTTTATCGTAGTCGATACCTTCTTCTTGATTGTATCCTTGAGCTACGAGTTGAACCTTATTACGAGTCACTAAACCATTCTCGTTCAGTTTATTTCGGAATACCCATCGGATGCTAATGACCGGATGATCAATGGGCTTGGGAACAAGTTTCCAAACTTGATTCCATTCGAATTGTTTTAATTCGTCTTGCATAGCATCTAACCAAAAATTATTACTACATGCCTCATCAATATTTTTGGGTTCAAACTGCGAGACAAAAGCAACACAAAAAGCTATATCTTTATTAGAGGAACGAGTACTTACACCCTTGGTAATCTCACCAATTACCAAGTCCTTTGGATGATTGGCCAAGAATCTTATCTCTTTTGGTGTAGTCTCAAGATTGCTAGTTCCGGCTTCTTTGCTTGGAGGTTCATCCGATGCCTGATGTGATGGTTCTGCATCTTTGTGTGAAGGTTTTGCAGTAGCTGTACTTGGTGCGATTATGTCTTCATTGTCATCATCGTCTAAGTGTTGATTTAGCTCATCAAACATGACGTTGATAGATTCTTCAATGATCATGGTTCTTTTGTTGAAGACTCTGTATCCTTTGCTCTTTGCTGCATAACCTAAAAATATACCTTCATCGGCCTTTTCATCAAATTTACTCAAATTATCTTTAGTATTGAGAATAAAACATTTACAACCAAAGATTTTGAAATAAGAAACATTTGGTGTTCTATCAAACCATACATAGGGAGTCTTCTTCGATATAGGTCAAATTAGAACCCAATTAAGAATATAGCATGTTGTATTTACAGCTTCAGCCCATAAGTATCTAGGTACACTAAACTGGTTTAACATAACTCTAGCCATTTCAGATAGAGTTCTGTTCTTACGTTCCACAACTCCATTTTGTTGCGGAGTCCTAGGGCAAGAGAATTCATGCAAATAACCGTGTGTCACAAAATTGCTTGAATTCTGCATTCTCAAATTCGCCGCCATGATCACTACGAATACGAGTAATCATGAACCCTTTTTCATTCTGTAATTTCTTGCAAAAGATGACGAATTCTGATAATGCATCATTCTTGTGTGCAAGAAAATAAGCCCATGTATATCTAGAGAAATCATCTATAATGACAAATGCATATAACTTACCACCTAGACTAGCAATTCTACTTGGTCCAAATTGTTGGCCCACTGGTCATGGTCAAACCTGATTTTAATAATTGATCAAACTTTGTCTCGATATAAATACAAGTCAACTCAGATGTTTACCTACGACGTTTTGGATACTGCTCAACAATGGATATCAACAATGTTCAAGACTGTAGCCGTTTGCCATTCAGAATGTACTTCCTGCTAAGCAATATAATTTTTTATTTTATTGAGTCTAGGAATACATTGTACACCGAGTCGTACTGGCAAATAGGCTATCCGAAAACGTTTTTCAAAACCATCATATTCTTTACAAATGACCTATGTTTTTGAAAAATATTCTTTTTACAAAAAGCTTCTGAAGGATCTTTCAAAAAGCCAAAATTTATTTTCTCCAAAAATGAACTGGCAGAACCCCAGGAGAACTCGGGCCGAGTTCGGCCAGAGTTCGGCCATTTAGAACGTTAGTGAACGTTGGGTTCTTGAAATTGGTCATCCTTCAGTTACGGTTTGTTACAAAGAGTTCTGTCCGAATTCTGTCCGAATTCTGTCAGAGTTCTGTCTTTGGAAAAACTATAAATAGAAAAGTATTTCGATCATTTCAAATCACCAATTCACTTTCAATCTCTTCTCTTCCTGAGCTTACATTCTTCCAAAGAGTTCTTAAAAACTTTCATTTTCAAATCCCAAGCCAGTTACAATCCTCTAGTCGATTTGTCAGTACGGTACGGTCTAGAAGTTTCAGAGTGATTGTAATCAGAGGCTTGATAGAAGATTCAACTCTTCACAATTGAAGTTGGTCGAGTTCTTCGTATCAAAGCTCGCGTCTGTAGAAGTTGCAAGGACTTCGTATGAAAACTTGCGGGATTTTCCAATAGTGGATTCAACTGGAAGCTAGAGTTCTTCCGACTGGACTAGTCCTCACAAGAGGAAAACCAGTATAAATCTCGGTGTTTGCGTTTGCCTTCTGATCTCTTTTAAATTCTGTCATTTACTTTTTGTGATTATTATTATATTTGTGATCTAACTGCTAACAAGTTTTTAATTAGCAATATTCCGCTGCCTACTCTATTCACCCCCTTCTAGATTATTCTGCTTTACGATTTCGTTTCTACAATTGGTATCAGAGCGGGTTATACAGGTAAAGCAAGGTAAAATTGCAGTTATATTCAATTTTTGTATAGATCACAGTATTACACATGGCAACTGTAAAATTCACAAGTGAAGGCCAAGCCACAAACAGACCTCCACTGTTTGACGACACAAACTACACTTATTGGAAAACACGTATGAGTTTTTTTTCTAAAATCTCTTAATTTTGACTTATGGTCTGTGGTTATTGATGGCTATAAAAAGCCACATCGTATTTATGTTAATGGTGTTTAAGCTGAAAAACCCAATGACAAATATACAGAGGAAGAAAAAAAAAGGCCAGTTTTGACGCACGTGCTATTAACGCTTTATTTTGTGCTTTAGACAGAACTGAATTCAACAGGATGTCTACTTGCACAACATCAAACGAAGTGTGGAAACTTCTCGAAGTAACCCACGAAGGAACAACACAAGTCAATGAGTCAAAGATCGGCAGACTTACTCAGGAGTATGAGGCATTCAAAATGAAGCCAAGTGAATCAGTCACTCAGATGTTTACAAGATTCTTGGATATTGTAAATCCTCTATCCTCACTAGGCAAGGATTACAGTAACCATAAGAAGATTCGTAAACTTCTACGAGCCCTTACAAAGAACTGGATTCCAAAGGCTACAGCAATCATTGAAGGGAACGACCTCTCAACAATGTCTCTAGAAACACTCATGGGCAAGCTACTCACTCACGAGTTAGAACTTCAAGACATTGAAGATGCTACACCAAAGGAAAAGTTAGAGAAGACGATCGCTCTCAAGGTTCAACATAGAAGAACCATCGAAGATGATTCCGATGATAGCGACTCCGACTCTGAAGATCAAGCTCTTCTGGTAAGAAAGTTCAAGAAGTTCATGAGATTTAACAGAAGAACAAAGGACAGCAAAGACAACAACAACAACGAGGAAGATCCTATTTGCTACGGATGCAAGAAGAAAGGACACATGAAGAAAGATTGTCCCTCAGCATCATCATCAAAGAAAAACAGCAAATATGACAAAGGCTACCTGAAGAAATCAACATCAAGAAAGTATGCCAACACAAGCATATGGCATGAAAGTGAAGCCAGCGACTCAGAAGATGAACAATCAGATGACGCTGCAAATGTGTGCTTGATGGCTTGCGATCAGGTAATCACTAATCCTCTATTTGATCCTTATGATAATTTCACCTTTGAGCAACTAGGAGAGGCTTTCACTGAACTGTTAGATGATTACTGAAAATTACGTAGTAAATATGAAACCTCTAAGAAGGTACTCAAAGAGTACAAAGGTAAAATAGGAAGACTTACCGACCTACTAAATCAGGTTAGAGATAAAGACTCTTCAAATGAGTCTGGTGAGCTTTCTTCTATTAAATTGTTGTTACACGAGACTGTCAAGCTATCCGAATAAAAAGACCAAACTATTATCCTATTAAAGGAAGACCTATCTAAGGAGAGAAAGAGTCTCCAGTGTGCACAGGTCAGATTAGAATCACTCACATCTGACTATACTAGATTATATGACACTTCCAAAAAGTTGGAAATTAGTCTAGGAAAACGGCCTGAAGTTGTTGCTTCCTATTCTAACACGTGTCAATTACCGAATCATCGGAACACGCCCAACACTGTCAAACCAAACCATACCAAGACTATGCCCAAGAAGACTAATAGGCATGCATTCTTCTATACTAGAAAACCAAAACCTACCAATCATGCACCTCACACTAATTTCAACACTCAACATGCTAAATGTCATTATTGTGGCCTCATTGGTCATATATCTTCTGCATGTAGAATCAGAAAGTTAGTAGATTTAAATATCTATACATGGATACCGAAAACTAACCAGTCAGGACCCTACAAGAAATGGGTACCAAAAGTTTCATCTGCAAATTGTTTTGTAGGTGGGACACCCTTCACATGCTAGGAGCAAATAGATCCTCGACAGTGGTTGCTCACGGCACATGACCGGTGACGCTTCATTATTTGCAACACTGTCGAAGAGGAATAAAAAAGGATACGTCTCCTTCGGTAATAATTTGAGAGGGTACATAATCGGTATCCGTGACATTGGTAAGGCTCCCTATCCAGTGATTAAAGATATTTATCTTGTTACCGAGTTAAAACATAATCTGCTCAGCATAAGCCATTTACCTGATCACGGTTATGGCATTAACTTCATAAAAGATAAATGTACTATTATTGATAGTTCAACTGGCAGTACTATATTTGAAGGTATTAGGGAAGACAATATATATGTATTCTATTTGTTGGAAGATGCTAACACAGCAGGTAGATGTTTGATGGCCAAAAGTATTGAGAGTCAACTATGGCATATGAAACTCGGTCATGCAAACATGGATACAATTTTAAGATTATCTACGAAGAAGATGGTACGCGGCTTACCAGATATTTCTTTCAAGAAGGATACGGTATGTGGTGAATGTGAAAAGAACAAAGCTACTAAATCCGCATTCAAATCCAACAACGCTGTAAGTACCACTAGACCTTTACAATTGTTGTATATGGACTTATTTGGACCCAGCAGAATTGCTAGTCTAGGTGGTAAGTTATATGCATTTGTCATTATAGATAACTTCTCTAGATATACATGGGTTTATTTTCTTGCACGCAAGAATGATGCATTATCAGAATTCGTCACCTTTTACAAGAAAGTACAGAATGAAAAAGGGTTCATGATTACTCGCATTCGTAGTGATCATGGCGGCGAATTTGAGAATGCAGAATTCAAGCAATTTTGTGACACACACGGTTATTTGCATGAGTTTTCTTGCCCTAGGACTCCACAACAAAATGGAGTTGTAGAACGTAAGAACAGAACTCTATCTGAAATGGCTAGAGTTATGTTAAACCAGTTTAATCTACCTAGATACTTATGGGCTGAAGCTGTAAATACAGCATGCTATATTCTAAATAGGGTTCTGATTCGACTTATATCGAAGAAGACTCCCTATGAATTATGGTTTGATAGAACACCAAATGTTTTTTATTTCAAAATCTTTGGTTGTAAATGTTTTATTCTGAATACCAAAGATAATTTGAATAAATTTGATGAAAAGGTCGATGAAGGTATATTTTTAGGTTATGCAGCAAAGAGCAAAGGATATAGAGTCTTCAACAAAAGAACCATGATCATTGAAGAATCTATCAACGTCAAGTTTGATGAACTAAATCAACACTTAGATGATGATGACAATGAAGACATAATCGCACCAAGTACAGCTACTGCAAAACCTTCACACAAAGATACAGAACCATCACATAAGGCATCAGATGAACCTCCAAGCAAAGAAGCTGGAACTAGCAATCCTGAGACTACACCAAAAGAGATAAGATTCTTGGCTAGTCATCCAAAGGACTTGGTAATTGGTGAGATTACCAAGGATGTAAGTACTCGTTCCTCTAATAAAGATATAGCTTCTTGTGTTGCTTTTGTCTCGCAGTTTGAACCCAAAAATATTGATGAAGCATGTAGTGATAATTTTTGGTTAGATGCTATGCAAGAGGAATTAAACCAATTTGAACGGAATCAAGTTTGGAAACTTGTTCCCAAGCCTATTGATCATCTTGTCATTGGCACCCGATGGGTATTCCGAAAAAAACTGAACGAGAATGGTTTAGTGACTCGTAATAAGGCTTGACTCGTAGCTCAAGGATACAATCAGGAAGAAGGTATCGACTACGATGAGACTTATGCCCCAGTTACGAGATTAGAATCCATTCGCATGTTACGTGCATTTGCATATTTTCATAATTTCAAGTTATTTCAAATGGATGTCAAAAGCGCATTTTTAAATGGTTTTATAAAAGAAGAGGTTTATGCAGCTCAACCACACGGTTTTACTGATTTCAAATTTCATGAATATGTTTTCAAGTTGAAGAAAGCTTTATACGATTTGAAACAAGCCCCTCGTGCTTGGTACGATCGTCTAAGCACTTTTCTACTTGATAAGGATTTTTCAAAGGGAAAGGTTGACACTACTTTGTTTATAAAGTCTTTGAATAATAATATTCTTTTGATTCAAGTCTATGTAGATGATATTATCTTTGGATCTACTGATGAATCTCTTTGTCAAGAATTTTCGAAGTGTATGCAGAATGAGTTTGAGATGAGCATGATGGAAGAGCTAAAATTCTTTCTCGGACTACAAATCAAACAAACCAACAATAGGACGTTCATAAATCAAGCTAAGTACACAAAGGATCTATTGAAGAAGTTCGACATGGAAACAGCAAAACCACTTAGCACTCCAATGGCAACTTCAACCAAGTTTGATATTGATGAACAAGGCAAACCTGTCGACATACGTAAGTATCGAGGTATGATCGGTAGCTTACTATATTTGACTGCTAGTCGACCAGACATTATGTTTAGTGTTTGCTTATGTGCACGTTTTCAAGCTAATCCTAAGGAATCACATTTGTGCGCAGTTAAGCGTATCTTCCGATACCTTAAAGGCACTTCTTCTGTCGGCTTATGGTATCCCAAAACCATGTCGTTTGACCTAACCGGTTATTCCGATGCTGATTTTGCCGGATGTAAAGTCGATAGAAAAAGCACTAGCGGCACATGTCATTTCCTAGGAAAAGCTCTAGTCTCTTGGTTTAGTAAAAAGCAAAATTATGTTGCATTATCAACAACCGAGGCTGAGTATATCGCCGCAGGACGTTGTTGTGCACAAATTTTGTGGATAAAACAAACCTTAGAAGACTATGGATTGTATTTTACACGCGTACCCATTTTCTGTGATAACACTAGTTCTATTAATTTGACTAAGAATCCTGTATGTTATTCTCGTACTAAACATATCGAGATTCGACATCATTTTTTTAGAGATCATCAACAAAATGGAGATATAGACCTTGTATACATAGACACACAGAATCAATTAGCTGACATTCTCACAAAACCTTTAGCGGAAGATCGTTTCAACTATTTACGTCGAGAATTAAGAATTTTAGATATCAATAATATTAATTAATTTTGTTTTATTAATTATTTATTCGATACTCATAAACTGTTTTTGAGACAAGCCTAAAAAGAGTCTGTCTGTCACCACGACTACGGTCGAAGCGAAGCGGTATTTAAGAGTTCTCCGGTGAACCTCCGTTAGCTGGGACAGTACTCCTACAGCTAATCTGAGACAGTTGCTGAGTAGAGAATATTAATTTATAAAATAATATTAATTATATTATTTTGAGATTTAAAATTACTAAACTTTGAATTAAGCATTTGAAACGAATTAATGAAAAAGAATGTGGCCTCATTTGAATTATTTATATAAATATATATATATAGCCAGGCAACCCTTGGCAAATTCGGCCCGAGTTCGGTCCGAATTCGGCCAGAGTTCGGCTGGGTATTTATATATACCAGCACCAACCCGAGGCTTCCTTCTTCTTTATTCTTCCCCACATCCTCATAACAGCAGCAGAGCGCCTCCGAAACCCTAGCTTCTTCTCCCTCATTGTTCTTCCAATCCTTGTGGAGTTTCTCGTCAAAACTTTGGATTCGTGCGGAGATCGTCATCCTCTACAACATATCCAACTCTTAGAAGGTATAATCCCTTCTTTCCTCAACTTTTCAATACTTAGGGTTTGTAGAAAATTTTGGGAAAGAATGCCTAAGTTCAATCCCTTCAAGAGAAAGAAGACCAATGCCAGTGAAGAGGCATCGTCTTCCGATCCGCATACGGATTGCCTCTTTTCTTCGGTCCAATTGGACGATGGTGCGTCGGATGAGTTTTACTTTAAAACTTCCGATCAAGCTTTATTGTGGTACGCCGATTTTATCATGTGTACTATTTGTACCGGATCACCGATTAAGTGGACTGTCTTTCCGGATCACCGCCCTTATTTTGAGGCATTAGGGTTACAACATTTTGTCACCTTACAATTCCCCATTGCCACTAATGCCATTAGATTATTCTATTGTAATTTTGTGTTAGACACTTTTATAGCGAGGACACGTGTCGGAGGAATTGATATCGAATTCACTGATAAAACGTTAGCAAAAATCCTTGGTATCCTAAACGAAGGTGCCCCGTTCGATGACATCACTGATTTTGATTTCTCCGATGGCACGACACTCGTTAGTTTCAAGAATGAACTTTGTGCGCCCGCACGCGTTCTTCCTGGAAAGTTCAAGGCTAATAACTTGAACTTGTTTAACTACGAATTATATCGCATCATCTATTCCACCTTACTTCCAAAATCCACTTCTAAAGATGATATCACTGCACTTGAGCTTTCTGCTCTCTACATATTCTTAAGGGGATTCCTTTTTCTGCCCCTAAGACTATCATTCAGATGATGGGTAGATGTCGCGGGAGAGACCACAACCTATCTTATGCGATGCTTATTCCTCGCATTTTTCAGAGATTTGATATTGATTTATCTACTTGTGCTGTCGACCCCGAGCCCAAGTTTCTTAAACTCTCTCGTCACAGCATTGCATCTGTTCCACCACCTACTGTACCTACTCTTCCTACATCTAGTCCTACTGCTCCCACAGCACCTATTCCTCCTCATTCTTACCCTATGACATTTGAGGGTATCCATCAGCACTTATCAGATCTGTAGTCTTTTTATGTTGAGACCTCTAGGGAACACGAGTTCCTGATGTGACTCGGTTCCAGGCGATTGCCAACTCCTTCGCCGATCTGAGGTTTGTGCAGATGGGTCATTCTGCTAGCTCTCTACCTCGAGACCCTTCTGTTTTTTGCTACCGTATTGATGACGAGGAAGTTCACTCTCTGTTCCAGCCAGAGAACGCATATGATTGGTATCGTACCGCTGGCGCCACTCCTTGCACTTCTGGCGCTGGTACTTCTAGAGCTGGTCCTTCTGGACATGCTGAAGCTGCAGCTGATAATGATGAGTTTTGAGATGTTAGATTATTGAGACTGTTACTTTTGTCTCATGTTTACTTGGAAATGCTCCGACATTCCAAGATTTTATCAGTTTTTTTTAGTTATCAGCACTTTTTCTCTTATGTGACTATTCATGGACATGGTTTTTGGTTATGCCTCAGTTTTGGCATCTTAGTCTATCATTCAGCACTTTATATGTTTCAGTATTATGGTAGCACTATCTATCTTTTGTTGCTTCATACTTTATCAAATACTGCCTGTGACAAATACATGCCTGTGTTGTGTTCTCTAGACTATCTGTTTATCTTACTATGTTTACTGTTTATACCATACCTGTCATGATTATCTATATTTATTGTGTTTCTTCACTGTTTGTTACTTATGCATTTATTGTGGGGGAGCTTTCTCTTTTGCAATTATTTTGCTAAGTGACAACGGGGGAGAAATAAGGATCTAACATTTTTTCGTTCAACTGAAATACAGGTTATGAACAATTTCTTTTGATTACTATTTTAATTGATTCCAAGCTTAGATGTTATATCGGCAAGGTTTGTCAATTATCAAAATGGGGGAGATTGTTGGCACATTGGTCATGGTCAAACCTGATTTTAATAATTGATCAAACTCTGTCTCGATATAAATGCAAGTCAACTCAGATGTTTACCTACGACGTTTTGGATACTGCTCAACAATGGATATCAACAATGTTCAAGACTGAAGCCGTTTGCCATTCAGAATGTACTTTCTGCTAAGTGTTTGCAAAAACAAAAGTTGAAGAACTTTATTAATACAAACTTTGTAAAAGATTATAATTTGAATTCTGGATACAACTTTAGGAATCCAATCTATATGACGATTGCTTTATCCCTTGGACGATGTGAACTCTGAAGACGAAGCCTCTGAAGTTGAAGACAACTCTGGAATTGAAGGCAGAAAGCCTCAGAAGTCGAAGGCAAAAGCCTCGGAAGAATGTAGCAGCACTTGGGCAAGAACTCCTGAACTCTCTGATCTCTGATTATTGATTCGTGATCCCCTTGAATGAAAACTTGAAACTCTATTTATAGAATTCTGAGAAATAACTAACTTTTAGTTATTCTAGACTGCGCATGATGGATTGTACAGCAATTGGTTTGCGCAGCAATGGACTGCACAGGCAGTTGCTGGATCATGGGTTAACTGTCTTAGACACATGGCATC
The DNA here is from genome assembly GCA_029216955.1 of Iris pallida. NCBI lineage: Eukaryota > Viridiplantae > Streptophyta > Magnoliopsida > Asparagales > Iridaceae > Iris > Iris pallida. Next base: position 9,941,816 of record JANAVB010024000.1, on the reverse strand, counting down.
ATTTGATTGAAATGCGCATGATCGTGCATAGGCAGTTGCCACGAAATGAGCAATTGATTGCATAAATGCCATGTGTACTTTATCATTTGTACTGGTAGAATGCGCACATTGAACTGCGCAGACTTTGGTTTGTGCCAACTTGATTTGTGCAGGAAATGGATTGCGCCAACTTGATTTGTGCAGACCTGGATTGCGCTGCCAGCTGTCTTCGAGCGCCGTGCTGCACGATTAAACGAACGGCCGCCTCGATCTTTGTGTTGTCAGTTGTCAGAAGATTTGATTGTGTCAGATAATGATGACTTTTGCCACGTCAGCTTGCGCAGTTGAGAGTGTGCGCAATCGATCCTGCACAATCTAGATGGTGCGCAATCTGTTGTCTGTGCAAGTCATCTAAAAATTGTATTTCTTGATTTTTTGACTTTGTTGATGTGTGCCACTTGAATTTTTAGGACCTACAAGACCCCCTTCAAAGTTTTCGAAAGTTGAACTTATTCAAAATTTCGAAATACTTTGAATTTTGAAAGTTGAATCAATTTGCGCATGATATAAGCTTGCTGCACAATCTGAGGGATTGTCCCTAATTTTTAGGGGCAGACTGAGGCTGCCGTTTTATTTTCGAAAACTATAAATAGCACTCTTCTTCGTTTCATTTCTTTACTTTGCCTCCTTTGTGTTTGAGAGAAAGAAATTCCCGAACGATCTTCGACTTCCTTCTCCGACGATCTTCATGGCGCCCCGACGATCCTCCACCGCCGCTAAGGGAAAAGCCCCGGCTGAATCATCAAACGGGGCTGCGCGACGAGCTTCTCGTCATGAATCCGTGCACCCTGCAATGTCAGGTAGAGAATTTTTTAATCAAAAACTCTTTTTTAGGGTTTTAATTTCACTGTTCTTCAAAAATCCATCTCTTTTTAGAGAAGAGATTATACTGCGCCACCCTCTTTAGGGTTCTGATTGCACAAATCAGTTAACTCTTCATTTTTATGGAGAGCGACTTTCTGCGCAATCGGTTGAACTGCGCTGGCAGATGTCAGCGCAATCTGCTAATTTACGCGAGATGGTCAGCACAAACTGATGGCTGTTTGTTCGTGCAGTCTGACGTTTGTGCAAACTGATGCTGCGCAATCTGATGTTGCACATTCTGATGTTGTGCATTCTGATTTTGCGTAAACTGATGATAGAATCTTTAACTTTGATTTGTACTAAATTCTGTTTTCTTCTGTTTGATGCTGTTAATGTGAGAGAAGATCCAGAATATGAAACTTTTATGGGAACTCTTTCAGAGTCTGAGCATAAAGAGGATCTCTCCCATGTACATTATCCCCAGTATGATCTACCGACCTCCCGTCATGTGATTCTGATATCTCAAGACAATGAGACTCTACTGTGTTTAATGAATGGACAACCCTTGGAATCAGCAGACGCTGTTATTCATAAGAAACCTTTATTCTTGTTTGGTGAGGCTTTTGAGAAAAGCTCTCAACCAAGGCCGAGGATGGAGGAAAGAATAGTCCATCAGGAAGATAGGTCCTTCTTTATACCAGATATTGCCCGCTGTCTCCCTTTATCCCGGTATGCTCATACGAGCTATCCGAGAAAGATGGAGTGGAACATCACTATTTTCCAAGATGACCGTGCAGGGAAAATTTTTGTAAAGAAGGGGTCAAATAAGAAGGATATGTTTTACAGCTCCTCTGATCGATACAGTGTCCTGTTGAGAGGCTTGAGACCTGGTTGCATTCCGCCAGAGAACTCCTCTTTGTTGATGCCTGTCAGAACACCGATATTTGCAAACGAATTTGCAAAAGCTGAAGGGAAGTACCCCGAACAGGATATCAGATTAACTGGATTAGTGAATCCAGATTATAAGAGATGGAACTGTATTGCAAATTGGATTCTGACAACATTCGAAGACAGACTTCAACAAATCAATTTATACCAAGCAATACACGCCACTGTTTATGGTTTTGCACCCAACCCACACATGTTCTTGGCCTTGGCTGAAAGATACAACTATAGAACAGGAACTTTTATGACCCCTGGTGGAGAAATTGGGTTTGCACTCCACGAGATGAAATATATCTCGTACTTGCCAATGGCAGACGCTCCATATGAAGAATTTGTTCCAACAAATGATGAGTTGGACAAACTTAGAAGGGAAAATGCAGCAATGGTAGCAGTATTCGAGGAACTGCTATGCCATTACAAGATCTGTTCCCTGTTTTATAAGAGTGCTACAGCAAACACCTGTTACTCTTCGAAATGGCTTCCCTATCTGTTCCTTAACCACATAGAAGAGAAGAAGACTAAGGAAAACGACAAATGCTATCCAAATTTCTTCAAACCTTTGAGCAATACAGAAGTTATGAAGCTGATGGAAGAGAGTGGTAATTTTGATAAACAAATGGAAGATGATTATCAATATCCTCCTTTAAAGAAAGGGGACACTCTGGAGAGTTATTTGAGAATGGATTATAGACCCATGTCTAAAGAAGCCCAACTGGTAGGGTTTTTGACATACTGGCTTCGACGGTTTGTGGTCCCCGGATCCAGTGTTGTGGACCGCTTTCATCGCGGCGATCTTTTTGTCGCTGTCAAGTTAGTCTTTGGCTACAAGATGGACCTGTTATCAGCAATAACTTGCAAATTAAATGCCAGCCTTCGTCTATACGTCGATTTGATGCTGAAAGCAAAAGAAGAGAAGGAATTCCCTCGCCTAGAACTGCCATACACATATCTATTTGGATGGTTGCTTCTCCACTATCCCACTTTAATGGACCCCGACATGGGACCGGTTGATGGCAGCTTTCTGCGAAGGTACTCTCATGGCAAATGGAAGTACACTTCTTTAAGCGAGTGCAGATATGTTCTAAATCTGAATAGAGAATGGAACTTTTGTTGTGCTCCTCTCCCTTCTGGACATGATCAGATGCCAACAAACATGGTAGACTCAAAGATGCAACCTCTAAGCCGTGTAGCCTTTGAATGGTTGAAGACAATTCGACCATCTCATTTAGTATACCGGTTCGAAGAGAAATGTTACTTAGAACCATATCTCCCCAACCGATTTGCTCGGAAGTTTGGATATGATCAATTCCATGTGGGGAATGCAATCACCTGCCTCCAAGGCAAGGGTTTTCTGATAGACGGGGCCCGAGCTTGGGCTTACTATAATGCTCGTGATACGAAGGCCATATTCTCAATGCCAGCAAATAGCACTCATGGTCCTCGGATGCTATTTACTTATTCAGTATTTTATACATCCGCGAACACTTTTGCTGAGAATTTTAATCTCGCAGATAGTTTCGCTTCTTCGACGAGATTGAAGAAAGAAAGAATTGCTCTGTCAATCCCTATAAATGATGAGGTGCACGAGCCAGCAGATGCTCCTTTGGAAGTTTCGAAGGATATTATGTTCCCTCAAGAAGTAAACGCAGCAATGTGTATCTCTCTGAAAGTAGGTAAATCTCCTACAAAAAGGAAGAGAAGAGAGAAGCCTCCTGCTCTAGTGGCAAAGAAGAAGTTGATTTTAGATCACTCTTCTGAAAGGATCACCACTCGATCTCAGTCTCGGCAACTGGCCGGGTCAACTCAACAAGAAGAGGCTACAACACCAACTTTCATCCAGAAACAAGTTGAAACTATCAATATAGAGAGCCCTGATAGGCCATTGAAAAGAAAGAAGCTGGCCCAAAGAAGGAATCGGGCCTTGTCTTCAATGGTGATGGATGCTGCAGCTGGATTAATTTTGCCCTCTCCTACTCCTGTTTCAGAGCCCAGAAATAGAACTCCTAGTCCTGAACATAGAGAGGAGGTTGAACAAAGGACAAATCTTGCTCCGGAAACTGAGGCCGAAGAGCCTAGAGGAAATACTGTAGAGGAAGCGAGGGAAGAGCAGTTACAGATTGTTGAACTTCCGCCTACTCCGAGAACCCTTTGCGAAGAAGAAGATCGCGAAATAATTACAGCTTTAGAAGATTGTATCTACAGTCCTCTGGAAGACTATGGTGACCAAGCCGCGACTACCAGCGAGAAGGCACCAGAAGAAGACAAGGATGAGGAGAGCTCTTCATCTAAAAATGTTGATGACTATATGCAAGATCTTGAAGAAGATGATGAAGTGCAGATATCTCCTACTGCTGTTAATGATGTAAATGATGAGGATATTAAAATCCCAGAGAATGATGCTGAGACCTTAGATCCTAAAAAGGATGTTGAGGTTCCCGAAAAAGCAATAAATGAAGAAGCCCTGGAAGAAACTCCCGCCAATGATCCTCAAGGTATAAAATAAAATTAGCAATCTCCTCTTGAATGTATTGATAGCTAATGCCTTTATTTGTATTTCCTGTAGATCATGAAACTCCTCCAGCACCTCCAACGTGCACAGACAAAATGCCCATAACGACGGTGGTTATTAGTAGTAGTCATCATTTATCTTGTGGTTCTGAGGCGGGTAGTAGTCAAGCTGTTATAGCTGAAGTTACTTCTGCTCTGCCAGAGTCTACTCCTGCAGGGGATAAGCTCATTGCTGGATCGAACCAAGGTAAGACTGTCTTTATTTGATCTTTTTGGTTATTTAGCAAACGACTAGCAAAATAACAATTTTACTTTCGCAGAGGAACAACCAGGAGGGGCGACTAGCTCCACATTGGCTCCATTATTTAAAGAACCTGCTATTCAGACACGAGATCCTACTACCTCATCTTCAACAGGAGTAGCTACAAAACCTGGCACTCTGGCAATTAATCAGCAAGTCGTCCAATCGTTTACCAGATGCTTCTTTGAATCCTTGAGACCCTTAGTCAACAAAATGATGGACAAAGAGGGTGCTGATTTTTTCATGGTTAGAAATCCGACTTCTCTCTTGGTGAGGGCTGTAAGGGAGCAAGGTGACGAAGCTCAAGCTACTCTCCTTGAGCATATACTGGATGAATTAGAAGTCTCCATAAAGAAATATAAGGAGCTCAAACAAAAGGAAATAGAATCTCTAGTGCAGGCTGAGTTCGAGCGAATGGCCCAGGCAGCTGATATAGAAAGGATAAATCTTTAAAATCTTTTGGAAGCTTATTCCACAAAGTCTGCTGAATATAACTCTAAACTGGAATCAGTAACTTTGATGGCTGAAAGAAAAGGACAGAGAACTGTTGAGCTGAGAGCAGAGATTGTTCGTCTCCAGCAAAAATTAGAAGAGGAAACTGCTAATCATCAACTTGTGATTGAATAATTAAATGCCTTGCTTCAGGAGAAGGATGAGTACGATACAACTCATGGTGCAGAGGTTACCCGCCGGACTGTAAACATGCCCGTCTTTAATGAAGAAATTGGGATGGAAGAGGCTAGAAGAAGGGTGACATCCACTCATGAAGAAGAGCTGCAGACTCTGAAGCAGCAGATCGACAATTTAATCATTCCTCCTTCTTAATAGAAATTTTTGTATCTTTTGTCGTAGATGTGTTTTTTGTAATGCCTCGTATTTTGATAAATAAAAGACATTTTGCTGTGGCTCCCTTATTTATTACATATCTTGTTCAGATATAAATAATAGAGATAGAAAATATATTCAGAGGTGCAAGACATGATATATTTCTTGTAGAAAATAATTATATTCATTATATCTGCTCAGAGGTAATATGGACGTGGCAGAATATATTGAATATTATTATTTCAATTGACAACTTAATCGAAAACGACAAGTTACTGATATGGATGTGAGATGAACGGAAAAACCGTCAAATGATAAAACGAACGGATAAACCATCAAGTGATAATAAATGAATGGGCGAACCGTCGGATGAATGTGAATGGGTGAACCATCGAATGAATGTAATGAATGGACGGACCGTCAAGTGAATTAAATGAACGAATGAACCGTCAAGGGATGATGAATGAACGGGCGAACCGTCGGATGAATGTGTCGCTTCGTTGTTTGAGAAATCTCTGTCTATAAATAGGACAGAAATCTGACAGGAATGAACACTTTCGCTTTTCAACATAAAAATATCGTCTGAAGATGCACTCAAGAAGACTGAGCTTGCCCCGAAGGTTGAAGAAGACGTTAAAGAATGTCATGTTGATCCAATTCAGCCAAAGGAAGCAGAAGCAGGCGAAGGTTCGTCTGCACCCAAGCCACCGAGAGACATCCTGGACTTTCTGCTTGAACCAGGAAGGACTGACGAAGAAGAAGCCATGAGGATGGCTGCCTGCAAGTTCTTCGTAGGCTTCAGCAAAAAGATTTTCGGTTCTTTTGCTGACCGTGTTTTTGAAAAGGACGGTAGTGGTCCGCGTCCAAATGTAGAGAAGGATGATAGTGACCTTCCTTAATATCATGTACTATCATTCATGATTAAATAAAATTTTATTTATGAACATGAACTTGTCTGATGATTTACAAATATTTATATTTACATATAGTACTTTTTAAGGAATTTGCCATTGATAGGCATCATTGCAATTCGTCCATCCAGTTCTGAGAGTTGATACGCTCTATTTGAGAAGACTTTGCTCACAACGTATGGACCTTCCCACTTTGCGTCGAACTTGCCTTTGCTCATATGAGTCATAGTCATAGGACGTCAAACTGTTAAAACAAGTTCTCCTTGCTGAAAAGCTCTGACCTTCACTTTACGATTGAAAGTCTTCGAGATGCGGGCTTGATATAACTCAATATGTTGTTGAGCCATTAATCGCTTTTCGTCGAGTGCCTCCAATTCTTAAAGTCGAAGAAGATCATTGTTCTCTGTAGTGAGCTCGTTAGCAATGGCAATCCTTAAAGAAGGAATTTGAAGTTCCAGAGGAAGAACAGCTTCACAGCCATATACCAAAGAGAAAGGTATAAAACCCGTAGGATTACGGACCGTAGTTCGATAGGCCCATAAACATTCGCCAAGCTTTTTACTCCAATTCCGTTTGTTAGTAGATATAAACTTTTTGAGAAGCTTGATAATAGTTTTGTTGAAGGCTTCGGCTAAACCATTAGCAGCAGGATTGTAGGCAGTCGAAGCGACATTATCAATCCGGTGATCATCACAGAATCTGGTAAATTTTTGGCTGATAAATTACGGTCCGTTGTCATGAATAATTTGTCGAGGAACACCAAATCGATAAATGACATGATGTTTGACGAAGTTGATAACGCTACTGGTCTTGACTTCAGCCAAAGGTATAGCTTCAGCCCACTTAGAGAAGTAGTCTGTTATTGCTAAAATGAACCGATGTCCTCTAGAAGAAAGAAGATTAATAGGACCTATGACATCCATGTCCCAAGCTTCGAAAGGCCAAGAAGCGGCTGTCGGATATAGAAATTCCGAAGGTTGATGAATGAAGTCTGCATGGATTTGACAGGCTCGATATTTCCTTGCATATTCGATGGCATCTGATACCATAGAGGGCCAGTAGTAACCCATTCTTCGGATACGATCCTGTAGTTTATGACCGGGCTGATGTGCTCCGCAGACACCATCATGAGCTTCGCACAACACTTGCCGTGCTTCATCACCAGCAAGACAGCGTAGGAGAAGACCGTCATAAGTTCACCGATAAAGTGTCTTGGTGGTTTGATTGTAGTAGAATCGGAGAGATCGTCGACGAACACTCGTAGCCTCCTTAGATCCTCGGGGAGTATGTCATGAACCACGAAGTCGATAAAAGAAGTTCTCCAGTCTTCGTTGATAACATTAACCTCAGCAAGATTGCTGAATTCAATATTACGATTGTTTTCAATGCAGAACAATTCTCGGTTGGAGATAACCACCACTTGTTGTCTTCTGATGGAAACGGCTAAGACTGCTGCAAGATTGGCTAAGGCATCTGCTTCAGTGTTGCAAGCTCGGCGTACATATTCAATAAAGAAAGCTTTGAATGATGTAGCCATGTTGATTGCTGCTTCATGATAAGGCACCAAATCTTGATGCCGAACTTCATAGGTTCCTCTAACCTGGTTGACAACCAACTTAGAATCGCCGTAAACTTCGAGATACTCGACGTCAAGTTGTTTGGCTAATTGAAGACCAATGAGTAGAGCATTGTACTCTGCTACATTATTGGAACAGGATTCATCTAGAGAGTAGGCTCTTTGGATAGTTGATCCTTCTGGGGAAACAAGAACAACTCCAACTCCTGCTACAATAGCACCATTGGGTCCGATCCTGGATGCTCCGTCAAAGAATAAACGCCAAGTTGGAAATTCTTCAGAGATCAAGTTGACTTCCAACGTCTCGTTTGGAATTTCATCATAAAGCTTGGATGTTTCTGGTACTGAATGAGCTGCCAAGAAATCCGCCAGTGCTTGACCTTTGACAGATTTTTGAGGAACATACACCATGTCATATTGGGCTAGAAGGATGGCCCATGTAGCAAGCCGAGAGTTGAGTGTGCTAGGTTTCTTTATTAATACCCGAAGAGGATTGACTCGGGATATGACATAATGGTTTGACCAATGATGTAATGTCTTGTCTTTTGAACTGCGAACATAAGGGCTAGACATTCTTTTTCAACCAGACTATAACGGTGTTCAGCACCAATCATAGTACAACTGAGATAGTAGATGGCCTGTTCGTGACCTTCTTTCTTCTTTTGGGCAAGTAAAGCACCCAATGAATGGTCCATAGCACGGACATACATTAAGAATGGAATGCCTGAAATTGGTAGCACCAAAACTGGTGGATTCATGAGATATTGTTTGATGTCGTCGAATGCTTGTTGACATTCTTCAGTCCAAATAAAAGATATATCCTTCTTCATTAGCTGAGTGAATGGTCTGCAGCGTCCAGACAAGTTCGAAATGAATCGCCTGATGTACGCAAGTCGGCCTTGGAATCCTCGTAGCTCTTTTAGGTTGCGTGGAGGACGCATCTCTTGAATGGCTTTAATCTTCTCGGGATCCACGTGTATACCCTTAGAGGTAATAACGAAGCCGAGAAATTTACCACTAGAGACACCCAAGAATGACTTAGTGGGATTCATCTTGAGCTGATGTTGACGCATGAGATTGAAGATTGTTCTCAAATCTTGGATATGATCTTCTTTTAGATGACTTTTAGCAGCTATATCATCAACATAACATTCGACTGTTTTACGAAGATGTTCTCTGAAAATGGTACTCATGGCCCGTTGGTAAGTTGTACCAGCGTTCTTGAGACCAAATGGCATCACTGTGTAGCAATAAACTCTTCGAGGAATGCGGAAAGATGTGTGTTTTTCATCTTCGGGATTCATCTTGATCTGATTGTATCTAGAGAATCCATCCATAAAAGATATTCGCTCGAACCCATAGGTGTTGTCAATCATAACGTCCGCGATAGGGAGAGAAAATTTATCTTTCGGACATGCTTCATTCAGGTCTCAGAAGTCGATGCAGACTCGAACTTTGCCGGTTTTCTTCAGGACTGGAACAACGTTGGCTGCCCAATCAGGATGTTGTTCTTCTCTGATAAAGCCGCAAGTAATAAGCTTCTTGACTTCATCATCGATTGCATCCATCATTTCAGGCTTGAATCGCCGTTGCTGCTGTTTGACTGGTTTAGCATTGGGAAGAATGTTCAGTTTGTGAGTAGCAATCTTGGGATCTAAACCTGGCATGTCCTCGTAACTCCAAGCAAAGACGTCAATGTATTCTTTAATGAGAAGAACCAACTCTTGCTTATCTGCTTCTAGAAGATTCTTGCTAATAAAGATTGGACGAGGCGACTCGCTTTCTCCTACATCAACCTAAACTAATTGATCTTCAGTAGGAGGTTCTCTCTGTTCAAATCGGAGTACCCACTGATTATCCATCTGTTGAGCCCAAGGATATGTTTCAGGACTTTCTTCAATGTCCTCATCATATCCTTCTGGAAGTTCAGCAGAGACCATATTGGAAGATACAATTACACGATGGACTTCACCAATGCTAGTGTCAGAATCCCATGATCTGGAATCGGAAGAATTAGAACGTTCTTCGCTATCAGAATCAGAAACTGCTGGGGATAACATTGGAGGGGAAGCGTATCCGAGACCTCTTTTGGTCCTGCTGTAATACATTTCTGACTTTTCTTGTGGAACAGCGGTACGGAGAGGAGTCTTTCTTCCCTTACCGTAGTTGAGGCCACTTTTGAAGTCGTAACCCATCTTTCGGACGATGTCTTTTGATTATTGATTGTAACGACGGAATTGAAGATGTCCCGTGTCGTTAACTTTGCTATCATCCGTGTAGCTAAATTTTTGTTCCGGTCTTTTACTAAAAAGTATTGGACGTTCACCTTTCTTGCGAGCAGGAACAATACGATATGAATCTTTTGGATGTTCACATGACACTTCTGTTTGAAGAGATTGTACAACTCCCATTGTAAATGACTGAAAGCTATCTAACATATCCAAATAGTATTTAGTATGATAAATAACATCAGTATACTGGAAAGTAGATGCTTTTTCATTGATATGTACATCTGTATTTACATCAGGACCTTTAGCCTTAGCAGGCTTGGTCAGATTGATTACAAGAGGGGGAGAAGAAGAACGTGGAGGAGGCTTGTTACGACGAAGGTCAATAACAAGTGGCTCAGAGGAGGTGAGCTCCCTTTTTTCTTTGTTGTGAGTTAAATCAACAACAAGAGGCTCAGAAGAAGCGAGCTGCTTTTTGTCCTTATTATAACGTAAGTCAATAATAAGTGGCTCAGAAGAGGTGAGCTCCCTTTGATTTTGATCATCGTCAACTGATTTTTCTTGAACCGGCAAGTGAATAGCCAGTAGTTTAGAAGACTGAGGATGAGAAACACGCCCTTTGACAGGTATGATGAGAGTATCATTAGGCATTACTTTTTGATCTTCTTCAGTATCCATGGCCAATACCACTTTCATAAATTTCTCCTTGTACATACGAGCATCGTTGCAATACGCTTCAACGCCCTTGAAAGGATAAAGGTCTGCAACTTCCTTGTGAACTTGTCCTTTGTCATCAATGTATTTAAAGCATTGATGAAGAGTTGAGGGAACAATATTATGTTCATGGAGGAAGGGTCTTCCCAGAAGAGCGTTGTAAGAACAACCATGATTGTCAATGATATAAAAGGTCACCTTTGTGCGAAGATTGCCTATTTGGAGTTTTAGGCGAATCTTACCCAAAGGTTCACTTCTTCCTTGGTTGAATCCCAAGATAGTGGTGATTGTGCTTGAAAGACTATGCACTGGTATCTTCAACGCATCTAGCATTGTCTTCGGCATGATGCTAAGTACAGACCCTGGATCTATCAGGATACGATCGACCTTCATCGAATCGACATATCCTGTATAGTAGAGAGGACGATCATGTCTATTATCTTCCAGTAGCATATCATCCTGAGTGAAAGTGATGTTTGGAATCAACTCCAAGACACTATGACAGTGACGGCAAGAGACTGGTTCTGATTCCGGCTTTTTGAGAAGAGTTAAGCAAGTTTCAGCCTGCATTAGAGCTTTACTTAAGGTTTCTCGAGTCTCTTTGGAAAGGCGCAAGAGCTCGAAAATTGATAGCCTAGCCGGTGTATTAGCTAATTGAGCCAATATATCAAAGTTGTACGGCTTTTCAAGTCCTGTAGGAGATGATTTCTTCAGAGGTTTATCAAAGCGGACTTGTTGCTTGCCTTTGTCAGCCGTCATTGGTTTGGGAGGAATAGGTACTACAACTGGTGAAGATGTAGAAGAGATTTCTTCAGTGGAAGCAGGTTGTACTGGGGCAGGTTCAGAAGAAGAAGTAGGATCCTCTTGACCTTCAGAATGATCTTTCAAATAGGCTTTCCCTGATCTGGTGCCTAACAGAATCTCTTCGTCAACTATGGGATCAAAAGACACCATGTTGCAAATCTTTGTTTTACCTTTAGAACGAGCTTTCTTCTTAGAAGAAGAGGGCACCTCGAATTTCGGAGCAAGATCAGGATGGATCCACATAATTTCACCGTTGTCAAGAGACAAGGGAACAAGACCTTCATTGGGTGGAAGTGGGAGATTCTCAATCTCAAGAGTAGCTTTGGGAATTGGAATGACACCGTGCTGTATCATCTGCGGAGGAAAATCACCAAACTAAACTGAAACCATGTTCGCAGTAACAGTCTTCTCATCTTGCTGCAGAGTGACGACACCAGCATTGACAAGCTCCTGAATTTTGTCCTTGAGCACATAACATGCTCGAGTAGGATGTCCAATGAACCTGTGATAGACACAATATTTAGGATGATATGTCTTACCAACTTCATCAGGTTTCTTTGGGTCTAGGAGTTGAATTTTATTGCTCTTGAGTAAATACTCAAAGATGCTCGCAGTGTCATTCTCGTCGAAGGAATATTCCACTTTCGGACGAGGTTCCCGCGGTGGAGGTACAGAAGGAGTAGGAGTGGATGTAGGCGGAGCCACATTGACAGCTAAAGATTTTTTATTCTTGTTCAAATTAATGTTCAAAGTCTCTTTTGCTTTGTGATTGTTTTGGCGGTTGCCACCACCTGACGTCTGATGTTCATCTCGATCGGGGTTAGACATCTGTACCCCCAATTGTTTGAACTTCTCGGCACTCACTTCAGCAGCTTTGGCGTTGACAATGAATGAAGGCCAATCTTGGAATTGGGTAGATCCCGTCCACATACTGATAATAGGCAAAAGGTTTGCCTTACAAGTATCAATAGTGACAGCAGCTGGAGTTCCGGGAGGCATTTTCAAAGCTTCACGGCGAAACCGTTCAATAAAGCTCTCAGCAGTTTCATTATGTTTCTGTTTGATTTTGTTGAGAGCTGACATAGTCATGTCATTAAATCCTTCATAGAACCGTTCCAGGAAGATTTGTTTGAGACCTGAAAAGGAAGTGATACAACCATCGGGCAAACTTCTGTACCAGTCATATGCTACACCGGCTAAACAATCGACGAACACTCTGGTAAGAAGAGCATCATTTGGCTGAAGTTGAACGGTCATTACCTCAAAATGATTGATGAATTGACTAGGAAAAGTACTGCCATCGAACAAAGAGATTGTTTGGATTTTGTACTTCGACGGGAACGGAACTTCCTTCCATTCAACTGGATAAGGCTGCTTGATCCCCAATCTTTGCAAGTTGTCTTTCTCTTTGAAAGCTTCAAACTGAGTTCGCAAGAGTTTGACAGCTTCATTGGTGTCTTCTGATGACGAAGAAGGAGCAGGTTGAGTTAGAGTGGTAGGAGGAGGAACAGCATTGTAAGCACTACCCCCAGCTCCTGACTGACTAGGTGTAGTTTAAACTTGTACTTGTACAGGAGGCATTTGAGGAGACACTACCCCCAGCCCAGTATTGGTAGGTACCGAAGATGCTATGATCTCTGGACTTGTAGTAGGTGCAGTTGGTGGTGTAGCATGCTGTGCTACAATGATGGAATGCATACTAGCAACCATTTCAGCCATGGTTTTTAGTTTATCTTCAAGTGCAGCAATTCGTTGTTCCTGATTTACAGAAGTTGAAGCATCTGGATCATCAGTGACAACATAAGCTGTCACTTCTCTTGGTACAGTAGAAGATACTGTTTGTTCAGAACTTTCGATGTATGCATCATAGTCTGAAGAAGAATAACCTGAAGGGTTTTGAGGAAGATTTCTTTGACCGATTGTATCTCGGCTTCGAGAACGGGTATGTTGAAACACTCCTTCGGAAGATTCTTGGAGTAATTCTAAATACCGCTGGCTTGGCTTGCGAAGCCTGCCATGCTTAGAGCATCTTCAACCTCCAGTGTCTCGGGAAGTCATGTTGACAGAAGCATACAAGACTTCGTCTTCCTCTGACATAGATTCAGATTTAGCAAAAGTCAGACGATCAAAGACAGATCGTTTTGTTGTTTGACAACAATGTTGGATGATGACTTTGTGATTGCAATGATGATCAGATGATTAAGATGGAGGTGTTGAGACATTGTCCCATTTTTGTCTAAGATGTTCTCGAAGATCGGGAACAACAACAGGACGAAGAAAACTCTGAGGGGCTTGTTCTTTGATAACATTCGGAACATGATTCCGATTCTTCAAATGTTTAGTCCCTTGAGTGTACAGGGAAGTGCTCACTTCATTGGCATAAGTGTCGAGATTTTTGACCCTAGAGAATTGTTTCTGATGATGTTTGGTCTTCGGCATTGGCTGTTTGCGTTTTACCGAAGTGGGTCTGTTGAGATAAGTTCGAAGATTAGCAAATTTACCCCCAGGGGTTTCTGTCTGAGACACTAACAATTTTCTCTGTCTGGAACAGAAAATCTTGAGAGTCGGGAGATCCTGAAATTCTGCTACCGGAGTAGGCAGAATACCTCTTTGATCAGTACAAGTTCTCTTGTTATAAAGGAAAGAAGAATTCTTGTTTGAAAGAGTTCTAGTACTGATTGGTGCCAAGGCATATTCAGATGGATCTTCTTCAGTAAAGATTGAAGAAGATTGAGAAAAGACCAAAGGGCCTTTTCCTTTATTTTGAGATGAAGGGTTAGCTAAAGAGCGTTTCCCTCTGTTGTCTTCCAAGTCATGGGACAAGAAAGTTTGAGAAAAGACCAACGGGCCTTTCCCTTTGTTTTGAAGAGAAAGAGGAATAGCCAAAGGACTACCCCCAGTGGATTGCGCAGGAGCAATAGTGTGTTTGGAAAGAGGAGCAGAATCTCTTCCTTTATTGTGAGAAGAAGAGAGTTTAGCCAAAAGGCTATCACTCTTGGATTGCGCAGGAATGCTTTGCGCATGAGTTCTGGCCACAGAAACTGTGGTTTGCGCATCAGGAGTTCTTGCCACAGAATGCTTAGGTTGCATTCTGGTTGCTGGAATGTTGGTTTGCGCAAGAAGTTTGGCAGCCAATTGTGCCAGAGGCATAGGAGTTTTATACTTAGCCATGGCAGCATATGAAGTCTTTTGTGTACTGGCCATAGCAGACTGTGCAGCAGTAGCAGAGGCAGATTGTGCACTGGACTTGGTGACAGAAGCTTTGGACTGCGCAGCAAACTTGCTGGCAGATTGCGCAGAAGACTTGCTGGCAACATTGACAGAATGCGCAACAGTCTTTGGGACCCAAACTGGGCGCACTTTGCTTGTGGCAGCAGTGGTCGCAGTGCGAGGAGTGGTCTTGGAGTTGATCATGGACTCGTAGGCTGTCTGGTTGATCTTCATAACCAGTGTCTTCTGCGTCTTTCCGATAGACGCCACGTCACATTGAGTTGTCACTTCCTCATCGGAGGAGAAAGTCGTCCCCAGCAGAGTCGCCATTTTGTTTGCAAAAATAAAAGTTGAAGAACTTTATTGATACAAACTTTGTAAAAGATAATAATTTGAATTCTGGGAATGGTACAACTTTAGGAATCCAATCTAGATGACGATCGCTTTATCCCTTGGACGATGTGAACTCTGAAGACGAAGCCTCTGAAGTTGAAGACAACTATGGAATTGAAGGCAGAAAGCCTCGAAAGTCGAAGGCAAAAGCCTCGGAAGAATGCAGCAGCACTTGGGCAAGAACTCCTGAACTCTCTGATCTCTGATTATTGATTCGTGATCCCCTTGAATGAAGACTTGAAACTCTATTTATAGAATTCTGAGAAATAACTAACTTTTAGTTATTCTGGACTGCGCATGATGGATTGCGCAGCAATGGACTGCGCAGGCAGTTGCTGGATCATGGGTTAACTGTCTTAGACACATGGCATCATTTGATTGAAATGCGCATGATCGTGCATAGGTAGTTGCCACGAAATGAGCAATTGATGGCATGAATGCCACGTGTACTTTATTATTTGTACTGGTAGAATGCGCACATTGAACTGCGCAGACTTTGGTTTGCGCCAACTTGATTTGCGCAGGAAATGGATTGCGCCAACTTGATTTGCGCAGACCTGGATTGTGCTGTCAGCTGTCCTCGAGCGCCGTGATGCACGATTAAACGAACGACCGCCTCGATCTTCGTGCTGTCAGTTGTCAGAAGATTTGATTGTGTCAGATAATGATGACTTTTGCCACGTCAGCTGGCGCAGTTGAGAGTGTGCGCAATCGATCCTACGCAATCTAGATGGTGCGCAATCTGTTGTCTGCGCAAGTCATCTGAAAATTATATTTGTTGATTTTCTGACTTTGTTGATGTGTGCCACTTGAATTTTTAGGACCTACACTAAGCAATGTAATTTTTTATTTTATTGAGTCTAGGAATACATTGTACACCGAGTCGTACTGGCAAATAAGCTATCCGAAAACATTTTTCAAAATCATCCTATTCTTTACAAATGACCTAAGTTTTTGAAAAATATTGTTTTTACAAAAAGCTTCTGAAGGATCTTTCAAAAAGCCAAAATTTATTTTCTCCAAAAATGAACTGGCAGAACCCCAGGAGAACTCGGGCCGAGTTCGGCCAGAGTTCGGCCATTTGGAACGTTAGTGAATGTTGGGTTTTTGAACTTGGTCATCCTTCAATTACGGTTTGTTACAAAGAGTTCTGTCCGAATTCTGTCCGAATTCTGTCAGAGTTCTATCTTTGGAAAAACTATAAATAGAGAAGTATTTCGATCATTTCAAATCACCAATTCACTTTCAATCTCTTCTCTTCCTGAGCTTACATTCTTCCAAAGAGTTCTTAAAATCTTTCATTTTCAAATCCTAAGCCAGTTACAATCCTCTAGTCGATTTTCCAGTGCGGTACGGTCTAGAAGTTTCAGAGTGATTGTAATCAGAGGTTTGATAGAAGATTCAACTCTTCATAATTGAAGTTGGTCGAGTTCTTCGTATCAAAGCTCGCGTCTGTAGAAGTTGCAAGGACTTCATATGAAAACTTGTGGGATTTTCCAATAGTGGATTCAACTGGAAGCTAGAGTTCTTCCGACTGGACTAGTCCTCACAAGAGGAAAACCAGTATAAATCTCGGTGTTTGCGTTTGCCTTCTGATCTCTTTTAAATTCTATCATTTACTTTTTGTGATTATTATTATATCTGTGATCTAACCGCTAACAAGTTTTTAATTAGCAATATTTCGCTGCCTACTCTATTCACCCCCCCCCCTCTAGAGTATTCGGCTTTACAATTTCGTTCCTACACAAATAAGTCCATATGCAACAGTTGTAAAGGTCTAGTGGTACCTACAGCGTTCTTAGATTTGAATGCGGATTTGGTAGCTTTGTTCTTTTCACATTCACTATATACCATATCCTTCTTGAAAGAAATATCCGGTAAGCCGCGTACCAACTTCTTCGTAGATAGTCTTGAAATTGTATCCATGTTTGCATGACCGAGTCTCATATGCCATAGTTGACTCTCAAAGCTTTTGGCCATCAAACATCTACCTGCTTTGTTAGCATCTTCCAACAAATAGAATACATATATATTGTCTTTCCTAATACCTTCAAATATAATACTACCAGTTGAACTATCAACTATAGTACATTTATCTTTTACGAAGTTAATACCATAACCGTGATCAGCTAAATGGCTTATGCTGAGCAGATTATGTTTTAACTCGGTAACTAGACAAACATCTTTAATCACTGGATAGGGAGCCTTACCAATGACACCGATACCGATTATATACCCTCTTAAATTATTACCGAAGGAGACGTATCCTTCTTTATTCCTCTTCGACAGTGTAGCGAATAATGAAGTGTCACCGGTCATGTGCCGTGAGCAACCGCTGTCGAGGATCCATTTGCTTCTAGCATGTGAAGGGCGTCCCACCTACAAAATAATTTGCATATGAAACTCTTGGTACCCATTTCTTGTAGGGTCCTGACTGGTTAGTTTTTGGCATCCATGCATAAACATTTAAATCTACTAACTTTCTGATTCTACATGCAGAAGATATATGACCAATGAGGCCACAATAATGACATTTAGCATGTTGAGTGTTGAAAGTAGTGTGAGGTACATGATTGGTAGGTTTTGGTTTTCTAGTATAGAAGAATGCATGCCTATTAGTCTTCTTGGGCATAGTTTTGGTATGGTTTGGTCTGACAGTGTTGGGCGTGTTCCGATGATTTGGTAATTGACACGTGTTAGAATAGGAAGCAGCAACTTCAGGCCATTTTTCTAAACTAATTTCTAACTTTTTGGAAGTGTCATATAATCTAGTATAGTCAGATGTGAGTGATTCTAATCTGACCTGTGCACACTGGAGACTTTTTCTCTCCTTAGATAGGTCTTCATTTAATTGGATAACAGTTTGGTCTTTTTCTTCGGATAGCTTAACAGTCTCGTGTAACAACAATTTAATAGAAGAAAGCTCACCAGACTCAGTTGAAGAGTCATTATTTCTAACATGATCTAATTGGTCGGTAAGTCTTCATATTTTACCTTTTTACTCTTTGAGTACCTTCTTAGAGGTTTCATATTTACTATGCAGTTTCCTGTAATCATCTAACAGTTCGCTGAAAGCCTCTCCTAGTTGCTCAAAGGTGAAATCATCATAAGGATCAAATAGAGGATTAGTAATTACCTGATCGCAAGCCATCAAGCACACATTTGCAGCGTCATCTGATTGTTCATCTTCTGACCGCTGGCTTCACTTTCATGCCATATGCTTGTGTTGGCGTACTTTCTTGATGTAGATTTTTTCAGATAGCCTTTGTCATATTTGTTATTTTTCTTTGATGATGATGTTGTTGGACAGTCTTTCTTCATGTGTCCTTTCTTCTTGCATCCATAGCAAATAGGATCTTCCTCGTTGTTGTTGTTGTCTTTGCTGTCTTTTGTTCTCCTGTTAAATCTTATGAACTTCTTGAATTTTCTTACCAGAAGAGCTTGATCTTCAGAGTCGGAGTCGTTGTCGTCAGAATCATCTTCGATGGTTCTTCTATGTTGAGCCTTGAGAGCGATTGTCCTCTCTGACTTCTCCTTTGGTGTAGCATCTTCAAAGTCTTAAAGTTCTAACTCGTGAGTGAGTAGCTTACCCATGAGTGTTTCTAGAGACATTGTTGAGAGGTCGTTCCCTTCAATGATTGTAGTAGCCTTTGGAATCCAGTTCTTTGTAAGGGATCGTAGAAGGTTGTGAATCTTCTTATGGTTACTGTAATCCTTGCCTAGAGAAAACAGAGGATTTATAATATCCAAGAATCTTGTAAACATCTGAGTGACTGATTCACTTGGCTTCATTTTGAACGCCTCGTACTCCTGAGTAAGTCTGCTGATCTTTGACTCCTTGACTTGTGTTGTTCCTTCGTGGGTTACTTCGAGAAGTTTCCACACTTCGTTTGATGTTGTGCAAGTAGACACCCTGTTGAATTCATTTCTGTCTAAAGCACAAAATAAAGCGTTAATAGCACGTACGTCAAGACTGGCCTTTTTCTTTTCCTCCTCTGTATATTTGTTATGGGGTTTTTCAACTAAAACACCATCAACATTAATACGAGGTGGCTTTTTATAGCCATCAATAACTACAGACCATAAGTCAAAATTAAGAGATTTCAGAAAAAACTTATACGTGTTTTTCAATAAGTGTAGTTTGTGCCGTCAAACAGTGGAGGTCTGTTTGTGGCTTGGCCTTCACTTGTGAATATCACAGTTGCCATGCGTAATGCTGTGATCTATATAAAAATTGAATATAACTGCAATTTTACCTTGCTTTACCTATATAACCCGCTTTGATACCAATTATAGGAACGAAATCGTAAAGCAGAATACTCTAGAGGGGGGGTGAATAGAGTAGGCAGCGGAATATTGCTAATTAAAAATCTTGTTAGCAGTTAGATCACAGATATAAAAATAATCACAAAGTAAATGACAGAAATTAAAAGTGATCAGAAGGCAAACGCAAACACCGAGATTTATACTGGTTTCCCTCTTGTGAGGACTAGTCCAGTCGGAAGAACTCTAGCTTCCAGTTGAATCCACTATTGGAAAATCTCGCAAGTTTTCATACGAAATCCTTGCAACTTCTACAGACGCGAGCTTTGATACGAAGAACTCGACCAATTTTAATTGTGAAGAGTTGTATCTTCTATCAACCCTCTGATTACAATCGCTCTGAAACTTCTAGACCATACCGCACTGGCAAATCGACTAGAGGATTGTAACTGGCTTGGGATTTGAAAATGAAAGCTTTTTAGAACTCTTTGGAAGAATGTAAGCTTAAGAAGAGAAGAGATTGAAAGTGAATTGGTGATTTGAAATGATCAAAATACTTCTCTATTTATAGTTTTTCCAAAGACAGAACTCTGACAGAATTCGGACAGAACTCTTTGTAACAAACCGCAACTGAAGTGTGACCAAGTTCAAAATCAAATGTTCACTAACGTTCTACTTGGCCGAACTCTGGCCGAACTCGGACCGAGTTCTGCTAGGGTTTTGCCAGTTCATTTTTGAAAAAAATCAATTTGGCTTTTTGAAAAGTCCTTCAGAAGCTTTTTGTAAAAATGATATTTTTGAAAAATATAGGTCATTTGTAAAAGGTTAGGGTGGTTTTGAAAAACGATTTCGGATAGCCTATTTGTCAGTACGACTCGGTGTACAATGTATTTCTAGACTCAATAAAATGAAAAATTATATTGCTTCAAAGGAAATACATTCTGAATGGCAAACAGCTTCAGTCTTGAACATAATAAATATCCATCATTGAGCAATGTCCAAAATGTCGTAGGTAAACATCTGAATTGACTTGCATTTATATCAAGACAGAGTTTGATCAATTATTAAAATCAGGTTTGACCATGACCAATAGGCCAACACCCAATACTCACAGATAGTCTCATTGCTATCCTATGGAAAGGGTCACAATACATCTCATTCTGAAGTGGTAAAGGCAATATACCACTCAAAAATGTGGCCATACTAAACCCAAATCTATTTCGGACATTCGTGGTCTATAATGATCACAACACTTAGCCAACATCTTGGGTCTCAATATCATAAGCTAACATTCTTAGGGTCTCACAAGCACTAGCCAACATACATGAGTCAACTCATCAATTATGTTGAACTCATCCATCAATTGTCCCATTCATAATTTTTTTCTAACGTACGATACAGTTCTCAAACATGTTCTAAAAGCACACATGGCAACTTTTCTCTATTCCCACATTCCGAACATCATTCACAACATAGCATACTATGGCATCGAGTCATTGTTAGGTTATTAGTGCCCAAACTAATAACAATCATTCATTCATGGATATCACAATGTATTTAGACTTATTGTATGGAACATCTAGTGAGCAGCCAAGAGGGTCAACAAACTTTCAGATACGAACAACTTGAAGGATTACAGGAACAACAATAGCATAATCGCGGAAGCAATCTTTGATTTAATCGTGGAAGCAACGTTGAGTGATCGTGGAAGCAACTTTGGTTGATCACTGATGCAACTTTGATTTGAAACGAATCAAATAAGAGACCAAGGACGTAAAGTCGTGCTCTGATACCAATTTGTCACTGTCACTCCTGTTTCCTGTTATACGTATTTTTATATGCGTATATGAGATTTCTGGCATTTATCAGGTGGACCGTAGTTAGACTTGTTTTGCTTAGCCTGGTATTGGTTTAATCTTGACTTGGTTTGGTTCAATTTGACTTGGTTTGGCTTGGCTTGAGATGGAGAGGGTTGATATATAACCCAACTCCTCTCTCTCTCCTCATTCACTTCTTCATTTACTTCTTCATCTTTTTCATTTACTCCTCCCACCTACCAAGTCCTGGGCAAGTGCAACTTTTTTTATGATGGATCTCAAGTTTTATTGTTCCATTCTCTTCCTTACTTGATTTTAAGCCTCTTTAGAACTTGACATTTTTGGGTTTGATGGATAGATTTTTTGTAGATCTAAGTTTATAGCCTTTTCGGTTTTCTTGGGTTTTGATCTACCAAACTTCATTATTTTCGAGTTTTGATTGTTCTAGGTTATAGAGAATTCAATTTTACCCAAAATAGACCTTTGAAAAGTTAGATTTCGACTTGTTTTGAGAAAGTTATGGCCAAAATAAAATTTGGACATTTTCTAGTTCATCTGTCCTGAATTTGGCATGAATAAATAGTGCCACAGGAATGAATAGTGCCGCACGGATGCATAGTGCCGCAGGAATAAATAGTGCCACATGGCTTGCATAGTACCGTATGGCTTGCATAGTGCTGCAAGAATGCATAGTACCGCAGGAATGAATAGTGCCGCATGGCTTATATAGTACCGCATGGATACATAGTGCCACAGGAATGAATAGTGCCGTATGGCTTGTATAGTGCCGCATGGATGCATAGTGCCGCAGGAATGAATAGTGGCGCATGGCTTGCATAGTGCCGTATGGATGTATAGTGCCGCAGAAGGCTGTATAGTGCCGCATAGTGACGTAGAAGGCCGCAGAATGTTGCAGGAGGCTGCATAGTGCCGCAGAAGGCTGCATAGTGCCGCAGAATACAGCATAGTGCCTATTTTGGCTGTTTTTGGTTGTTTTATGTCCTATTTGGCAGAATTGTGGCCAGAATTTCTCCCAACTCCCAACATGAAAGTTGTAGATCTTTTTCTTGGCTTCAAGAATATGTTTCTAGCTATTTTATGCAAGTTTCTCTCACTCATGATAATATTAGGATAGAACATGATAGTGGCCTGTTAAGGCACACTCTTACCAAGTAACAAGTAACATGACATGATAGTGGCCCGTCGTGGCGCACTCTTGACAAGCAACATTGGCATGATAACAGTGGCCTATCGTGGCACACTCTTGATAAGTAAACCTAACATAAAAATCTTGATATGTTGTTGTGATGTGACGGCTATATTGACTTGCTAAGTAACTCTTGTCTTGACACCGTGGGTGTTTGAGCTTGTGTAAGCTACATGTCTCGTCTTGCATCATATCTAGGACATAAATTCCTGGTTACCACGGTCAGGGATTCATACTGAATCTGACTAGGATAATGACTAGATTGATCAAGTAGTTCATATAGAGAGGTATTCCGGTTACAAGCAATCCCGTTATCTGGACGCCTTCTCTAATGGACTTGTAGCCTGCCGACGAGTAAGGCACATTTTCAGCTCACTGTCATGTGGGGTACTCCATGAAACGATTATTATGCACACAGTCATGTGTTGCACTCAAGTCATTTAACAAGTCATGATAACTCTTAGCATGAACCTTGCGTCTAGATAACCTGGATAGTCTGCAGGGCTTGTGGCCGTAGGGATACCTCATTGTATCTTTCTAGTAACTAGGCTTGTGATAACCCTAGTTAGTTTAAATACCAAGCCGTACTCTTGCTTGGCCGTGAATATTGGATGGAGTCCCATCTTGTCTAGTCTTGTCTAGATCCAGTACATGGCTATCTCAGGACATGCTTGTGTATTCTTTACTTTATCGATAATTGGTTAGAGACGAAGTTCTGTTCAGGTGAAGGGTTACAACCCCGGTCCTTGTTTGGTTTACGAGTTGTAACTTGGTTACCGGAATAGTCCTTTAGTTATCTTATCGTTTATCACCCTGTTTTCTCTAACTTATGTCTTTTGTTATTTCATTTATGTTCTCATGTGCTAATGTGCTGGTTTTAGTTCTTAAGTGAAGCCTCCTTTGTGGCACTTGCTCTTTCTGGGGTCTGACCCAGCTGGTTTTGTATGGCCAGATTTCAGAGCAGCTCCCGAGGATCTCTCAGCCTTCCTACCAGATAGTGACCTCTAGAAAAAATCTTAGCAATGAGTGGGTTTTATTTTGCTCTCCCACTTTATTGTAAAATTATTCTTTTGAGGCGTTTAGCCACCGAACAAGTGTTAGCTCGTATTGAATTTATATTTCTGTCTGCCTAATGGCTGCAACATGATTGACATATCCTAGGGTTGATCATGTATGACTTAAAATCTTGCTAGTCTTCGCATTTTATATGACTAGCTTCATGATCATCTGAATATGTAATATTTGGGACGCCTTACTTTGTATGTCTGATGATCTACCATCTTGTTACATTTATTGCTTGCTTGAGATTGAGACACTAGGCTTGTTCCTGACCCTAGGAGACTAATGGCTTGTAGTAAACCCTCATGCATCTAGACAGCCGTGACCGTATTGCAAGGTAGGATTTACTTCAATGTACGTAGCTGGCTGTGTCTGTCCCCCACTCTCTAGTATTCTGGTTCTGGGGCGTGACACGGTTTAAGTGGTGGCCCATGCAGGTCTTGTAAATCAAGATGTGTGAGGGTTTCGCTGAATAGATGTCTCAATCAGCACTCGCCCTTGATCTCTACACGTGTCTTATAATCTTTCCAAAATCTTGACCTGATCACATGTTTATATCTTCGATCTATCATGGTCCTTCCTTATTGTTCTCCATGTCGTTTCTTCAGCGGCATTGTTCCTGGTCCTACCGATCAGCAAGGTGGAGCACCTCCAGTGGACCAGCAACAACCTGGAGACCAAGCCCAATACTCTGGAGCGGCCTCCCGAGTCATGCATTCCGGGGATCCAGAGCCTCCAATTCAGCCAGTCCAGCCTGCAAAGCCTGACAATGGAACCCTGGTGGATGTCATCAGGGAATTACTTGCATCTCAAGATCGTCGGGGCGATGCCCTACACCAGACAGTACAAGATGCCATAGGCCGTGTTGGTTATCAAGGGAACAATGCGGCTAACAGTTTCAAGCGCCTTAACCCTCCCTTCTTCGATGGTAGTGAAGACGCTATTGCAGCTGATGCGTGGCTCCAGGACATCGAGATTATCTTGGATGCAGCTTAGACTCCAGAAGGAGAGAATGTAGCTGTAGTGCGCCTACAGTTATTGGACCTAACCCGTACCTGGTGGGCGATGTTAGCAGTTGGGTTGGCGACGCATGTCCCATGGGCAATATTCAGTGACAAGTTTCAGATCAAGTACTTCTATGCTGTAGCTCGGCACGACCTACAGACGAGGTTCACCAATCTCAGGCAGATGAGCAGGACGGTCGATAGATATGCGGCCGAGTTTTCAAGACTGAGTCGGTTTGCTCCCACCTTGGTGGCGACAGAATTGGACCGAGCCCAGCGGTTCCAGCAGGGGCTCCATCTAGAGATTATTCTAGCAGTGTTACAGTTTGAGCATCAGACTTTTGATACTGTTTTGCAAGCAGCTAGGAGGCATGAGTATACCTCCCAGAGAATAGTGGACAGAACTGGAGGACGGAAGCGGTCCCATGGTCGGATGACCCAGTCCTCAGCCCCAGCCCCGGCAGCTAGGGCCTTGACTATTGGAGCTCCGAGGAGGGCAGCATCAGTTACGTCGGTTCAGCATTCGACTTTGATGTACCCTCAACAGCAGAAGCGGAGGCAGTCTTCCACAATGGGCTGCATTCATTGTGGGAAGCCAGGATATGTAGTATCAGAATATCGCATAGCACAAGGATTGTGTTTGGCTTGTGGACATCGGACCACATGATAGGGTCCTGTCCACAGAGAGTCGGTTCCTCCTCATCGGCCCAGACTAGTCCCTCGATGAGGGGACCAGCACCAATGCAGCAGCAGTAGTACCAGCCTCTGAGGCCATTGCCGCCTCAGGCTCAAGCATTCCAGCAGCAGAGGCCGCAGCAGTATGCCCAGGTCCAAGCTCAGATTCAGAACCGCCAGAGAAGTTTCCAGCAGAGGGTACCAGCACCCAGAGGGCAAGGTCAAGCGATGGCTTTGACCGTAGAGGAGGAGTTGGCATTAGGTGAGGTGGTGGCAGGTACCATTCTCGTCAACTCTTTTTCTGCATCAGTATTATTTGATTTGGGTGCATCGCATTCATTTATGTCTGCACGATTCGCAACATGGATAGGACTGGAGCCCGAGTCATTATCAGTAAGGCTCAATATACTTACTGGTAATGGTCTTGTGGGAGTAGATAGAGTCTATTCCTCGTATCAAATCGTAGTTAGCGGTAGAGAGTTTCCCTCTAGGTTGATAGAATTCTCGATGGCCGATTATGATGTGGTCCTAGGAATGGATTGGTTGAAGGAGCAATACGCAAGAATAGACTGTCATATTGGCAGGATTATTTTTGGTATTCTCGGCGAACCAGATTTTTTTATTTTCCAAGGGCGAAGTAGAACCTTCTCCCCCAGTATTACAGATGGCAGCAGCAGTAGCAGTTCAGTTTCTCAGAGTAGTAGAAGAGTTTCCTGATGTATTTCTCGAAGAGCTTCTAGGCATGCCCCAAGAAAGGGAGATAGAGTTCACCATCGACTTGATTCCAGGGACGACACCAGTATCGGAGAGAGTCTACAGGATGGCACCTTCAGAGTTGGAAATCTTGTACAAGATGATTGAAGAACTCAGAACCAAGGGATTCATTCGTGCTAGTGGATCGCCTTGGGGAGCCCCGATGCTTCTTGTGAAGAAGAAGGATGGTACGTTAAGATTATATGTTGATTATCGTACCTTAAACTCTGTAACAATCAGAACATGTATCCTCTACCAACGATAGATGACTTATTTGATCAGCTCAAGGGAGCGACAGTATTCTCGAAGATTGACTTACGGTTAGGGTACCATCAGATCAGAGTCAGAGAGCAAGACATCCCGAAGACAGCATTCAGATCGAGGTATGGACATTGGGAGTTCCTTGTTATGCCATTTAGAGCGACCAATGTGCCAGCCGTATTCATGGACCTCATGAATCGTATCTTTATGTCCTATTTGGATCAGTTCGTGATAGTGTTCATAGACGACATCTTAGTCTATAGCAAGAGTGAGGCTGAACATGAGTAGTATCTACGTGTAGTTCTTCAGATACTCAAGGAACACCAGTTGTATGCGAAGTTCAGTAAGTACGAATTTTGGCTGGATCGTATCTCGTACTTAGGTCACATCATCACCAGAGATGGAGTGGAAATGGACCCCCGGAAGATAGTGTCCATAGAGACATGGCCAGCACCTAGCACCGTCGTAGAAGTTCGAAGTTTTCTAGGATTGGCCGGCTATTACCGACGGTTTGTGTCAGACTTTGCTCGGATTTCAGCGCCATTGACGCAGTTGACCCGCAAGGAGGTGCAGTTTTCTTGGACAGCAGAGTGTCAGAGTTCATTCGAGAAGTTGAAGCGAAGATTAATGACGGCTCCCATTCTCGCGCTTCCAGATGGGACTGGAGGATTTTCAGTTTATTGTGATGCTTCTGGCAGAGGATTGGGATGTGTCTTGATGCAGCATGGTAAGGTAGTAGCTTATGCGTCACGTCAGCTTCATGATCATGATAGGAATTACCCAACCCATGACTTGGAATTAGCAGCAGTAGTTTTCACACTCAAGTTGTGGAGGCATTATTTGTATGGAGATCGGATGGAGATTTTCATCGGCCACAAGAGTCTTAAGTATGTGTTTACCTAGAAGGATCTTAATATACGTCAGAAAAGATGGCTAGAGCTACTGGTAGATTATGACATCAACTTGTAGTATCATCCTGGGAAGGCCAACGTTGTTGCAGATGCATTCAGCAGAAGAGCCGGAGTTTATTTTCTAACAGCACAACCAGAATTGTTAGCAGATCTTCAGAAGATGGGAATAGAAGTAGTTCTTCCTACCAATGTGGCATTGATGGCCAGCATACAAATTCAGTCCAGCATAGTTGAGAGGATCAAGATGGCAAAATTAGCAGATTCTAAGCTTCAGCGGCTCAGAGCAGAGTGTAAAGCAGGTCGGAAAGCAGAGTTATGTATTCACGAAGATGGTACTCTCCGACATGGGAGACGTCTTTGTGTACCCAGTGGTGATATCAGACATGAGATCATGGCAGAGGCTCACAGTTCGAAGTATTCAATTCATTCCGGCGGTACGAAGATGTACCGAGATATCCGTCAGCATTTTTGGTAGAATGGCATGAAGAGGGAGATAGCCCGGTTTGTCTCTCGTTGTTTAGTCTGCCAACAAGTTAAGACTGAACATCAAAGACCAGCTGGACTTCTTCAACCTTTACCGATCCCAGAATGGAAATGGGAGCACATTACCATAGATTTTGTAACTGGGTTACCTAAATCCCCAGTTGGGAGAGATGCTATCTGGGTTATAGTTGATCATCTCACGAAGGTAGCTCATTTTCTTCCCTACAGAATTGGTCAGTCGACGGATCAGCTAGCAGAGATGTACCTCAGGCAGATAGTCAGATTGCATGGAGTGCCAGTTAGTATCATATCAGACAGAGATTCAAGATTCACATCGTACTTTTGGCGGAGTCTTCAAGAGAGCTTGGGACTCGTCTCAAGTTCAGTTCAGCTTATCATCCGCAGACAGATGGTCAGTCGGAACGCACGATCCAGACTCTTGAAGATATGTTGCGTTCATGTACATTCAACTTTGGTGGTTCGTGGGAAGATCACCTGCATCTCGTAGAGTACTCCTATAATAACAGTTTCCAGGCTAGTATCCAGATGGCACCCTTTGAAGCACTGTATGGCAGGAAGTACAGATCACCTTTAGCTTGGGATGATGTCGACGAGAGACAGATGCTTAGTCCAGAGTTGATTACGCAAATAATCGAGGTGGTCAGACAAGTCAGAGATCATCTTCGAGTTGTCCAAGATCGCCAGCGCCATTGGGCCGATTCTCATCGGCGTCCCCTTGAGTTTTCAGTCAGCGACCACGTGTTCCTTAGGATCTTGCCTACTCGTGGCGTCATTCGATTCGGCATACGGGAAAAGCTTAGTCCTAGGTACATAGGGTCGTTCGATATCCATGAGCGAGTAGGTGATGTGTCCTATCGTCTCGCTCTTCCGCCGTCGTTACGTGAGGTACATGATGTCTTCCATGTATCTCAATTGCGACGGTATATTCCGAATCCGAGCCATATCCTTGATCATTCGAAATTGGTTGTTGGTACCAACCTTTCATATAAGGAAAGGCCCGTATCCATATTGGACCGAAGGAAAAATGTACTCAAGAACAAGACTATTAGTTTAGTCTGCGTTGCTTGGGGTCATCACTCTTTGAGCGAGTTAACGTGGGAGCGTAAGGATGATATTCGCTCGCAATATCTGCACATGTTTGACTCATAAGGTATAATGTCTTTCTTATGCCTTATGCTTTTAATTCCTTACTTGCATGAATCATTGCTTGATTGACTGCTAGTTGTAGCGTGCTTATGGTTAATATAGCTTGCCCCGACATCTCTAGCCTCTTGATTAAATTTCGAGGATAGAATTTTTTTAAGGTGGGTAGAGTTGTCACTCCCGTTTCCCGTTATACGTATTTTCGTATGCGTATACGAGATTTCTGGCATTTATCAGGTGGACCGTAGTTAGACTTATTTTACTTAGCCTAGTATTGGTTTAATCTTGACTTGGTTTATTTGATTGGTTTGGTTCAATTTGACTTGGTTTGGCTTGGCTTGAGATGGAGAGGGTTGATATATAACCCAACTCCTTCTCTCTCTCTCTCCTCATTCACTTCTTTATTTACTTCTTCATCTTCTTTATTTACTCCTCCCACCTACCAAGTCCTAGGCAAGTGCAACTTGCTTCATGATGGGTCTCAAGTTTTATTGTTTCATTCTCTTCTTTACTTGATTTTAAGCCTCTTTAGAACTTGGCATTTTGGGTTTGATGGATAGATTTTTGTAGATCTAAGTTTATAGCCTTTTCAGTTTTTTTGGGTTTTGATCTACCAAACTTCATTATTTTTAAGTTTTGATTGTTCTATGTTGTAGAGAATTCAATTTTACCCAAAATGGACCTTTGAAAAGTTAGATTTTGACTTGTTTTAAGGAAGTTATGGCCAAAATAAGATTTGGACATTTTCTAGTTCATCTGTCCTGAATTTGGCAGGAATGAATAGTGCCGCAGGAATGAATAGTGCCGCATGGATGCATAGTGCCGCAGAAATGAATAGTGCTACATGGCTTGCATAGTGCTGCATGGCTTGTATAGTGCCGCAGGAATACATAGTACCACAGGAATAAATAGTGTATAGTACCGCAGAAGGCTGTATAGTGCCGCATAGTGCCGTAGAAGGCCGCAGAGTGCCGCAGGAGGATGCATAGTGTCGCAGAAGGTTGCATAGTGCCGCAGAATGCCGTATAGTGTCTATTTTGGCAGTTTTTGGCTATTTTATGTCCTATTTGGTTGAATTGTGGCCAGAATTTCTCCCAACTCCCAACATGAAAGTTGTAGATCTTTTCCTTGGCTTCAAGAATATGTTTCTAGCTATTTTATGCAAGTATCTCTCACTCATGATAATATAAGGATAGAACATGATAGTGGCCTGTTAAGGCGCACTCTTACTAAGTAACAAGTAACATGACATGTTAGTGGCCCACCGTGGTGCACTCTTGACAAGCAATATTGGCATGATAAAAGTGGCCCGTCGTGGCGCACTCTTGATAAGTAAACCTAACAAGAAAAACTTGATAATGTTGTTGTGATGGCTATCTTGACTTGCTAAGTAATTCTTGTCTTGATACCGTGGGTGTTTGTGCTTGTGTAAGCTACATGTCTCGTCTTGCATCATGTCTAGGACATGAATTCCTGATTACCACGGTCAGGGATTCATACTGAATCTGACTAGGATAATGACTAGATTGAACAAGTAGTTCATATAGAGAGGTATTCCGGCTACAAGCAATCCCGTTATCTGGGCGCCTTCTCTGATGGACTTGTAGCCTGCCGACGAGTAGGGTACATTTCCAGCTCACTGTCATGTGGGACACTTTATAAAATGATTACTTTGCACACTGTCATGTGTTACACTCAAGTCACTTAACAAGTCATGATAACTCTTAGCATGAACCTTGCGTCTGGATAACCTGGATAGTCTGCAGGGCTTGTGGCCGTAGGGATACCTCATTGCATCTTGCTAGTAACTAGGCTTGTGATAACCCTAGTTAGTTTAAATATCAAGCCGTACTCTTGCTTGGCCATGAATGTTGGATAGAGTCCCATCTTGTCTAGTCTTGCCTAAATCCAGTACATGGCTATCCCAGGACATGCTTGTGTATGCTTTACTTTATCGATAATTGGTTAGAGACTAAGTTTTGTTCAGGTGAAAGGTTACAACCCCGGTCCTTGTTTGGTTTACGGGTTGTAACTTGGTTACCAGAATAGTCCTTTAGTTATCTTATCGTTTATCACCCTGTTTTCTCTAACTCATGTCTTTTGTTATTTCATTTATGTTCTCATGTGCTAATGTGCTGGTTTTAGTTCTTAAGTGAAGCCTCCTTTGTGGAACTTGCTCTTTCTGGGGTCTGATCCAACTAGTTTTGTATGGCCAGATTTCGGAGCAGCTTTCGAGGATCTTCCAGCCTTCCTACCAGATGGTGACCACTAGAAAAAACCCTGGCAACGAGTGGATTTTATTTTGCTCTTCCACTTTATTGTAAAATTATTCTTTTGAGGCGTTTAGCCACCGAACAGGTGTTAGCTCGTGTTGAATTTACATTCCTGTCTGCCTAATGGCTGCAACATGATTGACATATCCTAGGGTTGATCATGTTTGACTTAAACTCTTGCTAGTCTTCGTATTTTGTATAACTAGCTTCATGATCATCTGAATATGTAATATTTGGGACGCCTTACTTTGTATGTCTGATGATCTACCATCTTGTTACATTTATTGCTTGCTTGAGATTGAGACACTAGGCTTATTCCTGACCCTAGGAGACTAATGGCTTGTAGTAAACCCTCATGCATCTAGACAGCCGTGACCGTATTGCGAGGTGGGATTCACTTTAATGTACGTAGCTGGCTGTGTCTGTCCCCCGCTCTCTAGTATTATGGTTCTGGGGCATGACAGTCACGCCCCGATTCTGCAGAGTCATTCGTCCTTGCATTCAAGTCTTGGAATCGATCGTCCTCGCTTAGGCGTGATGTCGTACAAGTCTGGTATTGCACTTGTACAAGACAAAGACGGTATATAATTAATAATCTCCAAATAAGAACACATGGCAGTGACAGAAGAAGATAAATTGAAGATAATGAGGACGTTCTTACTCATTGAATAGAACATGTTATTTGAATTATAGCAGCGGAAATAAGCAGAAAACTTGAAGTCGCACAGAGATATGTAGAAGTAAGCTGTCTTTATTGATAATTAAAAATAAAGTACAGGACTTGTAATGGAATACAAAGTTTACAACACGTCTCACTTTACATTGATAGCCAACTGTACAAATGATATAAAGCTTACATTTGATATTTTGATACGTTGGATTACAACTCGATATACCAACTCACTGGTACATCTGATTATAATGTTCCATACATTATGTCCTTTATAGACAGAACTCATCATCTTTTGGAAGGAGAGCTTCTGCATGCCCAAAAATCTTCGATGTCGCGGGACCGATCGAGCCAATCTTCGTGTACAGAACTTTCCAAGCACAAGCACCTAAAAAAGAGTGTCCACAACGTGGGTCAATACATCATCTATGTACTAGCGAGCAAAATCTGTAGTGTCTCGCTCCTAGCGGTTCACTATATAAGGCTTGTGGCTTGGCTAACTCGGTCGGAACCGAGTATTGGGGAAACTTACCGTCGGTACCGAATCGATCACGGACAAGTGCATAAGAACCTTTCCAACTAATGGATTGGTTTCTCTTGAAATGCGTCCAAGAGTTTTCTCTGGATGTTTTACTGCTGGTTTTGTTGCTTGGTTTTGATGGATGCTTTTCTGAATTGATTTTCGATGATTTGATTCTTGCCCGTTTTTATCGATTTTCATAGCATTCATTCTTGAGAATTCTGAGAGAAGAGAACACAACGAGATAGGATATTAACCAAACTTTTGGTGCCAATGCAGACTGACGCGTGACGGAAGGCTAAGCGTGCAAGTGTTCCTCTCTCTCTCTCGGCGATTCTCTAATGTGGTGAGTGTGGATCTCTGTGGTGGTATTGTCCCTCTCGCTATTCCTTCATGCCAACTAAATAATTGTTTTGCAACATCCGTTGATCGATATCAAGTTGCTAATGCCACAAGTCAATACCACTAAGAAGCTAGAGATTGAACATTGAACATTGAAAGAATTGATTACACTGTTAACAATATTGAGATTATGCTTGTCCCTTGAACATTGAAATGAAATGAATTGATGCCTATGATGGTGGAATATGAAATGTTGAGAATGAATATGTGCCTAGTATTTCAATATTCTACGCACACTATAATTGTTGAGTCGGACACACACTCGCATGACCGGGAACAACTTGTATACAAGGGGGTGACTGCTTCCTCGGACGGTATGCCCAGCGCTGGGGCCGATCCGACCATGGAGGAAGTGTAAACGTACTTTAAGGGTACATGATATCGGGATATTTCATTAGGGCTTGCAACCAGAGTGAAATAGCGCGCCGATTACCTTTCGAAGTCCTATATGGCAATGTCCAAAATGGTGCACTAACACCAATGGCCATGTTGTAAGGATGTATGCTAATTAATGTCTTATGCAGGGGCGGTAAGTATATTATTATTATCATGTATCTTATGCAAAAAAAACTGGATTCGGCCAATGGTAAAGTAAACATGGTTTCATGAAATACCATGTCATTTAAATTGTGATTTACTCTAAATGTTGCATGTCCCTAATAAGTTCATATCTTTAAAATGATTATCATTAATAAAATGTTGGTTTAGCTGAGTGGGCCAACGGGGCTCACCAGCGTATTGTTATAATGTGCTGACCCCTCCTCCACAGGTACTGGAGAAGGCTCAGGCGCACGTCCGAACTAAAGCTTTATGAACTGTTGTTTCCTTTCAAGTTGTTTTCCCTAAAGACGCACAAAGTATTACGGAGTTTTCAAAAGATAGCTACTTATATTTCAAAGTACTAAAGGGGCATGATGTATGGAACGGGAAGTTATTTCATGGCAGCCTATCAGTTGTACTTCTTTTCATGAATCAATGTAGCCGAAATGGCATTTCAAATATTATCGAGAAAAGTTGTATTCTGACTACAATTTTGAATAAAATGAGTATTTCTTCTTCCTATAGTGTCCTCAATATTTCTGAAATGTGGCTGGGTTTCAAATGGTTCTAAATGACTTAACAGTGCACGTTCTTGCCTTGTACAAGTGCAACACCAGACTTGTACGGCATCACGCTAGCGAGGACGAACGATTCGGTGCGAATCGAAGCGAGGACGAAAGATTCCCCGAATCGAGGCGTGACAAAATCCAACCCACTCGCCTAAACCGATACTAAGTGGTAATTTTAACAAGCATTCATTAGAGTGATCTTTCTAGTTGGGGCCTAGCATCAGTTTACAGTTCAAGTGGTATTCATTGAAAAGACATGTAAACTTGCAGTAGTATTATTCTTGTGGGAGCAACAGTAATTGAGGGACGGCATGTGTTCTCATAGTTCTCTTTTCTAGTGACATTAGCATGTATGTCATGATTAAGCGTTGTTCATAGCAAGGCATCTCTCTAGCATATTTGGTGTTATCATGTTAAGCAGTTTATAACATTTCTTGTGAAGGCAACTCTTAGCAAAGCAACACTTTAGCATACTACATTTGACATGTTAAGCATGTTATAGAGTTTCTCATTGGAAAGGCAACATCACAGCATTATTTTATTTAGCATGTTAAGCAAGCAAGTTGAACCAATATATGTATTGAATATATCACATTTAAGTGATTTCTTACCGATAGGCGACTCCTCGTACCTGCATCAAATACAAGTTAGCAGATATACTTACTCTGCATGCACAAAACATTCATTAGCGTGCATCCTGACTACATGACTACTGGTGTTAGTGCACCATTTAGGACGTTGCCATATAGGACTTCAACGGTAATCGACGCGCCATTTTACCGGGTTGTGAGCCGAATGAAATGTCCCGATACCATGTACCCTTAAAGTATGTTTACACTTACCCCATGGTCAGATCGGTCCCCCTAACGTCCCGGGGTACCGTCCAAGGAAGCAGTCATCCCTTGTATACAAGTTGTCCATGACCATGTAAATGCATGTCCGACTCGATCGTGAACGTAAACGCATGGTAAAAATATTAAAAGTGAGTAAGGTAAACAGTGCATCGTTTCATCTCATCTTATCCACGTCATCTTCAATGACTTATCATTTCCATCGTTACCAACATTTCCACTTGGTGATCTCGGCGATCCCAAGCCTCGTCATTTTTCATTCATTGATTCATTACAACATTCTCATAGCATTCCTTTCAACGAGGAACAAACCACAATCATTCATTTCATAGGGTCATTTATTCATTCTTTCATTGCTTATAGAAAATAGGCAACATTTTATATCTTTACAATAGTTATACAGAGTGTACATGATTCAAGTGTTTTATTCAGTTTATTGAGTCGATAGCATAGCCAGTTTATTTCTCATTCTATCATTCACAAAGTATCTCATTGACCAAGTGATCTATTTGTTTCAGCAGCATTAGGCATAAGGTACATTATCGATTCATTTCATGGCATCAATTCACATTAGCAGTTCAAGTGTGATTCATTTAGCAGTTCAATGTTCATGTGTTGTTCATTTTAATATTAGGCAACATAAGCATCTATATTATCTAGTAACTAAAACATGGGACATTTAGGGGCAAATCATAGCATCGCAATACTCTATCTTATTTAGCATGAAGGCGTAGGGAGGAGGGAGGAGGGAGGACAGTTCCACTCACTTGCATAAAGGGTCTTCCTGTTCCGAACGCACACATTTCCACTAAGCGTAGCTCCACCAGCGAGCCACGTTCCAATACCAATTCTGTCCAGCCAGCTAAGAGAGACTGCATCAGTCTCAATTCTCCTGATTTCCAACCCAAGTCACAGTCCAACATTCTGATCACATCCAACAAGCCAACCAAATGCCTTGCGTGGTACGGGGCATTACAAGCTTCCCCACGTTTGATGATAAGGGAAACGCTCCGCCAATAACAACAATAGGCACGAACCAAAGGGGAAGCAGGCACTGATTGTCATTGCCTCGAAAGGCACACACGGTCCCACTCAGAAACTACCGCCCGCACTAAGACTGAAAGAGGTTTACTCCTTCGATGACGAAGACATCCTGCAGCTCTTCGAGATGCTGAAGCAAAGTGACAACATCAAGTTGCCTGATCCAAAGCATCCCGACGAGGTTGACAGGATAGGCGACCCGAGGTACTGTCACTACCATCGGTTCATTGGGCATTCGACCCGATACTGTTATATCTTGAAGAACTACATACAACGCATGATCAATGCGAACATCCTCTCGCTTGATTATGAAGAGAAGACAGTCTCAGCCAACATGGTGTCACTCCAGTTTGGCACCTTGCCACATATGGAAGCTCAAGATGGCGTCGTCCCCATCCCAAAGGCGACAATAGAAGTGATCAACCTTTCACCAACTCGTGACAATGTGAGTGGATTAATACCACTTACGACATCCCGGGGAAAGACCATATGGGTTCACCCAGATCTAGCTCCAGAATTGACTTAATCGGGGGTACATCCTACCTCCAAAACCAAGTGCAAGAAGACCAAGTCTTGCCGAATGGTGACTTCCTCTCCTGAGAAAGCCTTTTTCGTTCAAACGCATTCATAGCAGATCGCTCAGCAGGAGGAGACTCCGGTCGAAGTGATGCCTCATGTCACCACCACGGCTGCCCAATGGAAAGTTCATCCCAACCTCCAACGGTCGACAAACAGAAACAGAAGGAGGCTCATTTCGACAGGCCTCTACGAAAAGACGGTGCTCCGGGGTTAACTAAACCCCACAACATCGACATACTGGCGCAGCTTGCTAGTACTCCGATTCGGCTATCCCTATTTAAGCTCCTCCGACTATCCAAAGATACTCGAGAGGCTCTATGTGAAGCATTGAAGGATGTTGAGTCGTTCATCAGCCAGGTCAAGCAGTCTGAAGAAGATCCAACAGCATGTCCGTACTGTCATAGCATAAGAAAAATCATCCCCAACATCATGTTTACTCAATAAGACATGCTACTCAAGAACAACCGACATAACAGACCACTGTATTACATAGGGTACGTCGGTGCCATCAAGGTGGATCGAATTTAGATCGACCCTGAATCTTCCCTTAGCATTATCCCTCAGACTCTGCTCCAGACACTTGGGATCCTGATGCATCGCTTGACTGCATCCAACATTACAATCAGCGGGTTCAATGCTAGCAAGAGTGAACCGTTGGGTAAGATCTAGCTGAAATGTCATATCGGTGATCTCCATACGGAGGTGACTTGCTATGTCATGGACACGAACGTCAATTGCAACATCCTGTTAGGGTGTCCATGGATACATGAATACATGGTGGTGCCATCTACTCTCCACCAGTACATGAAATACATGTCCACCAATGGCATAGTCAGGACGGAGTTCGCTGATGTCGATCCTTTCAGAGGGATTACAGCCTTTTTTACGGACTCTGATTTGTACAAATCAATTCATCTAGACAATGAAGCCAATGATGTCGATGACAAAGCAGAAGCTGAAGCAGAGGCCGACAATGAAACAAAAATGATGACTAGTACCCCTCTGAAGGTGCGACTCAAGGGGAAACCTCCCCAAGAACCAGCCCCTATCGTGGTCAAGCTACGCGGGAGGGCACCAGTCTCTTTAGTTGAAACAACAAATGAAACCCCTTTGAAGATACGGCTCAAGGGAAGACCTCCCCAAGTAGCAGCCCCTCTTGTGGTTAAGCTACGCAGAAAAGCACCAGTCTCCGAGGCACCAGCCGAGGCACCTCTCAAAGCACGACTCAAGGGCAAGCCCCCAATTGTTGGCTCCCCTTGTGGTCAAGCTACGAAGGACGGCCCCAACATCTCTCTCAGCACAGGCTCAAGAGCCAATACGGGTCAGACTCCCGATGAACTCTCCTAAATCGCCCAAGGCTATTCCAGTTCTCATGCGGATGAGGAATTAGAAGAGTACATATATGCCAATGTTGACGCCCCATCTCTTGATGATGTAATCCCCCAGGACAAGATCCCGTATTTTAACAATAAAAGTCTATCTTTGAATTATTCTAGTTTTCCACATGTGAATGTCATGTATACTCTAGATAATGCCTTACAGTCGTTGCAAACATAAATAACGACTGTCAATCATGTAAATCGAGTCATCCTGTACCAAGGAGTCTGTTATATAGTTCTGCCTCGGAACCAGGATGAGAAACCTATCATCTTCGGCAAAGTTGAGCGTCATCAAGACCTTCTGCCAGTCGAGCCAGAACCCGACACCGGTAGAATGCAAGTATATCGATACACCGATCAAGCAAAGTACCTCATCCAAAAGATGGGTTATGACTTGACAAACGGCCAAGGCCTGAACTGTGGCAAAGGACGACGTCTTCCTTTACGGCTTCCAGTTCCAAAAGGGAGGCCATAAAACTAT
The DNA here is from genome assembly GCA_029216955.1 of Iris pallida. Classification (NCBI taxonomy): domain Eukaryota; kingdom Viridiplantae; phylum Streptophyta; class Magnoliopsida; order Asparagales; family Iridaceae; genus Iris; species Iris pallida. Next base: position 9,903,656 of record JANAVB010024000.1, on the reverse strand, counting down.
TACCAACGCACTCGATGGGGGGTAGGCTACATCATACCTCCGACAACCCCAGAGAGTTCAGAAGCGAAAGGGGCTATACACTCTCACTCATCTGAAGCTTCAACTTGGGACTCCTCGACGTCGGCCTCAATAGGCTTCTTGCCTTTGCCTTTGCCCCGGCCAGTAGCACCGCAGGGAGTCTTGGGGGCCATTTCTCAAAAGCTAGGGTTTTGTTTGAAAAAGAAAACTCTTAAGGAGGAAGAAGAAGAAAAAATAGAAGTTCTCTCTCCTCACAGACGCCTATTTATAAGCTTAAGCCATGCACGTGAACCGATAAAAGCATGATGTCAGCGTCTCTTCGGGTCTCGTAAAACTGACGGCTTCATTTAAATCGAGGAGAGTATGAGCCCGCATAGCCATGCACGGAACTGCCATGCGCCCAGGACATCTACTACCCAAGCTTTTTGGTATAAAGTATTCTAAAACTTGGCAGAAAGTTCTGAAAACTTTGAAGGGGGTTTTGTAGAAGCATGAAATTTTGGACACATCCACTCCTATGCGCCCTAAAGCTCCTATGCGCCCCAAAGCACCATGCGCCCCAAGACAGGATGTTGGCATATCAGAAGACATCAAAGTAAAGAGGCACATGAAGATTAGTTCACATAAAAGTCTATTACATGTAAACTCTTTGTTACAATAAAAAGTCTACTACAAAGAAGAAGCCTAAACTACAGCTAGATGCATCACTATGATGTCTCGACATAGGCGCATCACTCTTCCTCGTCAGAGCGAATCACTTTTTAGTCAACGTGCGAGTGCTTCGGCTAATAAAGCAGTTATAGAGCAGAATATAGGTTGGCAAACAATCCCAACCAAGTGGCTCTTTCAGCCTAACAAAAATCGGGGCACGACCGCCCCGATCTTTGGATACAACATGCACCTTCATCAGCCTTCGGCCCTTCAAGCATAACAAAAATAGGGGTGCACAAAACCCAAACCCAGTAATCAACGTCATTGCACTCAATGTCGTTTCGTGAAAGGACGCTGTCAACAGCGAGCACGGACGCGAACAGCAAACTCGGCGCATCTCAGTCTTCTGAAGGAGTTCATCGCCAAAGCTTTTTCGAATGAGGAGATCCACAGCCCATAGTGCAACATCTTACTAAGGGGGAGGATCGGCCGAGTTCATTTTCATTGAGAAGTTAAGTGAAATGAGAAAAGAACTTCTATTCACGAAGCTATTTATAGGCCAAGGCAAATCAAGCCCATGAGCCAACTGACAACTTCTCTGAAGTTAGTGCAATGAATCTACATTAATAATGATGAATCTGCCACTTCAAATTCATCTAAAGTCAAAGAGTCATTAATGCCTCAAAAAGACTCGACGAAACTGACCAAAGGAGATGTGCCACGTAGCAGATGCGCTCCTCAACACCATGCACCCCATGCCGATGTGCCTAGTGATGAATGGACGGAAGCGCCCATCCAAGCTCGTCACCCATTAAAGCATTTAATGCTGGAGTGATTGAAACGACAGCAGCTCACATCTCAAATACTAAGCAATCAGAGATGCAATCATCACTCTTTTATCGATTACGGCTAGGCCCTGCCACATGGCTGACTGATCACTCGTATGCGCCTCCACAGCCATGCACCCAGAACTCTGCATGCACCTCAAAGGCCATACGTCCAGACTTGCTTTTGCTTCTAAAATCATGAGCTGAGTCTCCTTATGCACCAGATCTTAGGCGCATCCACTAAAATCAACCTGCAAATATCTTTAAGTAATGGGCACGCACCATATGTCATTGACTCAGTCCTACCTACGAATGGGTGCCAACCACCCAAGATCTCAGCAACAACCGAATCTCAATAGCTGTCATATATCAGCTCCTCCGTAGCTCAACAATGCAATTCAAACTGATTTAGCTCCAGCTACCTGGCGCATCGTCCATGTGCCCAATAAAGTCAGCCACGTAGCATCCCTACGTGCAAGTTCTCTATGCACGCACAAGCAGATCATTCTGCTGCCTATAAATAGAAGGATCATTCCTTCATTCAACCTCTCCAAGCTCGAAGCCCCACTTACTGAACAATTTTTTCAACCATTTCAGCATCCAAAGCACTTGCAAGAGTTTAAATCCTCTTTAAATCACTGCTCATTCCAAAGCAACCCAGACTTTCATAGAGTTCAAGATCGTCGTCAGATCGTCAACGGAGTCAAAGAATTACCACTGGCTCCATCGCCACAGTTTTTAGATAAAAACAAAAGTGTACTCATATGATTACATCAAAATCCTATATTGTACTTTGATCTGTTTGTAATTAAATACAAAGTTTATTTCACAACTGGTTTAATGGCAAACACTGCTGCTAACAGAAAATGCTACTGCTGCTGCTAACAACAAATGCTACTGTTGCTGCTAACACCAATGCTACTGCTGCTGCTGCCTATGTTATTGCTAGTACAGCTGCTTCTATTACTACTGCTAACATCAATGCTACTGTTGCTGCTACCTATGTTATTGCAGGTGCAATTGCTCCTACTGCGGCTGCTAGCATTGCTAGCTGCTGGTGTTTTTCATGCTGCTGTATGCTGCTACTGCTACTGCAGTTGCATTACTGCATAATTGTTGCTGCTAGATACTGCATAGCTGCTGCTACTACATGCTGGTGCAGGTGCCTACTGCAAACACTACTACATGATGCTGCTACTAAACTTACCCCTCATCTCATACACACACACACACATAGATACACCCTATACTCCTATTTGGCACATATTTCCAATTATATACCCCTATATACCTATATTTATATGTACATATATCACTCTAGTCTAAGATATCCACCATGACACCAATTTGGTATCCTATGTTACATAGGCACATTCCTCTACACATTACACATATATACATATATGTATATATACTCACACTATCCACATACATGTATATACATCACACATATGGATATACATATGCATATATTTGATCACCTATAGAACATGTATCTCATGTATCAACACACATATGGAATACAAAACTTCCTATTGATACTCTACATCAATCTATGATACACATAGTTATATGTGTACACACACACACACTAGATATATGCATCATCTATCATGGCATTTTGACAAACACTTATGGTGCACCACACTAGTATCACCATATTCCATAATACTCTTGCAAAACGCCCAAGTTACTTCTACTGAAGCTCACCAAAAAATATCTAAAATATATAAAAATGACTAATATACTAATCAAAGTCTAATTAATGCAAATCATAGCTAATAAAATATATTGTGAGAAATATGACGTGTATCACAAGTGTCGAAGAAAAAATCTCTAAAATTACTCTGTATTACAGCGTATCATGATACGGCCTACTCATATCCAATTGTGGACATGTAGCTAGTCTTACCAACTAATACAAGCCTACATAGACCTAATTTACCAAATGACAAACACTTGGTGTACCAATCTCGGATTTCTTCCAAATTGGACACAAAACTCAAAGTAACATTCACCACAGGGGTCATTAGAAGCTAATTCTTCTTCATATATGTAATCCTAATCCATGGGTGGATTCCTAAAGGTCAAATTGAATAATTAGAATATAATTAGAGAGGGATTCGATGGTTATACCTATTGGGAGATGGATTCCCAAACTCCTCCAATGAGGACACAAATAGACACAAGCTAATTCAAACTCCTCCTCCTTGATGCTCCTTGCTTTCTCCAAGCTTCTATGTCTTTATTCGATGAGAATGAGTGAGAGTGATTTGGCTATAGACTAATAGAGGAATGGATCAATTTGGGGAAGAATACATAATGGAACAAAATTGGCACAAATGAAGAGGGGAGAGAGAATGCTCCTCCTTTAAATTAGGGTCAGCTAATATACTCTCTCCATGCAATGTACAATGACAAAAATGTCCCTATTGAGTTGTCATGAAGGATGTTTAATTAGTGGGAAGCTTCTATTCCTAATGAAGGGATTAGTCTAATCTCTAATTAATAAAGGGATTGACTTACTGAGCCTAATTGTGACTAGTCTAATATGTTGGTCCAAGTGTCATGTCAAGTCCAATTGGGTCCACTAACATTAAGTGTAATAAATAGTCTAGTCCACTAACCACTAATAACTAACACCATACATAAATAGATAAATATACACAATATATAAATAATGTTAAATGACCAAATATTCCTTATCTAGAAATGGGGTAGTGACAATAACCCCTATGCCTTTATACAACAGTGAATGTATCTTGGGGTACCAAAGTACTCTGAGAAACTAGCTGGCCTATTATCGCTTCTGACATTTTCCATATAACTATTGAGAACATTGTGATTGCCTGGACTGTTTTAGTTTGGCCATAGATGAAATTTTAATGACATAATTTTTTTGAGGATAGTGTTGTCACTTTTTGTTAGTGTTTTTCGTATTTCTACAGGTATTTATTTCGTGTAATATAGCTTGTGTTTTCTTGTATCCAGTATCGATATAATATTATGTACTTTTCTTGCTAGTACATGCCTCTGATTTGGACCCATATATATTGATATTTGATTTTGTGAGAGTCTTGAGAGCAGACGAACATATTACTTGTAAGGCAGATGAACCCGTCTCTAGTTCTAACACACGACAAATCATAAATTTTGGTTTTCAACGCTCGACAATTTTCGGATGGAAATTCGACTCTCCCGAAATTTGGGACACTTCTTTGTTATCATCAAAAGAAGATAAAGTAGGAGATATAGGAGCTTTTTTCTTCGAACGTATTTCAGTGGCACGTGGTCGAAGTAATCTATTCAGATAGGTGGCCGCCAGCTTTGTTATGTTTAGGGGTACTTCACATGTCTGCTGAGGTTGGTGTGCTCTGTGCTCCAAAATCGTCGTGGGCTTTATTTTCTTTTCTTGAACTTGTCCCTTTCAATAGTTTTTCCCTCCATGACTTTCGCGAATGCAACAAAAAAATAATAGCAATTCAATATGTAGAAATAAAACACATACTACTAAATCCATGAACTTGACTGCTAAATTTTTGGTGCTTATCATAATTTGGCAATCCAGATTATAGTCAGGACTATCAAAATTTTGGCAGTCCTAAGTCAGAAACTTCTCCGCCTTTTGATAGTTCTACCAATTAGGACTAGTAAAATTTTGCCAGTCTTAACAATAATCAGGACCGTCAAAAATCTGACAGCCCTGCTTCATCTCAGATGGGACTTTGCCGATTTTTGAAGCTCAAAATCCCTAAAATTGGGTTCAAAATTTCAAAAAAAAGTCCCGTTGGAAAATCAATAACCTAAAATGTACTAAATGGTGTTTAAAATACATGAAACGAACATAAAATCTAAGAATAAAAAATATAAATCCTAGTTTTGGAAAAAAAAAATAGAAGAAGAAGAGAAAAAGAAAAGTTACCATTATTGGGAAGGAACTTTGGTGTGTGTCATCTCCAAGTAGGGTAGAAGAATAAGAGGAAGAGGGAAAAAATAGGAAGAGAAAGAGACGGATGTTGTGTTAGAGAAGAGAAAGAGAGTCGTCTTGCCCCCATAACAAATATTGTTTTAGCCCTTAATAAATTTCTAACTTATGTGTGTTGTCTCTTAGTTTATGATACCACTAAATAAGGCTGTTGTGCCTTTAGTAAGACCGTTTGACAATATCTTTTGATATCATCACAAATGGATGATTGCCATATCCTTCTTGAAGGCCTTGCAATATGACCGCCATACTATCCATGATGGCAAATAAAAAGAGTATTATCCATGATGGCAAATAAAATACTCTTTCAGGAAAGTTTGATGCCAAAATCATCTAGGCCCCTCAAAATACAATATTTCCAGTAAACCCATAGCAAAAGAGAAAGGCAATCACCTTTCTATTTGGGTGAATGGCTTGTGATGCCATTGGGTGGTCAAATCTTATTAAGGCACATGATCACAGTCCAATATCACACCTCTAGACCAACTCTGCTTCGGGTCACACCGTGTTCGCAACAAAAAGTATCAGAGCCCACGATTACGGGACTGGTTTGAACGAATCTATTTGGTTCAAGACAGAAGGTGTTGAACTTTCATGCATATACATGAAGATATGGTCTCTCTTCTCAAGGTAGAGTTATCAGCAAATACAACTATGTGGATTGGCTTCAAAGGTGGGTTTGATGCATCCAAGGTGGAGCAAGAAGCTGTGGTTGACACATATTGGTGGTATGGATGAATATATCAATTTAGTTCTGTGTTGAACGGATCGGGATGACAATATGTTGGATCTCCTGGAACTTCGGCTGGCGGGATTGAACAAAGGTAGCATGGGTGCTAAGGTTGTTCGGCTGGCGGAAACGAGCAAATGTAGCAGGGGTTCTTAGATTGTTTGGCTAGCGGGAACAAACAAAGGTAACAGGGATGCTAAGGTTTTTGGCTAGCAAAAATGAGCTAAGGTGGAGATTGTTAGATTGTATCTTTTTTCAATTGAGCCCTCAAAAGGGGGTGACAATGGAGTTAGAAATTTAGTCCCACATGGGGTAGGAGGTGGGATCATGGGATATAGATAATTGGAATTAGTTCAGTCCTTACATGAGAATTCCTTTTTAAGACATATAGGCTCAGTCCAATATCGTACCTCATGGGCCAACTCTGATTTTCGAGTCACACCGCATTCCCAGCATTTGGGTAGTCAAATGCGCCTAGCACATTTATGTGTGTAACATATTCAACATTCAAAGTAAGTGCTTGAAACTCTGAGAGAGCACAAGTATTTGTTATAAAGCAGTATAAATGAAGTATATACAGTACCATTGTGGACGTCAATCTAATGATATTTTCTCACCACTAAGACTCTTAAAAAGCTTTGTAGATCATATCAATGGAGTTCTTCATCCATAGATCACAAAAACTCCTTGACCCTGTCACTTTCCTATATTCTCGATAACACGAACACACATGAGAGGGGTGGGGATAACTCCTAGAATGCCACTCCAATCGCCATGTTAGATCTACATTGAGGTAGGTATAAATTATGGCATTTTTTGGTAGAAAAAGTGCATAACTTTTGAAGAAGATAAGAGGGATATTTATATTTCACCAAGGGATATATAACCCTAAATCCCTAAATGCTTACTTTGTTTACCATATTAGGGTTTAAATAAAGCAGCGAGGTTGATACAAAAACTGCATAAATATTCATTGTAATCTCTTTGGAAATTTCTTTTATCAATATATATTACTCGCTTCTTCATCCTAAAGGCAGGCTCTCTTCGTATAACAGCCTCCTCAACAAAGTGAGTAGCCTCCTGAAAGGTTGGAAGTCTAAAACTCTCTCACATGCTGGGAGAGATGTTCTTATACAATCAACGTTGGGGTCCATTCCCGTCTACTCGATGTCTACATATAAGATCCCCTCTACTATTTGTCGCAAACTGGGGCAGATGTCTCGATCTTTCTGGTGGGGTCACGAAGTGGGGGACACGAAATTACAGTTCACTGCTTGGAGTAATTTCACCAAGCCAAAATGGGATGGGGGACTCGGTTTCAGAGATCCCAAGTGGGTGAATGATTCGCTGGTAGGCAAACTTGTCTGGAGATTCTTGGCAGATCCACACCAGTTGTGGGCTAGAATGTTGAGGGGTGTCTATCTGCAAAACAGATCCTTTTGGCTGGAACCCAGGCGCAAACGTGCTTCCCTGACATGGTCGAGTATGCTAAATGCCCGTCGCTTCTTGGATGGTAATCTCTGTTGGAAGGTTAGAGGAGGGTGGTTTGACTTAGCCACTGAACCATGGGTCCCTGGCATCCTTGGATACCATATGTCCCCTTCTGTTACCTCTCCGTATGGGCCTAAACTTGTTAGGGACCTGATGGATCCATTAACTAGAGTATGGAATCGACCGCTCATTGATTCCCTATTCTCCCCCATGGAAGCCAAGGCGATCACCGGTATCAGCTTCTGTGAAGGAGACGACCAGGATAGGCTGATATGGACTAGGGTCAAGTCGGGGAAGTTCTTCTCTAAATCTCTATACGAGAACATCCGTATTCAATCCCCCGGAAACTCTGAACAATCTACTTCTCAAATCAAATGGGAAGTGCTCTGGAGATTGAAAGGAATTGCTCCAAGGATTAAAATATTCATATGGCGACTCTTGAATAGTGCTCTTCCCCTGTTTTCGTCCATTCATAAAAGGGTCCCCTCTGTCACGCCCCGATCCCGGAGGATCAAAAACCAGCCACTGGGCGTGATGCCGTACAAGTCTAGATTGCACTTGTACAAGGTAAAACCATTACAGTTCCTGGTAATTCTCAGAAAATATCGACAATGCAGCAAAACCAAGCAGATAAATTGAAGTCACACAATTTATAAAGAAATGTATCTCTTTATTGATAATCAGAATGGATTACAAGACTTGTAGCGGAATACAGAGTTTACAACTGATTACAAGGCTCTTAAATAGCCAACTGAATGTATACACTTGCCCTTCAGGCTACAACTGAATATATACCGACTTCTTTATAATGAACTTGCCAATATGGCTACAATCTCACTGGTACAACTGAGTTCCACTGTTCCATACATTATGTCCCGTATAGCAGAAGACATCATCTTGAAAGAAGAGCTTCTGCACACCCATCCGATTCATCGATGCCAAGCACTGATTCACAGGATTTCTCCCAAGCAAACACCTGTAATATTGCCCACAACGTGGGTCAGTACATCATCAATGTACTGGCGAGCGGTGCTGGCCCAACTCACCTAAGAAGACAGCACTAAGTAATCATGTTATAGCACATTATTAACAATGGTCTTTCTCGTTGCCTTAGGGTCAATTTTATGTTATAGCCGACAAGAAGTAAAGCATGCAAATCTCATAGCCAACATAATTTAAAACATGCAGTTATCACCCTTTGGTGATTCTTACCCACGGTCGTGTAGCCATCCCTGTACATTTATAATACTTACTCTGCCTACACAAGACATTGTTAGGAACAATATCATGATTCAATATAAATATCACCGTTCAGGTGATTCTTACCAACAGTCGACATCCTTCCCTATATTTGAGTAATAACTTACTCTGCCTGCATAAGACATCATTAGCATTGGACCTATCTATATGAAGGTCACTGGCGACACGCCATCTTGGATCATCTTCTGGTGAACGGCTAACTCCAAATGGGGTACGAATCCATGGGAGGTTTCCGAAACACCGTGCTACTACTTCAGCACCATAGAATTTCATCGTCCTTTCAGTGGGCGGTAGCAAGCCCCCACTGCAAGTCCTGTAATCCCGATGTCAGTACATCGACACCATCCTTGTTCCCCCTAGGACGAACCGGATTCCATGGCCCGGGAAATACCGTTCGAGGAACTACACCTTGTCGACAAGTTGTCCATGACCATGCAACTATATGCAACTTATCTAAGAAGAAAACATATAATGCATGATAAGAAAAACTAAGCAAAACCATCATTCTTATTCATATTGCCATCTTGCCATCTAGCCATCTTGCCTTGAGCCAATGCTCACATTATCATCTGCCCATCCAGGGTCTTAGTGAAATCAACATTCTACATCGGCACAGGATAATAGAATGTTGCTTCCTAATCTCTTTGCCATATCTTTGATATCATACATCTTTCCAACCAACTCAGTGTACTTACCGCCCAATTTCTGGGACTTAGCACCTGTTTTAGCATGCATTCATTCAAATACAATTCAAGCATACTCACTGCCCAGTTCTTGGGTCTTAACATCTGTTTTTCCATCTATTCATTGAGCCAAAGCTCGATATACTCACTGCCCAAGTATTTGGGACTTTGCCTTCACCTGTCATGTAATTCATCGCAACAGTGTACAAGCATACAATTCATCTAGCCACAACAGTTTACGTTCAGGTGATTATTATCTTTTATTATCTTTCCAAATTCCATACAAGGTGTTATTAAGCAACACAATAAGAAACATAGCACACTATCCTTTATTTTAAGCGTGAAGCTAAAGGATCTTTGAAGGATTCAACACTACTCACATTCATAGGACGATTTCCGCCACGATCGCATAGTCTTCCAAGCGATCCTTCGCATATTCCCAAGTCCAACAAGGCTTCATCGAACCAACCATCTATCATAAGGCATCTTGCGGGTCGGGGCACTACAATATATACCACCCAGAAAAAGTTTCGTCCTCGAAACTTAAAACAAAACTCATCCCCAAAACTTCAACCAACTTTTCATGAAACTTATCAACGATCAACTTACACCATTTAATATTTCTCCGTAATCTCTCGATTGATTTCAAGTAATGTACCGTCTCGTTATAACATCCCAATTGATTCAAAACAGTTTACCATCTTTGATCTTTCCTCCGATACTCGTGCAAATCCTTAGCACATGATAGTCCTCCCCGTGGCTTCGTTTGAATTCAGCATACCACTTAGTTGGAATTATGCACATATTTTAGGCGTCCCCGAAATACATGTACTTCAGCCAAGTTCAGCGATAGAGAAAACGAACGAGCTACGGTGTAACTTCCTTTCCGAACATCAGTAATTCTTTTCGAGCATCTCGTATAATCCCACTTGTTTATTCAATACTCCAACCAATTGATAACACATTAGATGTTGCCAATTCAAATCAAGACATTTTCCTCAACCGATCCAACATTTCTAAAATATTCAGATTTAGATGTATCAAGTATTCCTTTCAAGTTCATTGTCATCCATGCCACCAAAGTTGATAAATCCTATTGCCACATTTCATTTCGATACCCCGATTCTCGTCGATCAAATCTTGTACTCATCATCATTCGCATTCATACACTTTGTTTTGAAACTTGTAAATTTCTCGATCATGATCCATCCATCAAATTGTACCATCATCCCACTCTAGTAACATTTCTCGTTGTACTCAAATATTTCTTCATATTGATCAAGCCAATATATTATCCTTTCGCACAAGCAACTCTTATATTCTAGCAACATTAATCCTGAGGGTCATTCCTATTCACATTCGCTCTCGCCGATCTCGGATACATGCACTATCCAATTCCGTCGTACACTTATCCTCGATTTTGATCCGACCAATAAAATTATTCCTACTATCTCAAAGCACCACCAACAATTTTCGCACCTCAATATTAATCAGTCCAATCCAACCAGCTTTAGCAATTCCAAACATTTCAACAAAGGCAACCAAGTTCCGAAACTAACATGATCCGTCATCCCATCCAACATTATAACATCAAATTTCCCAAATATTCATTCCATTCCGATGCCTACCTTCCAACACATCTTACTCATTCCGACTATACTCACGCAACATCAATAGGGACATCCTACGGTTTTCCAACAGTCAACTTAGCATACAGTCAAGTCTCTACGGTCAGCTAATCTAAGCTAAACCAGACATTCAGCTAACACATATGAGATGGATAGCTATCAGGGACATACTTATCTCTTATCTTAGAGGCAACCAATTCTTATCATAGGACAACTCTATGGTCTGACCAACTTAGGGACATGGGACACCACCTCAAATCTTATGAACTTATTTCCAACACGGACAACTGAAGAACATAGCGAACCAATCTGAAACTTAAGCAACCAACCAACATTCTAGGCAACCAATCGACACTCTAGTTAACCAACCGACATCTAGGCAACCAACAGACAATCTAGGCATCTAGCCAACAATCTAGGCAACCAGTCGACACTCTAGGGTCAAGTCTTTCTACCCGTGCTCATACTCGGGTCATACCCAACGAAGTCTCATTCTAGACTTACCCACAACCGACCAAATCTATCCAACAATTCTATCCCACAACTCTATGGGTTAAATCTCGAAGCTATCATATAAAACTTATCAATCGAATATCCAAACTTTTAATTTCCACTTGCATAGACATAGCATCTATTTGATCCAATCCGACTTGCATCCTCATATCATACTCAAATTGTCTATTCCATCGGTCAACTATTCCGAGTCATCATCCAATATTACTATCTCAATAGTTTATCACTTACGATCTCTTCCTACGTTCTCTTCGCGACATTCGTTGCCCACATTCTAGATCATCGATACGGTCTGTACTCCTTAACCAACAAATAAGGCAACTACATAATCGTATTTCTTTCGAGGCATCATTTATAAATTTTCTAGCACCAATACGGTCATCTATTAGCAATTCACGTTAACCATTAATATTAGTTTTGTATCACCTCCTTGTGATTCCATAAGAAGATTTACTATTCATGCACCGATCCAATCTCTATAGCACAAATCATCTAGCATTCGTATATCGGTCATCTTATCGAATATGACATAACTTAATTAGCTAAGTCATAATCCCACAATTCTATATTCTACCAAACTTGTTATTCATGCGACAACATCACCTACCGACATGGTCTATTACATATCGCTACACCTCGATACTTATTTGTATCCCAGCCATTCGACTATCATAAAGAACATCTACTCTTTCCTGCATCCAGGGACAAGTACTCATTCTTTATGCCTCAAAATAGTCAAGGGTCATAACTTGTTAATTCGGGACATCAATTTCTTTCAAGCACACTGCACCACGTGCTAAGATCATCTATTTCTCAATCCCATTCTCAATCTTTTCGGTCGTTGATGCAACTCTCTCTACATCATCTAAATTATTCGTAACATCCCGATAAGCATCTAACATCACCATCAATTTCGTCGATATCCAACATGTAATTTCTTTCACTCAATTCCAATATCGTTCAATATTCGGTCCATAGTTATTCCCGCAAAAAAAAAATTGATAGCAACATCACAGCAACATTACTAAGCCTACAATCCTTTTACCCAACTGATCCAAGTCTTCGCCTGAATCTGAAATTCGTTTCATTCCCAACCAAGGCATTCATTTCATATTCTCAATTCTCTTATTACCCAACTTAATGCTAACCGACAAGGTCTAGCGATGGTTCATCTGAACACATCAAAATCTCACAACGGGTCATCCAACTTAACAATCAAGGAATACGCCTAGCCGACATGTATCAATCGTAAGTTCAGCTACGATTCGATACCATCCAATACCTTATAGGTAAAGCAATCACAAAATCATAAACACATCAAGGGTCAAGGAACATCTTATCACGACGAGGGTATATGTAATATACCACCCAGAGCTCAAGCCATTCCGACACAATATTTTCTCGCATCAAACCAACGTCCAACATGGACAATCCATCCCGCAGTGGTTATGCTGACCACAAATAACCGACTCATGATTCTGTCGATTCCCATTCACTGAAATCTATACACATTCTGTTCCAACATGCCAAGCCATCATCTACGATCGACTGCTGCATAACAATCGACTCAAAGAATCCCACACATAAGACATCCAGCATACATCACAAACTTATTATCACATCGCATCATTGTTATTCTTTTGGTATCTTTTAGAAATTCAACAAAGCACACATATCACAGCCCACATATTTAGACTTATTGTATGGAACACCCAGTGAGAGGTTAGAATGATCAATGGACTTTCAATCAAGGGAACAACATAGAATAGTTTGGAAGCAATACGGAATAATCGTAGAAGCACTATGAGTCATCATAGAGGCAACTTTGATTTCATCGCGGAAGCAACTTTGAGTATTCGCGGAAGCAACTTTGATTCACCGCGGAAGCAACTTTGAATAATCGTGGAAGCAATCTTTGAATCATCGCGGAAGCAACTTTGAATAATCGTGGAAGCAATCTTTGAATCATCGCGGAAGCAGCTTAGAATCATCTTAGTAGCAACATTGATTTGAAACAAATCGGTAAGAATCCAATGACGTAAAGCTGTGCTCTGATACCATTATGTCACGCCCCAATCCCGGAGGATCAAAAACTAGCCACTGGACGTGATGCCGTACAAGTCTAGATTGCACTTGTACAAGGCAAAACCATTACAGTTCCTGGTAATTCTCAGAAAACATTGACAACGCAGCGAAACCAAGCAGATAAATTGAAGTCACACAATTTATAAAGAAATGTATCTCTTTATTGATAATCAGAATGGATTACAAGACTTGCAGCGGAATACAAAGTTTATAACTGATTATAAGGCTCTTAAATAGCCAACTGAATATATATACTTGCCCTTCAGGCTACAACTGAATATATACCGACTTCTTTACAATGAACTTGCCAATCTGGCTACAATCTCACTGGTACAACTGAGTTCCACTGTTCCATATATTATGTCCCGTATAGCAGAAGACATCATCTTGAAAGAAGAGCTTCTGCACACCCATCCGATTCATCGATGCCAAGTACTGATTCACAGGATTTCCCCCAAGCAAACACCTGTAATATTGCCCACAATGTGGGTCAGTACATCATCAATGTACTGGCAAGCGGTGCTGGCCCAACTCACCTAAGAAGACAGCACTAAGTAATCATGTTATAGCACATTATTAACAATGGTCTTTCTCGTTGCCTTAGGGTCAATTTCATGTTATAGCCGACAAGAAGTAAAGCATGCAAATCTCATAGCCAACATAATTTAAAACATGCAGTTATCACCCTTTGGTGATTCTTACCCACGGTCGTGTAGCCATCCCTGTACATTTATAATACTTACTCTGCCTGCACAAGACATTTTTAGGAACAATATCATGATTCAATATAAATATCACCGTTCAGGTAATTCTTACCAATAGCCGACATCCTTTCCTGTATTTGAGTAATAACTTACTCTGCCTGCATAAGACATCATTAGCATTGGACCTATCTATATGAAGGTCACTGGCAACATGCCATCTTGGATCATCTTCTGGTGAACGGCTAACTCCAAATGGGGTGCGAATCCATGGGAGGTTTCTGAAACACCGTGCTACTACTTCAGCACCATGGGATTTCAGCATCCTTTCAGTGGGCGGTAGCAAGCCCCCACTGCAAGTCCTGCAATCCCGATGTCAGTACATCGACACCATCCTTGTTCCCCCTAGGACGATGGCCCAGGAAATACCGTTCGAGGAACTACACCTTGTCGACAAGTTGTCCATGACCATGCAACTATATGCAACTTATCTAAGAAGAAAACATATAATGCATGATAAGAAAAACTAAGCAAAACCATCATTCTTATTCATATTGCCATCTAGCCATCTTGCCTTGAGCCAATGCTCACATTATCATCTGCCCATCCAGGGTCTTAGTGAAATCAACATTCTATATCGGCACAGGATAATAGAATGTTGTTTCCCAATCTCCTTGCCACATCTTTGATATCATACATCTTTCCAACCAACTCAGTGTACTTACCGTCCAATTCCTGGGACTTAGCACCTGTTTTAGCATGCATTCATTTAAATACAATTCAAGCATACTCACTGCCCAGTTCTTGGGTCTTAACATCTGTTTTGCCATCTATTCATTGAGCCAAAGCTCGATATACTCACTGCCCAAGTATTTGGGACTTTGCCTTCACCTGTCATGTAATTCATCGCAACAGCGTACAAGCATACAATTCATCTAGCCACAACAGTTTACGTTCAGGTGATTATTATCTTTCATTATCTTTCCAAATTCCATACAAGGTGTTATTAAGCAACACAATAAGAAATATAGCACACTATCCTTTATTTTAAGCGTGAAGCTAAAGGATCTTTGAAGGGTTCAACACTACTCACATTCATAGGACGATTCCCGCCATGATCGCATAGTCTTCCAAGCGATCATTCGCATATTCCCAAGTCCAACAAGGCTTCATCGAACCAACCATCTATCATAAGGCATCTTGCGGGTCGGGGCACTACACCCTCTATCAACCCTTCATGCCCCTTCTGTCTCCTTCAAGAGGAAGAGGAAGATCACATTTTCCTTTATTGCAATGTCGCTAAGGAGGTTTGGTTCATCAGTCTTATTATTCTGCGGATAGACTCTCAAAGCCGCGTCAGGTCTTTATTGATTCACTGGTTGAATGATGTGAATGCGCACGAAGTGTTTCGGTGGGGTGCGACTATTTTATGGACAATATGGAAGGCCGGGGGTGATTGTATCTTTCGACATATAAAGCCTAATACCCAGCGTATAGCTCACTCGGCAGCAAACTTTCTCAACTCCTATACGAATGGGGAAGAGGACAGATTGAAGGAGCTCCATGAATGTCGCAACAGTGTTCTTATGCCTGTATCATGGTCTCCTCCAACGGAGGGCTCCCTTAAGATAAATGTGGATGGGTCTACATCTCAATCATCTATTGCGGCGGCTGCTATTGTTAGGGATTCGAATGGGACATTCCTGGGTGCCAGAACTGACTACAGCACTATCAACCACGTTTCTGACATCAACTTGCAATCAGAACTACTAGCGGTTCATACTAGAGTTCGCCTCGCCCAGGAGTTTAATGCGAGGGAGATTGTCATTGAAGGGGACTCATTATTAGTCAACAGAATACTCAAAGGGGACTCATCTCTAATCCCTTGGAAGCTATCATACATGGTCTTGCTCATCCGTAAGGATATCCAATTATGTAGTAATCTCTCTTTCATGTTCGTGCGTAGAACTGGAAACCAAGTAGCACACACCTTAGCTAGTAGTTACGCCTTGCAGGAAAAGGCTTCTTCAATTTTTGTTGATCCTCCTGAATGTATTATTCAATGGTTAGCTGGTGACCGCCTTTTGGCGGGAATTAATGAATAAATTGATCTAGTTCCTCACAAAAAAAAAACATATATTACTCGCTCGAGTATAGGCCAAACACGGATAGAAGCCCATGAAGAAGTTTAGATGGCTCGAGCCTGAGCCTCCGAGCCTAGCCCTCGACATATAGGTCACCAATTACTAACCCATTTTATATGTCTAACCTAGTAACTCATATATTATATAACCCATTAATATTATATATAATAACTCTTCAATCTATATTTAGAGAGGCAGAAAATTGAAAATGACTCAGAAAATAAGCCGTCTAAGCGGTATTTATATCCTTCATCAATTAATAATTTTTAAAAAAAAAATTTGAAATTCCACACACACACAATTGGACTAATTACATCTAAACTAATTACATTAGTATTACCAGTATGAGTGTATGCACTCATACCGTCATATGATCATTACTATTTGCAATATATATATGTTTCTGTATTTCTGCAAAGTTATTATCCCATACGTAATATCTATATATTTCTTTATTATCTATGTAAATTTTTTTGCAAAAAAATCAAAAAAAATTCTAACTACTGCGTATGTGTCTCCTCGCATAGTTAAGAAAAAATTCTAAAATTCTTCTAACTACCTAAACATATAACAAATCCTAAAAATATTATCTTCAAAAAAATAAATCCTAAAAATATTCAATATTCAAATTATATTTGAACTAATTACTTAGTATTATCTAACTACTACGTATGTCCCCATGTAGTTAAAAAAATTTCTATAATCATTCTAGCTGCCTGAACAAATATTCAAACTCATATAGAAATCTATAACAAATTATAAAATATATTAAATATTCAAATTATATTTAAACTAACTAATGCTATTATCTCACTAAACACGTACGTATCCAAATTTTGAAAATTTATATCTATAACAAACCATAATTAACATACATTCGAATCAAATTTAAATTATGTTAATACTAAATATTTTCTCTCTTTTTTGTGCTTACAACGCACATAAAGGTGACTGGTATATATAAGCGGCTTCAAAACGACTCAAGAAAATGTGTCGTGTAAGCCGTATGTATATCCTATAATTTCAATACGAATTAACTTTTAATTATAATTAGAAATTAGTCTAAATGAGCCATCACAATTAACACTTAAGAGAGAAAAGTTATAACTAATAGCCTAACGACCTTATATTATCTAACTATCTACAAATATATTTATAACAAATTATAATTAAAATATAAACATATATAACAAATCTTGATTCAAATGTTTTTAATATTTAAACTATTTTTTGACAATATCAGAGAAAACAATTATTTTACGTGCAATACATGTGAATTTACTAGTATATACAAGAGTCGGTTAAATAAAGAGAAAATCATGTACTGTAACCGACACGTAAAATTATTTAGAAAGCATAGCTGAACCGACCAAGTTCTAGGTTAATCATGAACACCTGTAGTTCATACCAAAAAGCAACACATGTTCCACTTATTACCTAATCTCGTGTGCATTGCACTATATCTCGTATCAGTACATTGTTTTAATGTATATGTGGAATTTTTAGAAATAATTCTCACAAAATATAAAGATTGAGCAAGTATATAAATTTATGTACAAGTCATTTTGTTGCAATGTTTTAAAAATCGTACCGGGCTGGCCGGTTGAACTGGACCCATGAACCAGTAGCTTTTTTGGGCTTTTAATTCTGACCAACTGTTTTGACCCCGAATTTTGACTTGTTTTAATTGGACTTCACATGCAATCAAGGTTAATAAATTTGCTTCTTGATTGATTCCACTATGGTAAACACGCATAACTTCTAAGCAATGTTTTAAAAATCGGACCGACGATTGAACTGATTTTTTTTGTATAGGTTGGATCGGGGTTCAACCGGAGTTCAACTAGACTTTGTTTGGTTTGGTTCAAATAGATAACATATCCATATTTACTTCTCGGGTTGGTTCTTAGCATGTTTGGTTTGGTTTAATTTACAACTATAAGGTCTCTGAAAACCAAATCAAGAACCAAATGGTCCAAATCTCACATAATAAATTTTTTTGAGTTTTTTTTTAATTAAAAAAAATCAAACTTTCCGGTTCAATTGCGAACCGGTTCGGACGGTTCACTGGTTAAACCCGGTTCTGGAAAAAAAATCGACGGTTCTTCAAAAAATTTCGGTTCACATCAGATCGGACCGAAATTTTTGTCAAAACCGGTCGGACCACCGGTCTGATTTGGCTCTGACAACACTGCTTCTATATATATATATATATATATTTTTTTTTTTTTGCTTTTATATATATATATATATATATATATATATATATATATATATATATATATATATTTGTGTACTATGGAGAACTGGTCGAGGGTAAGTCCGACAAAACTTTGAGTTTGGACAACCTTTTATGTCCAACGTGACCTGCAAGAGGTGGGTCGTAGGTGACCCCCAAGGACCATCCCACGACCCCTCCCCCCTTCTATTTTTTAAAACATTGATTGTGTTGTTATTGTTAAGATATTGCCAATAGATCATGCCCACTTAACCTGACCCGAACATCTGTCTCTCTGCAACAACGGTAAACAAAAAACGCTTTCCTCGTTGCTAGAAAATTTCCCTGTCGTGCATCAAACAAATGGATGCCATCTTCTCTTTTCTTCCTCAGGACCATTACAAAATGCATGAAGAAAGGAGAAGAGGAGGAAGAATATTAAGAAGAGAGTGATAGAATTATAATGGGTCTGGCAGAGCTTAGAATGTCCGAGAATGGTGGCATTGAAGGAGGAGGAGGAGGAGGTCCTCCTCGGAGGATGCAAACGAGCGAGAGCACAAGGAATAAGTACGTCTTCGCGTGCGCCGTGTTCGCGTCCCTCAACTCCGTTCTCCTCGGCTATGGTAATTTCCTGTTAATTAAAACATTTTTCTTTGGTTTTGTTGTTTGATGAATCATAAGAATATCCATAACTTACAAAATGATAATCTTCGTGAATGTATCATAGTAATATGTGGGTTCGAGTCCCAGAAAAAGTCTCTCTATCGTATAAAACGTTTTGGAATAGAATTAATTGGAATATACTTAAAATCCCTAAGTTAAATTATTATGTAGATGAAGAGAATAGACAATAGTAGACCGGAGCTGGAATCCTGGTTTGGGTCAAGGCAAACATGATCATGGTAAATTTTTTAGAAATTATTTCTAGGGTTTCATAACAGAGATAAGATGTAAAAAAAAATTCTTAAGTTTAATTTGATATCCTCAACTATTCAAAATTTTCAATTTGATATCATAAACTTTAATTTTATACCAATCACTAATTTCAACTATTGAATATTTTTCAAGTTGATATTCTGCATCAGTTATGGATTAATCTTTATGTTTCAACAAAAATAAATAATATATTTTTACCAAATTATTCCTCCCCTTCCCTCTCATGATATTTGAATTGACCACGAATAAGGAGGGTATTTTTGTTATATAAGATTTTTCGTTACACCGTTAGGATATTAAGTTGTACAATTATAATTAAAGTATTAAGTTATCTAATATTATAATTTAGGATATCAAGTTGAAAAAATTGATGAGTTGAGCATTTTAAGTTAAAAAAAACCTAGAATAATTGAGGGTATTAAGTTATATATATATATATATATATATATATATATATATATATATATATATATATATATATATATATATAATTTTTTGAAAGAAGATAATTGTGGCGAACGATCCCACCGGAAATCGATCTCCTGACCACTCGGGCCACATGCATCTCACTTAACCACTAGGCTAGAGGTCATTTGCAGTTTTATATATATATATATATATATATATATATATATATATATATATATATATATATATATATATATATATAGAGACACGCACACACATTTTTTTAATACAATAACGACATCATTATCTTTTTTGAGTAAAACAAGCATAAAAAACATTAATACTATTGTTGATGTCATATTTAGCAATGTCAAGTATTTTTTTTAACTAAATTATCAACTATTGAACAAATCGTTGAGAATGATAACTCAATGGCATTGTTTCATTGATGAGTGATGTAAGTACATTTTTATAGGAGGGGTTAGCCTCCCTCTTTAGACCCTGTACAATATTTGGTTTTGGTTTTGGACCGAGAGCTAGGGATCGAAGTCCAAACTTGGCACGAGTTTGACACGAAAAAATGATATATGTGCCGGTCTATTCGAATAAACTTGAGCCCGGACTGACCCGTCTCAGTATACTATGACGTGTCGGGTCTCATTTTCAGTCCATAAGAGAGATCCGACTTGATCCGAAGTCCGAATCTACCCTGATTCGAAGTCCGGCCCGATCCGATCCAAAACCAGAAACAGAAAAAGAAAAAGAAAAGATAGATGAAAAACCTTCTTTCATTCCAGTAACTTTGTCACTAGAAGCAGAATGGAACAACCAATAAGATGCCATACTTCTATTACCTAAATAAAGTCAAAAAGATAATTATCTAGAGATCCATGTTATGATACAAATTGGCATTCAATGTTGCAAGCCCGATCATCCTTAAACTTGTGGAATTTTAAAAGAATATTTTAGCAAATGTCTCTATTCAAAATATAGAAACTATTATATATTCTAACTTTTTAAAAAAAATTAGCAAATGCTCCATTCCCTTGTATGGAATAAGTAAAATTTTAAGATATACTCTCACTATTTAACCAAAAAATTGGTTGATTTACAAAGGAATGAGAATTTTTGTTAGTTTTTTAAAATAGTGAAGGTATATGTTAGTTTCTATGTTTTAAATATGGACATTTGATAAAATATTCCTATTTTAAAACATGTGAAGTAGAATAAACACAAATAAAACAATATGATTTGCCTTTCAGGAAAGCAAAATAGTTAGTCAGATGGCTAATAACGTGGGATAGATCAAGTACAACAACAAAGCCTTTTTTCAAATAGGTTGCTTATGGGCATGCTATTAAGTGTAATTGGAACTTGGAAGCTTTGATGATGTTTGAATCAGCAAAACAATACAGTAAGGACCATGAAACATCACCAAAAGGCAGCATAACTTGCAGCTGGTTTCGGTAAACATTGAAGCCATGATGTTTGAACTCCATGAAACCATGAAACATTGAAGCCATGATGTTTGAATTCCATGAAACCAAGAAACATTGAAGCCATTGTTTGAATTCCAAGCCCGGCCCGGTTCGGCCCGGTCCGAATCCCACCGAACCGTGGGCTACGTGCCGGACTGGGCTCATATCTCCACCCTTAGGTCTGGCACGTTATAGTTCATTATAGTTCATGGGACTAAGAGGCCCAGCCCACCCTAATTCGGGTTGGTTCGGCCTGACTTACTTGACAACTGAGATCAAACTGAACCGAACCGAATAAGAGATTTGGTTCGGTTTGGAAAAAAATTGGTGAGAAAAAAAATTGTTTCGGTTTTGGCTTTCTATTTCGGTCCAAAGTCAAATAAAACTTATACAATTATTAAATATCTTCAATTTTACGCATGTATTATGATAAAAATGTGTATATTTTGAAAACAACAATTCTATGTATGTATTTTAAAGTTCAATTTTGATAATTTAACAATCAGTCCAATTTTAGGTCCACCTCTAAAATACAACAAATATATGTATAAAAATTATAATTTTTAATATAATGTAACTACAATTTTAACTTTGGATCCGACCAATTGAACAATAAAAATAGTCCAATTGAACAAACCGATAAAGCGGATTAATTATCGGTTCGGTTCGATTTCGGTTATGACTAATTTCCGATCGGTTTCAGTTTTAAATTTTTAGAATTTCGGTATATTGATTTTTGACTATTTTCATTTGGTTGAAAACGAAAAACTGAATGCTCACCCATACAAAGAAATCTCAAGCTGGAGCATCTATATCACACATGTCCAACTTGATACATGAATTTGAGATATTATAAACAAATCAATGATCTAATCTTTGGAAGGATTAAATGGAGTCTAAACCTATTTTCTCATAAATGCATTAGGAATGAAAATATATTGTCGCTAGGGTGAGCATTCCATTCATTCGATTTCAACCGAATCGAAATAGTCAAAATCGAATAATCAAAATTTAAAAAAGCAAAAACCGAAATGAACCGGTAAGCAAATCATTTATTCGGTTTCTTCGATTGGGCTATTTTTTTTTAATGGATCGAACCCAAAGTTGAATTGTGGTTAAACTATATTAAAAATTCTAATTGTTATTCATTTGTTTGTTGTATTTCACAGTTTGGCCCAAATTTGACTAGTCATTCAATTATCAAAGTTGGACTTTAAAACCAAGGTTCGCAGTATAGATATCAATATTGGACTCTTCCTGTGAATATCGGGACCGGTGGTATAGACAGTATCGATAGTTTCGGATCAGAGTATCAGATTAATTTTTTGGTATTAGAAAGCAAATAATTATAAATTTAAAAAATTAGAATTTTCTTTTATATATCTGGGCATAATGTTAATATTTTTCAATAGTTTTAGAATTGAATAAAATAATAGTTACCCTTACTGATTGGTTTACATGCGATAAATATTTTTTTTTTTCATTTACTCCTTTACAACCCTACTATGCTTTTACACCCTCGTTGATTTTTTTGTCAATTTTTTCTACCGAATTGACTGTAAAAGATGCACAAAAAGTTTGTATCTGTCGGTATCAAACAATATCTGCAGAGATCGAAATCGGGTCGAGACATGCCAAATTATATCGGTATCGAACGTATTGAATCGTTATCGGCCGATACTGGAAACTATGTTTAAAACATATACATAGAACTGTCGTTTTCAAAATATACAACAAAAAAAAACACATTTTGAACCAAAAACTATACATAAAATTGCAGGTATTTAATAATTGCATAATTCTTATTCGGTTTATAGTTTCGACTTTTAGACTAAAACTGAAAGCCAAAACTGAAATCGAAACAAAACAAGGAATTTTACTATTTCAAAATCGAAACCGAACCGATTTTTTTTCCAAATTGAACCGAATCTCTTATTCGGTTTGGTTCGATTCTCGATCCAAAACATGAACAATGCTTACCCCTACTTGTGGCTCTTTGTTTTCTCAAGAAGTAAGTTTCACGAGACCCAACGAGTTGGGGGTTCTAGCGTCGATTTGAAGTTTGGAAGGATAGTATGGGCATCATGAAGCATCGACGGGAGTTATAACGAAAATGACAAAAGATCGATGGTTGAATCTGGGCTAAAACTAAGCCAAAACAACAGTGGAGTATATCGAAAATATATGAAAATTTTGGCAGTTCGTTCCAGAACCTAATATTATGGTTCTGGCGGTGCACCATGGCATATTGCCAGTTGCGAACTTGTTCAGATGTAGGCCCAAAAGTTATCATGTTTTGTTTGTGTGATCAAATCTAGACGGCCATGATTACTGCTAGAGTTATTTTAGGGTTTTTCTATACCCTAAATTAGGTTTCTTAACCTATTTAAGTTGGTTGAGAGAAGTTGCCAACAAGAAGCTCAAGGGAGATTTGAGGGTACTAGTCCACATTAATCTAAGAAAAAGTCTGTACTTTGTTCTGAGGACTCGTCTTTCGAGATAGTCTAAAGAGAAGATTTATTCGGGGAGTCATTTTCATCGTTCAGGGAGATCATCACATGGTGGGCTAGTGATTTCCTTGCAATCTTCTTCTTTCTTGAGATTGGTGAGGGGTTGAACTTTGGGACAAAGAGTTCAACAAATTTGTAATCAATATTGTATTTTGAGATATATAGATTGGGATTTGTGCATGTGACATAGTCATCGAACATATACGTTGTTTGGTTTATTTTGGTGCTTGCATGAGACGAGAGTTTGTTAGGTGATTTAATATTACTTCTGCAATATTTTAGGGCCAACAATTGGTATCAGAGCTCCTAGGTTCTCGAGAGGGAAGGTGCGACCATGGATAGAGGATATACATTAGTACATGGTCCTTTGGAGGGTGACAGCGCCAAGCCATTGGACAAATCTGTTGATGACTAAAAAAAGGTTGGATAAGAAGGCTGTTGGATTCATCCACAAATGACTGGACAATTCGGTATTTTATCACGTGTCTATAGAGAGTTCCACAAAAGCATTATGGGAGAAGCTACATTCGTTGTACGAACAGAAAACGACTGGTAACAAGACATTTTTTATTCGACAACTCGTTAACTCGAACTACACGGAGGGTGTGTCGGTGGCATAACATCTGATTAAAGTTTAGGGTATCATCAATCAACTATCGACAATGAACATGGTGATTGATGATGAGCTTCAGACCTTGTTGCTTTTGAGTTCTCTTTCAGATAGTTGGAAGACGTTGGTGGTGTCTATAAGAAACTTCGTGCATGACGGAGTTGTCACAATGAAGGCAGTCAAAAGCATTTTACTAAATGAGAAAATCCGGTAAAGCAGACATAGTTGTTATAGGAGCCCGCTCTTGTGGATTCCAACGAGAAAGTAAGACTGGTCACAGTCGAGAATACGAGAGCTCTGTGGATCTTGCTAGTGTGGACCACAAGAAAGCATGCTATCACTATGGCCAAAAGGGTTATTTTAAACAGGATTGCATGATGCTCAAAAATAAGAAGGCTAAAGGCAAGGATGATAATAATTTTTTTGTAGCTATGAGACATCTCATTATTGCGTCAACCGATGTAGAGAAAACTTGTGACATGCGTCATGACGGTGATTGGATCTTGGACATGGGGATGTCATATCGTGCTAGGGATGGTGTAACGCCCCAGTCCCAAAATACAAGGACTAAATATGTAAGCATGCCAGCGGTATACATACGAAGTTTATGAAATCCTCGTATGTATACATAAGCTGTGAAATATAGTAACCATGAAATAATCTCATCCACAATAAATATATTTAAAAATCAACTTTATATTGTCAATTGTACAAAAATATTGGGCGGAGACAAATCCACTACCAACTAAAGAGAGAGAAGTACATAGCAACGATGGAAGAGTCGAGCGAAGCGAAAGACAATCCAAGAGCTAGCATCGCGAAGGTAGATTGTAACTATGGCCTTGGCTAGAGCACCTGCGAAAATCACAAAAATACACATGGAGAAATCACCAGGTCCTCAGAGGGACGTAACAAGATACAGGAAAAACATGACATTATAACTGCAAATGTAACACAATAAAACTACAACACAACTGGGTCCCTAATCGTCTAAGTGATATGCACTTTGAGGACAACGTTCTACGCAGGGGCTATAGGATCAGCAGAGTAAATAAAGAGTGGCAGTAAGTAGCGCTCATCCGAGTCACTATCGGCCATGGGCAGTAAGTAGTGCTCATCTGAGTCGCTATCGGCCCCGGGGCAGTAAGTAGCGCTCAACCGAGTCGCTATCGGCCCAAAATATGTGTAAAAGTAAATGTAGCCCCTACGCTAATAGTTGTCCTCTCCCCCCAATGATATTATACGTGCATCGTAACCACGACACACCAACACATGTCGCTTCCACAATACTGTTTTATATCTAATAATTGTCAAGTCTTCTAACATGCATCTATTGACAGTTATTCCTACGCATGCGCACGGATGATCGGCCAACACGCAAGTGCCCTCTATATGGTACTCACAGCTCACCCACAACTTGTGATAAAATCGTGACAAGTTAATGAGATACACTAAGTTGTCGGTAGTCCCTTAACTCTAAGTCCACATGCAAGAAGAAATATAATAAACGAAAAATAAAGGTGCAGTAAATATACAATAACTGAAAAATAAATGCAACTAAATGTAAGCAGTAGATATGGCAAGGTATCTTGCCTGGTGTGTCGCCTGGTGTTGTGTGATGATCCGCCAGGTCACGAATGTCTGATAGCCATGGTCGTTGCGAAAGGGTCCGACTTCGCGAGAACATAGGTAAGCGAGATTAGTCATGGTCAAGGATACTCTAATCTAAAAGAAGATTTATTTAGGAATTTTATTACTTTATATAAAGTATATATATCTTAGAAACTACTACAAAAGATTTTATAATTTATCAACAAAATATTCTTTATATTTGAAACTTTATATAACATATTTCAAAATTATAATAGAGAATTGGTTTTATAAAAAAGATTTTCTTAATATATGTATATATATGTGGAAAATACTTATAAACTATTTTAGAAATTATTTGTTGAAAGTCATAACATATATAAAAAATACCCATGCATATAAGTTTTAGCTATACATCCCAAATTATTTATAGAGCCCAAAATAATTTGTCCCCATAATTATAATTCAAGTTCCTATAAAACATGTTTAAGGAGTATTTAGTAAAAAGTCCCAAATCAGGTTTCGAAATATGGCCTAGAATATATTATAATTTAAGGAGTATTTTGTTTCCCAATATATTTTTGAGTTCCGCGACGTCGGTGAGGCGGCACCCCGGCGTCGGTGAGGGAAGGCGGAGAGAGGCACGGGAAGCCGGAGGGGAGGTGAAGGAACCGGCTCGACGTAGCGGACGCGTCAGGCTGGTGGGGCGGCGCGTCACCGGAAGGAGGCGGCACGGTGGAGGAAGGAGATCGGGCAGAGTATCTACGCGTGGAGGGAGCGCCGGAGGTGGCACTGGGTGTAGGAACCCTAGAGAGGGGGTGAATATGGTCAAGCTATCTAATCAAGCACTTAGCACAAGCTAATGGGCAATTTAAAAATATAAGTGCAAGAGAAGAAGCAATAACAATACCGGCACACGATATATCCTGGTATCCTCCCAAGAGGCACTCCAGTCTCGGAACTCTCTCCGACTTTAATCCACTATTTGAGTAAATAGTTACACACGAGTTTGGATCCGAAGAACTCGCCAACTTCTTACACGAGAGCTTTAATCCGAAGGCCTTTCCGACTTCAATCGAGAGTTTGGATACGAAGACTCTCCAACTTCAACCGAGAGTTTGGATACGAAGACTCTCCAACTTCAACCTTTCACAATAGGTTTTGATCTCCTTATACAATAAGATGAAGATCTTACTTTTCAACTCAATAACTCTAACACAATTTGTGGATGGCAAATGAAAGCTTTGTAGAGTTGTTTGTGGATAGGCTTTGGTGGTTTAGAAATTTTTAGGCTCAAAGCATCAACCTTGAATGAAGGGATTCAAGGATATTTATAACCAAAGCATTAAAAAGTGCCAAAGACAACTTTTCAGTCAGCGAACCGGTATACCGTCGGTATGGACCGGCATGCCGTCGGTATACCGGTCTGGAATACAACGGCTAGAAATATAGCCGTTGGGATCATTAAACGCTCGAAATCCGACCGTTGGAATTTCAAACGTTACTGAATCGGCATACCGTCGGTATGGACCGGCATGCCGTCGGTATGCCGATTTTGTAGACAGAAACTTTCTGTGAACAAAATCGGTATGCCGTCGGTATAGACCGGTATACCGTCGGTATGCCGGTTTTCTTCCGAAAATGACCCTGGGCTAATTTCTACCATAGCTTTCGATTTTGCCATCCATTTTTTGTGTTCACAATTATTCCTAAGACTCATTACAGACTCCAGAAATACTGTAGCAGGTGCAGGCTTCTTCAGAGTCTTGAAATGAAGATGGAATGGCATGGCTTCTTTCCTTGATAGATGTTGGCTTTTTTCCTTGGCGTCACTGTCCAAAGATATTCAGTTTGTAAAAACTGAATACCTTTCGGGGGCTTCGCCTCCGAACCCCCGATGAGGGATGCTACCCCCTTGACCCCCGTCCGCTGACCGGACAGCCGAACCCCCGAGTGCGTGGCTCCGGAGATGTCGTCGGGTGGTTTAGAGAAAT
Source organism: Iris pallida (assembly GCA_029216955.1). Classification (NCBI taxonomy): domain Eukaryota; kingdom Viridiplantae; phylum Streptophyta; class Magnoliopsida; order Asparagales; family Iridaceae; genus Iris; species Iris pallida. The sequence continues at coordinate 9,875,196 of JANAVB010024000.1, read as the reverse complement.
CTTGTGGGATCCGTCGTCTTTGGTCCACCATGATTTCTTCATTGCATATGTCCACATTTATCTTATTTATTGCTTTTCTGTATGTACATGTTAGACGAACAAAGCAATATACATAGTTGCAAGTATGATAAGTTTAATGCACATTAGGACAATGCTGAGTTTAAGTATAAGTGCTAAGGTGATAGCATAAATGTTAGTGATATCATAATGATTAAACTTAATTGAATGACCACAATCAAAAACATAGTTTTGATTTTGGCAACCCGATTAAATTTAAGATAGATAAGCTCATATCACTAATATGTAAACCAATAGGCACATATAACCAAAGGTATAAATATAAGTAGAAATGCTATAGCGATAGTATGAAGATTATTGATAATAAAATGCTAAACTTAACATATTAACCATATTCAAAAACATGATACAATCATTGGGCCAACACTGGGGTCTTGTTGCTCCGGCGATACGGTCTTGCAGCCTGGACGTGAGCGGTGGAGCTCCTCGGGAAGGCGCCGGCGGACTGATCCGGCACGGAGGTACTAGGTCTTCCCTATTTTCTTGTTTGTTTGGTGTTTGGATTTGGTGGCGGTGGTGGTGGCTGCGGTGTGGCGATGGGGTTCGGTCAGGATGATGGGAAGGACGGCTGTATGATACGGAGTTGGTGGTTGCGTGTTGGATGTGTTGTCGGTGGCGGCTAGGTTTTCGACCACGATTCTGGTGGTGGCAGTGGCTGGGTGCGGCCGCAATGGTGATGCCGTGGGGGAAGATGGTGAGGGTGGTGGCTCCTGGTGACGGAGGCGACGGGGCTTCGCAGACAGCAATAGGTTTAGGGTCGAGTTTGGATGAGTCGTGTCGGGTGTGTCCGACACGATAGGGACGGAGGTCCGGATCTGTCAGACCCGGGACGGAGTTATTGATGTATTGGTACAAGAAAACACATATTGGATGGGAAGGCACGGGCGGACACGATGCACGATTTTGGTGGAAATTGGATTGTGAAAATATGAAGAAAGGAGAACGAGGGGTCTCTCCTTTTATAGGAGGTAGAAGCCCTACTTGGATAATGATTGGGATTGGTTTAAATCCCAATGGATAAATCACCCTCTTATTTTAAACAATCTTTTTAAAATTCAATTGGATAATATCTCTAAAATATTTAGCTAGATAATCTTATTTATTATTTCAAAACTATTTAAAAATTATCTAATAAGAATAAAAAAAAATTCTGATTTAATTCATAATAACCAATTTAGAAATACTTTTTTATAACTTGTAAAAAATAATAATTTCGAAAATTAACAATTAAAACATATACATGCCTTAGAATTCATGCACTTGCTTACAAATATTTTCACGATTAATGTTTTATAAATTACTACAAAAATAAAATAAAATAAAATAAAATTTTAGAAATCTTGATGGGATGCCTTGTACAACTTTAATTAATTAAAAAAATATTTACCGCATACTAGTTTGAAAATCATACTTCTTCTATTTAAATAAAATCTTTAATAAAAAATATTTTATAAAAATATGTATCTCGCATATATTCGCATTCGACGAGAAAATACGATACGCAAACTCACACGCGACGTATAATACGACAAATACAAAATTGTATGCGACGTACAAATTCGAAGTACAAAATCAATATCAAATTTAAATTTAAAAAAAAATCGTAGTAGAATTTTAGGGGGTTTTACAGGTGGGCACGGGTTGGACCGGGCCCAAAATTTATGGACCCGGACCGGACCCGTTACTTGGAGGGACGGGTCCAAAAAATATTGAAACCGGAACGGGCTCGACCCGTTCGAAACGGGTCCGAACCGGGCTGACCTGCGGGTCCAAAAAAGTTTAAAAAAATCTAGAATAGTAAATATTTACATATGTTCTGTTATCTATAAGAACAAAACAAGTCTTATGTCTTCCTAAATTTCTACAATTTGTTTACTAAACAATAACTTGTTCTATTACCTATAAACTATAATAGCAAAAAAATTCCAAAATTGATTAAAAAATATATATACCCCTAGAAACGGGTCGGTCCGGACCCCGTTTATTTTGAAAATAAGACCCGCCTCGCCCCGTTAGTGTCACACAATCCGTCCCGGCACGTCCCGTTTAAATTCCAAAATTTTGGAACCGGCTTGTTTGAACATTTTACGGTTCGGGCCGGATCAAAACCGCGGGTTTTGGAACCGTATGCCCATCCCTATATCATGCCACTCCACGGAGGAGGATCTTCATGTCATACCGAGGCGACATGTTTGGATATGTAATAATGGGCAACAAGGGGGACAACGATAGTTATGGACATTGGAGGCATACACTTGACAGCAGAGTCTCGCGAGAAGCTCATTCTCAAGGGAGTCATCATATACCGAGTATGAACAACTAGGTATTAGAAAGAAAGCTGACAGATAATGGTTGTCGTAGTATGTTTGGGGAGAAAAATTCGAAGTTTATGAAGGATGCCCAACTACTGGCTCGAGGAGATATATTATGGCATGTACATGCTCAAGACGCTGAGGTGTACAGGACGGCCGTAAACATCTAATGGAGGCTTGATGAATATTTAACATGAGTTTGTGGATCGTCGAGAACTTGTCAAGAGTTGCATTCGAGATGATTTGAGGGATAAGAAGAATTTGGTTCGTCGAGACAAAGCGACGAATGGAGTTGCATCAAAAAGTAAAGGTCAGTCTGTCGGTCCCATAACATCTAGTCAGTCTCCAGCTAGGGATTGCCCTAAGGATCCGATTTTGGTGACGGGTGGTTTGTAAAATGTTAACGGAATGACATCAGTTTCAGCGGTTCAAAGCCAGGAAGGAGATCAAAGAGTGCAACAAATTCAAGTTGAGAAGGGTACATCTCCATTTGCACAGTTCATGGTAAGATGTGGGGCATCTGTGTCGTGCATAGTACATGATTATCTTCTCGCGGATGCAGGTATGTGAAGGTGCTTCAGTGTCGGACACGAAGGTGGACAGGTTCAGGAGCTTGAATCTCGAGAAAAGCGTACCTTCTTCTTGGTTGGTCCAACTAAGGGTGAAGAAGCTCAACAGAATGGGAGCACGTTTCGGTAGAAGACAGAAGTCAAAGACAGGTAGACAAGACTTACGGTGAGGTTGATAGTCAGGGACTTCAGTTTTGGCTGAGTTATTGATGTCGACAAAGTTCCAGTTGTTAGAAAGGTGCTACTTATGGAAGCTAGCATCGACATGATAGTAGAGGAGCTGGAGACGAAGGAAGATGGAAAGTAATCCGAGGGAGTCGAGATGAATGACGAGGTGGAGCATGAACTCTATCACGGGGCGACATGAATGGAGTTCAATTGAGGAGCCATAGGGTCAACACCTCTCATCAGACTGGAGGATAATTTTGTTGGAGTTCCAGCCTCGATTCAAGATGTGGAAGGATAGTCTGGACATCGTGAAGCGTCGATGGTAGTTGCGGCAAAGACGGCGGAGGATCGATGGCTGAACATGAGCTCAAATTAAGCCAAAACATCAGTGACGGTATACCGATGGTATACGTACCAAATTTGGACAGTTCTTTCCAGAACCTAATTTCATAGTTTTGAAGGTACACTGTTGGGACTATTTTAGGGGTTTTTCTAAATCCTAAATTAGGTTTCTTAACCTATTTAAGGTGGTTGAAGGAAGTTGTCAACAAGAAGCTCAAAGAAGAGATTTGAGGGAGCACGTTCACAAGAATGTAAGAGAAAATTCGTATTTGGTTCTTAAGGCTTGCCTTTCGAGATAGTCTTAAGAGAATATCTTTTCGGAAAGTCAGGTTTGGTGGGTGATCTTATTGTAATATTATTTTCTTTCTTGTAGTTAGTGAGGGGTTGAACTTTGGGGCAAATCGTTCAACATATTTGTATTCAATCTTGTATTTTGATATATATATATATATATATATATATATATATATATATATATATATATATATATATATAGGATTTGTTTAAGTGATATAGTCAACGAACATATATATTGTTTGATCTATCTTCTTCTTTCTTGAGATTGCTGAGGGTATTTTGAGATATATAGATTGGATTTGTTTAGGTGATATAGTCACCAAACATATATGTTGTTTGATCTATCTTCTTCTTTCTTGAGATTGCTGAGGGATTGAACTTGAAACAAATAGCTCAACATATATTCAATTTTGTATTTTGAGATTTGTCCGGATGACATAGTTACCGAACATATACGATATTTGATATGTCTCGGTACTTGCGTGAGACTGAGATTTGTTAACTTAAGGTGGGTTTCCATCGCTTCTGCGGCATTCGGGACCAAGTACACGAGTTCCACTCATAAAATGTGCAACTCGGGAGTGAAAGAAACTTGGATATTAACCACCTCATAAACCCAAATTTCATGAGGTTTCATGTCTCCAAACAACTGACATTGACACCTTAACAAAGACAAGGATTTCCCAATTTTACAACCCATTCTTTTAACATACTTATTTGATAGCAGGTGTTATATAACAAGTTCAAAGATCACTTAGCATAAAATTTAGGTCACAAATATGGCAAAATACTATCACTCTGTCAATTTCTTGAAAGTTTGAGCTTGCTATTTGTTCTGAATTTTTTTCCGTCCTCCGGAAATTTCAGACGTGGGAGTGATGAGTGGTGCCATCATATTCATCCAGAAGGACCTGAACATAACGGAAGTCCAGCAAGAAGTACTGGTGGGATGCCTGAGCATCCTGTCGCTCGCCGGCAGCCTAGCAGGCGGGAGAACTTCCGACGAGATCGGACGGAAGCGGACGATGGGCCTAGCCGCCGCGCTCTTCCAGGGTGGCGCGCTGGTGATGGCCCTCGCCCCGTCCTTCCCCGCGCTGATGGCGGGCCGGCTGCTCTGCGGCGTCGGGATAGGATTCGGCATCATGATCGCCCCGGTCTACATCGCCGAGATATCCCCCGCGGCCGCCCGGGGCTCCCTCACGTCCTTCCCGGAGATCTTCATCAACCTCGGGATCCTCCTCGGGTACGTCTCCAACTACGCATTCTCGGGCCTTCCGGCGCACGTGAGCTGGCGGGTGATGCTCGGCGTCGGGGTCGTCCCCTCCGTTTTCGTCGCGTTCGCTCTGCTCGCGATCCCGGAGTCCCCCCGGTGGCTGGTCATGCAGGACAGGCTGGAGGAGGCCAGGCTGGTGCTGGCGAGGATCGACGAGAGCGAGGAGGCGGTGGAGGAGAAGATGGCCGAGATAAAGGAATCCGCGGGGGCCCGGCACGACGAGAAGGCAGCGTGGGGGGAGCTCCTGAGGCCCGCTCCTCCGGTGCGGAGGATGCTGATCGTCGGGTGCGGGATACAGTGCTTCCAGCAGGCGACGGGCATCGACGCGATCGTCTACTACAGCCCGACCATATTCAGCAGCGCGGGGCTCGAGTCGGACGAGGAGGTCCTTGCCGCGACCGTGTCGGTGGGGCTGACGAAGACCGTGTTCATCCTGGTTGCAATTATTCTTATCGACAGGCTGGGAAGGAAGCCGTTGCTGTACATTAGTACTGTCGGGATGACGGTGTGTCTGCTCGTGCTGGGCGTCGCTCTCTCGTCGCTGGCGCGCGGCGGCGGCGCTGGCGTCGGGCTGGCGATCCTGGCGGTGTCCGGGAACGTCGCGTTCTTCTCCGTGGGCGTCGGCCCGGTCTGCTGGGTGCTGACGTCCGAGATATTTCCGCTGAGGCTGAGGGCTCAGGCTTCGGCGCTGGGGGCGGTGGGGAGCAGAGTGAGCAGCGGGGCGGTCGCGATGTCGTTCCTGTCGGCCGCTCGCGCCATCTCCGTCGCGGGGGTCTTCTACGTATTTGCCGCAGTCTCGGCGCTCTCGGTCGTCTTCGTGTTCAAGTTCGTTCCCGAGACCAAAGGGAAGTCCCTGGAGGAAATCGAGATGATGTTCCAGAACGAAGGAGAGCGGCCGAGGGGTGAAGTTGAGCTGGGAGATGTTGAGCATTTGCTTCAGAGTGAGTAGAAACTAGAAAGGTTCCATCAGGTCCGTTTCTGAACACGTGCAACGATAAGATCATAAAAATCGAAAACCTTAGAATTTTTTTAACATAGGTACACATTACTAACATAAAATCTCCATTTTTAGATTAATTAAAAAAATTTTAATTTTTAGAAACTGTAGTAACAGTCCTTAGAATGTTAAAAAAAAAAAAAAAAAAAAAAAATCCTTTTAGAGTTTGAGTACACGTCCATTAGAATGTCATAAACGGATTGGCTAGCACCGACTGCTTTCGACCTAATGTATAGAGGATTACAATATAACGGAAACTTGCAATAGGAAAAGAGGACCTTCTCGTTAAATTTTCTTGCGGAGCACAAAATGTGACTCATACTATAGTAGAAGGGAATGTAAAAGAAAAAACAAAGGATGTTATTGTTTGTCATCTATGTTTCTCCTCTCTTGTACTCGAGAGTCTCAGTTCTTCTATCATTCCTTGAAGAAATGTAATCTTAGTTTTTTGACACGCTTTTTCTCGCTCTTAGCAGATTGTCTTTATCCTAGTCTGTAAAAATGAATGTGTTTGGACGTAGCTCGAAGCAGATCCTTATTGGATACAGATGGAATCCCTTAAAGATTTACTTTATTCATGGCTATATATTTTAGTCAGGACCGTGTTTAAGGAGTAAAACTTTGATACCGAAGGGGGTATCAAAGTTTTGATACCCCCTATGTATGACAAGTGGGCTCCCCTCAATATTTATGTATATATATATGTTTACACATTTTACGAAGAGGGAGGGGGCCCACATGCATACATAGGGGGTATCAAAACTTTGATACCCCCTTCGGTATCAAGTATGTACAAGCTGTACGATTGCACACAGTCCAAAAAAATTGAAAGGTCCCAATTTCTTTTAATCTCTATATTTATACTTGAAATCTCCTAGATTTATCTTTTTCTTTTTTTTTTTAGAAATTAATGCAATAAGAGAACCCTTAGAATGTGAGAAAATACTTTTTTTAGAGTGATTAAAAAAAGTTACAAACCCTTATAATGTCAGAGACGTTCTGATTTTAGTGGCCAACCATTTTCAAAACTCTATGTAGACTGCGACAACAAATTTTACTTGTGTATCTCTGTCAGCATTCTACTGGAATGAAAGTATTAAACTTGTACTTTGTTACATAAATTTTTGTCTTTCCTCTTGGTAAACTAAGGTCAAAAAATATCATAGCCATTTTCTGTGCTTTATTATATCTTTGTACACTTCTTTGACACTTCTACCAGGTTTCCCTTTATTAATTCTCCGGACACAAAGATGCACACATTTATCTACACGTAAATGTCTTGGTTAAAAGCTTTTTTTTATTTAATTGTTTGAAAAATTGATGCTTTCATGGACTGCTTTTGAAAGTAAGGATAAGACATTTCAACATACATTTTCGGCAAATTATGACAACAAATTTTGATACGCTTGAGCAATACCAAATACATCCTAGTAGTACAAGAAACGTCAGTCACAGTGGGTGTGTTTGGTTCACGGAAGTTTGCCTTCCGAAACTTATATTTTGCACTATTAATTGCTAGTTCCGAAAAAAAATTTAACTTTCGTTATTTGGTTAGTCATTTCAAAAAAATCGAAACTCCTATCAATAGCAGTTCCAAAAGTATATTGTTCATACTTTTAACTTCCGGAAAAAACTGGCCAAAGTGTCCGAAACTTCTCATTGAGTTCCGAAAAAAATTGGAACTCCGATAATAATAATAATAATAATAATAATAATAATAATAATAATAATAATAATAATAATAATAATAATAAATAATAATCGATAATAATAAATTAATTAGTAATAATAATATTTTAATCTAGTCAAAATAAAAATAAAAACTATGTCACTTCTCAACTACAGGTTAACTTTTCAACTCACTTCCAGCAACCATCCAAACGAATGACCTCATAAATTATGTGTACGTATGACACGCATATGCAATGTGCTCGCGAACTCTCTACTTCCAAATTTTTTTTTACTTCGCTCTACTTCCGCGAACCAAACAGCCCCAACAATACCAAAAATGGAACTCATCGGAGTGGGAAAATGCCAACTGGCATGATCTTGTCACCCATCTAGTTGGCTATATTTGACTCACGTTCCATCACCAAGGTACTATATATTCTATACTTCACAAACATGATACTGATTTTGGTGTTGTTGGAGTCGTCTGGATTTGGTAACAACATACTTGTGGAATCCAAATCTTATTAAATATTTGATTAGATTAGATTTATATGTCCATAATTGGTGTTGTACTATTTTAGATACAATATGATTCTTATTTTAGAAAATTCTATTATGATCTAAAATAGGATAATTGATGAGCTATTTTAGGTGTAATAAGATTCTTATTTGAGGGCTTCCTAATTAAGAAATCATATTATGACCTAAAATATGATTTTTCTCATCCTATATATATGGGGTGAGGGTGGAGCCACAAAGAATAAGCACAAAGCACAAAAGTAGAGATTCGGGGTACTTGTCCACAATGAAATCTAAGAGAAAGTTGGTACTTTGCTCTTAGGACTTCATCATCTAAGACAGAAGGAAAAAAGAAGATCTAATCGAGGAGTCGTCAACTTCGGTTAGAGAGATTGCTACGGGTTGATGAGTGATCTCAATTATAATCTTCTGTTTTTCTTCTTAAAAGTGATGAGGGAGTTGAACCTATTAGGGCAAAGGATTCAACGTGAGTTCTGTCAATCTTGTAATTTCATCTGAGTTATTAAATGTTGGGATTTGTCCATGTGACGTACGTCACCGTCATATATTTGTCTTCATCTTGTGCTTGGTGTCCGTTAGACAGGGTTGGTTTTGGTTAGGTGGGTTGGCAAACGCTTCCGCACGCGCCCAACAGTCCTAGTATAATCTGGAACATTATGTTGTTCGATATAACACAGTATCTGACACGAAAATGATACAGTACAAGTCACGGATACTAGACTGATATATCTTTCTTTTCTCCTCAGCCGCAATGGGTGTCGAATGTAGTCAGAATACCAATGCCCAACCATTATTTCATCAATATAGCTAAAAAAAGGCTAATTCTAAGGGCATCCCAAATTTTGCTTGGGGCTAGCCCAATTTCTTCCAAAATTGTTTACAAGTTTGCCATCCAAACTTTTGCTTGGGACTAGCCCAATTTTTTTTTAGGGTTAGGATTAGGGTTCCTCCTCCTCCTCCTCCTCCTCCTCCTCCTCTTCTGCCTCCCCACCCCCCCTCCACCTTCCTCCTTCTCGTCCTCCTCTTCCTCCTCCTCCTCGTCCTCATCCTCCTCCTCCGCCTCTGCCTCCTCCAACTCCTCCTCCGCCTCGTCCTTTTCCTCCTCCTCCGCCTCGTCCTCCTCCGTCCACCTCCAAGTTTTGCTTAGGGCTAGTCTAAATTTTTTCAGGACTGCCAAACTTGTTGGCAGTCCTTACACCAAGTAGGACTGTAACAAAGTTGGCAGTCCGACTTTATGTTAGGACTGCCAACTTTGTTGCAGTCCTACTTGGTGTGTCCAAACAAAAAAAATTTTAGATAGGACTGCTGACTTTGTTGGTAGTCCTATTTCATGTTAGGACTGCCAACAAAGTTGACAATCCTATCTGCTCCTTGGTAGCGAAGAGGCGGTTGGCGACGACGACGATGGGGGAGCAGGTGCGCCATGGCCTCGACGAACTTCTTGTGGAGCTGCGGGGTCCAGACCAGTCGGGGCCGCTTCAGCGCGCACGTGGGCTCATCCCCGTCGCCAGCGGAGTCGGGGTCGCAGGGGGTTGTCCGTCGGGGATGTGAGCTCCTCCTCCTCCTCCTCCCATCTCGTGGCGCCGGGAATGAGCGGCTGCTGCTTCTTCTTCTTCATCATCACTACAACATTAGGGCTAGCCCTAAGAAAAAATTCGGACTGTCTCTAGTAAAAGTTCCACTTTCATGGGTTGTCCCCTAGTAAGAGCTAGTCCCAAATAATTCTTGGACTGCCCTTAGAATTAGCCAAAAAAAAACATAACTATAATCCATCTTTAAGTAAATACCAAAACAATACTTTCAACAGTTACCACTGTAAGCCCCCTGAATTTCAGGGCTATTTTAAAATTTTCTAAATGAATTATATTCGATAAATGTTTTATTATTTAATTGTTTGGATCATTAATGTACCTTTCCATGACTTTGACTTCTGGAGCGTCAGGGATGCCAATCCTTGGAAACTCTCTTCACGAGTTTTGAAGTAGGCAAGATTATCTTCCTGTTGATATATCATGTCCCACTTGAACTTGTTCCCTTGTGCTCTTTTTGTATCGCGCAACTTCGGGTCAACTTAGACCGATTAATCGTTGAATATTATTCCCACTTTTATTTTTGATCATCGTTTGCACGTTACCGTTGCTTTTAATTTAGGAGCACCAGATCAGCCATTTTCTCGAAACCAACTTCTCATAAATGATCTACTCGAGACGCTCTTCACCCATGACCTTTGTGTCCCACTCAGACACTCCATTTTGTGCTCCATTTTCTTCGCACAACTTTCGGTTCAATTTAGGCCAATTAATTATCTACCGTGAATTCTGATTTATTTTCCAATTTAATTTCGGGACCCGACATCGATCCAACCTAGCCGACCCAAAGTATGGACGGGGCCCATACGAAGCCTACTACCCACATGAAACTTGTGTCCCATTTATTGGAGTCCCCGCATGTTATTTATTTGCCCATGATTATAAACACCCATTTTAATTCGAATATTGCCTCCTGTCCGATTTTGGCCCGACCCGGCTCGACCGAACCCGAACCCAAGCTCCATATTATTTTCTCGTGACGCCCAAATATCCCACATAATTTTCCTATATTTTTCCTATTTTGAAAATATCTACTTTTCTCTCTCTCCACTTTATAAAAAAAAACCCTATGTATATATATATATATACATATATACATATTTACAAATATCTCTCTCTCTCTCTCTCTTTTACACCTACACCCCCCCATCCCCATCACCAGCTCACCCCCCCCTTTGGACCGACATCACCTCCCTCTCTCTTTTTTCAAATATCCACTCTCTCTCTCTCTCTCACTCTCTATTATTACACACACACATACATGCATCTCTCTCTCCCTCTTTCATCACACATACAAACACACACACCCCTACACCACCACAGCCGACCCCCTCTTCCTCCCCTGGCCGAACACCCCACCACCAGCCACCACCCTCTCCTCCATCTCCTCCTCCATACTCCCTCACCATCATCAACTTCATTATCATCATCACCATCATAAACACCACCACCTTCACCATCATCTTCCCACAACACCACCACCACAACGCCACCACCACCACCACACAGCCCCTCCCCGCCGTACCCCGGCGACACGCTGCCGCAGCCGCCGCCCCGCGCCGTCGCAGCGCACCAGCGCACAGCCGCAGCAGCACGGCGCCAGGCCGCGCGCGCGCTGGCAGCGCTGGCCGCGCCGTCGCCGGCCAGCGTGGCTCTGACGACCCCCCCCCCCACGGGTGCGCCCCACTCCGGCGACCTCCCCCAGGCCACCGCCCGCTTCCCCGACGCGACGCATGGGCGATCCGTGCATTTACGTCGAAATCCCGTCGACGCGCGCGATTTCAAGATTCAGAAATTGTGTTTCGGGACAGCAACTTCGCGCATGTTTTTTGGGAGATCCGACCGTTGGATCGGCGAACTCCTTGCTCCATCGCAATCTCGGTATATACCCCTTCACCTCTGTCAAATTTCACCCGTTAATTATGTCGTTTGATACCTCAAAACTGACCACCAAGTTGACACTTTAAATTAAACTGTTTTTGGACAGTTTCGTGGAGCCGACTTTGTCAGCTCGTAACTTCGCCGTCGCAGCTCCGTTTTGCGTACCGTTAGTTCCGGTGCACAGCTGGTATAACCCACTTCCTGCCCGCTTTAGATTTCATTTCAGTTTGAGCACGTTTGGTTGGTTGAATTCGACGCCAAAGTTGGCCGTCCGAATTCTTTAAATTGCACTTGTAAAATTCTATTTTTGAACCCGGGACTCCGGATTCAATTTCTGACACCACCAGTAGACTCGTGGCGTCATTCTGGCATGTTTTCATATAAAATTTGCTTGATTTGGAGAACGTGGGCCCTGGCACGCATTTTGGTGCAAAGCGGGTCCCACTTTCTGAGTCAACAGGACTTTTTGACGCCGGCTCATCGGAATCCCATTTCGGATATACCGTTGAGTTCGTATCGTCATTCTGGACTCGTTGACATATAATTTGCTGAGTTTTGAAGATATTTGCTCCGGCACGCATTTCCGTGTAAACCGGATACCAAGTGTCGCGTCAACGTATCATTTTGAGATCGGCACATCGGAATTCTATTTTGGACATACCGTTGGGTTCGTATCATCATTCTGAATTCGTGGACATATAATTTGCTAGGTTTTGTAGACTTCTATCCCGACACGCTTTTCGGTGCAAAGTGTGTCCAACGGCGGACATCATTTTGATCCAAAATTACGGTTTTGCCCCTGTGTCTAAATTGGACTTATGGGTAGGCTATCCTAGCTGATTTGACCATTCTGGACACGTTGGTGATATTTATTTTATCATCCGACAACATCTGTAAATTTTGATTATGTATTATCCTTAATTTATAATTAATTATTTTTCTAGATATTGTTACTTTCTGGTTTTGAATTTTTATATATATTTTAATTGCTGTAAAAATCTTGGAAAAATAGTATTTAAATATTATGTTAATTTAGCTAATTTATTATAATTTTTCTAGCATTTATTAAGTGCTTTTGGTATTTTATAAAAAATAGGAAAACAGAACTCATTTTCAATATATTTATGTTTGCTGATTTTTAATAAATATTTATGAGGGTTTATAAATCCCAGAAAAATTAGTATAAATTTCTATAATTAACAAGGATTATTTTGGTACTTTATTTTATATATATTTAAGCTTTTTGTCTATCTCTAAAATTATTGGAACATAGTGTACAGTAGATTTAATTATTGAATAATTACGACTTTTAATATTTTGTGTTGTATTGAGTTATTGTAGTATTAGATCACCCCCTACACTAGTATAAAGACCCTAGGGAGTTAGTTTGTGTATAGTGGTACTTCACATTAGACTTTTATGCTAGGTCCCCACTTGGCTAGTATCCAGTCAGGAGTCGTGTCACACCACTAGTGTATTATTGAACATAGCTTAGAACTGAGTTTGTATATCATTATTGACAGAATACCGGACATCTATATCTTCGTACTAGTATTCTTGCTTTGCTCGAGGCAAGTACATTTACACACTCATTTACTGTCTTTTAATGCTAGAACATGTATTAACCCTGTTAAAATACTGCTTTCTGAATAACTGCAAGTTAAATCTTCACATGTTACATTAAATTGGTCCCTACCATGCTTAGGACAGTTATCATATCTTTACATGTTCCTTACTGGTTCTCAGTACATGTTTTACTATGCTACTCGGAGTATTCACATGTTTCATACTGTTCCCAGTACCGGCCATGCTTATATTACTCCCAGTATCTCTCACATGTTTTTACTGTTCTCGTATCTCTCACATGTTATATATATGGGTTATGGGAAAACTGATAGTAGTGTACGTGATCATGACCCCCCTATAGTAGCGAGCGAGGTCGCATTTTATATGCATACTTTGCCGTAGGCCATTATCCCGTATTTCTGTACGGATGTACACCTATGCTTGTTGACTTGTACGTATGTACATTTTATTTACATGTACCACAGTACATTGTACATCTATTGACCGATCACGTACTTACTACAGTTTTAAACATTACATATACAGCTGTTTCTATGACATATGTATCCTTGCCATGATAGATTATGAGATATACCATGATTCCAGATATGCCGTGTTCCCTATGTTACTATGATATTGTGATCCCAGTTGTACCATGATGCCACGTTTCTAGTATTTCCTGTTTTATAGACTTATCACACCATGTTTCTTGTTGTACATCTCTTTCATTATATGTTCAGTACTTTAGTTGTAGAGGTTGTACTTGCTCCCGTCCTGACAGGATAACATTGTAGGTATACTTTTCGAGGAGGAAAACGCTATGTTACATATTATGGTACTTCTTTGAGGACCTGGCCTTAGCTCCAGTAGAGGCCCCAGCGGGGAACCTTGCTTAGTCATTTCCATATGTTTTGAGACTGAGTCTTTGGTATGTTCTTATATTTGGATACTGGACTTTGTCTCCAGTTAGATACTTTGGTTATGTATTATTAAGTCTGTGCTCATGTTACCTTCGCTTATAGATGCTGAGTTGTGATGAACATTTAAATGTGATTTTAGAACTGTTAGTAGCTTAGATCCTTTATTGTCTATTCTTAGAACAGCTTACTGCGCTTTAACCAAGCGTAGGCTGGACATGGCTCGGCCCGGCCCAACAATTTGGGTAACGGGTCGTGACAACCACCAATAAAGAATTATCACAAAAACTTTTGTCCATGACTACTACCACAAAAAAGTGTTGAGGACTTTAAGGGTCATTGCACAAGGACAAACTTCATAGTTCAGATTCATTGGATTTGAACGAATCTTCAGATTCATTAGGTTGAAGGAATTTTCATATTCCTTGAGTTTTGGTTTGTGAATTATTGTTTAGAGGAGTTGTGACTGTTTGTTTATATCCATCGTGACTGTTGGAAGAGGTATGCATGTTCATGAAAAGAAGAATTTCTATAATTTTTTTAGTACCATCAAAGTATAACACAAAATTACTACTACTCAACAGTTTCAAGAAGAAGGGATTCATATATAATGTTTGCATCATCTGCTTAAGGTTTTGTTGTATCCTACGGGAGTATTCGTCTGAACCGGTCAGCAAACTCTTTCCGAGTAGGAGCGAATAACTTTCTAAAGTAAGTGTCGACAATACATCTCGAAGTCATTTTTGTTTTATCTCTATTATTATTTTTCCTAACAAAAAGAATAGTGGAACTAAACATACTATATTATCTCTCTTCGACTCTTCACTAAGTTGTACTAAGGCTGTGTCATTGCTGAAATACCAACACTTGACCTATTACTAAATCAAAAAAATTCATCCACAGGGAATTTTTTCCCTAAATTTGCTCAGAATAGGAGAAGATTATGGAAATTACGATAAAAGGGATCCGACGCCAGTGGTACTGGCGCCAAACATAAAAACTTAAAAAAAAATTGTTTGGCGCCAGTGTCCAAATAATCAAAAAGAAAAGAAAAATAAGATAAAATTCTTCGTACCAGTGGAAATGGCACTCGAACGAAAAAAAAGTTGGCGCCAGTGTCACTGGCGCTAGGTTATGAATTTTTTTTTTTGGGTGAAAGAGCTGGAGATATTAAGCTAAGCATGATCTTGTTGTTGTTGTTTTGGCCTTTAGCACTAGAAACATAGTCCTACATTGCCTAGGCTAAATGGTTGGTATCTCTTTATATAAGCTTTGCTTATTGAGAGATGCACATCTGGTTGTGGAAAGGCACATGTGTCACGACCCGCACTCGCTTTCCGGATACGAGACGTGTTCAAGCCAGCCTACGCCGCAGAGTCGGCGGTAGAACGCTGTCACGCCCGCAAGAAATAAATGCTCAAATATCACAATTGCTGCTCATTCACATTTCTAAGTTTATTACAACATTTACATCATTTAAAATTAAAGGAAATGCAAGATTTTACAATTAATGAAATTGATACAATTGCTTTCTATTTCTAGGTCAACCTCAGCATACCCAAGTCTTCCCCAGTGCTAAGAGTGATCGCGGCTAAACCTGAAAAATGTTGGTTATCCAGTCAGGATTGGAACAAGTACACAAACCAACAACAATGCAAAACACAATAGAATTGACAAGACATGAAAATAGCATAAGGAATATGAAAGCTAGTAAGAAAACTGATGACATAGCACGATAGAGAAGTAACAAGGAAAAACTAATAAAAGACATCTATCTAGGTGGTGTGAAATATCTGTTTCGACATGTGAACGGCTAGGAGATAAATACGGCTCACTGTACGTGTCGTGTGCAGCTGCTATCGTTCAAGAATAGACTCATGGGAAAGTTCTGGGTAGTTCATATGTTTACTAAGATATTTTCCCTCCCGACTACTCCGTGTGACGAGCATGTCAACAAGCAGCAAGATATATGTATAGACATGAAATGAAAAGACTACTATGAATCGGAAATCAATCAGAAAGTGCACTTTCCTGAGGTCCTTAGCTGGAGAAACCAATAATACCATACCACTCAATGAGCCACAATCAGTCAACACATGTAGAAGTCTCCGGTGCTGAAATAAACATTATCAACGTTCTCAGAATATTCAAATTAGCTATGATTGCCTGTCCTTAAGTCCAATTCTGGACACAGGGGCAAACGGTAATTTCGGACAAAAACGGTGTCCGCCGTTGGACCCGCTTTGCACCGAAAAGCGTGCCAGAGTCAACGGTCTCTAAAGTCGTCAAACTAAATGTCTACGAATCCGGTTTTTCGATGCGAACCCAACCGTATGTCCAAAGTTGGATTCCGGCGGGCCGTGCACAAAATCACTCGTTGAGTGGGACCGTGGGGCCCGCAAAACGACGTCGGATTCAACTGTCTCAGAATTGGACCAAACTTGGCATACATGACCAGAAAAATGATACGGTTCTGTTGGCGCAAGTTTCGTCTCGATCTGACGAGCGTGCACAAAGTAATTGAGAAATTTGCAACGTGCACGATACGGTGAATTTCGACGGATACGCATCAAATTTGTCGCGCACACGCGACCAATTTGAATTACGTCAAAGCCCACACGACCACGAAGCCGTTACGCAGCTTTCGATGCCTTCGGTTCGCGATCACGTCGCCCGGAATGGCGGGATGCACGTTGTGTGGATGAATTTTCTATATTTTTTACAGTTTTAAAACATGTTTTTCTAGAACTTTGGATTCGAATTAAATTGCGTATGGTGCATGAAAAATTAAACTGCAAAGAGGGAGTTTGAGAGCTATATGTTGTTTACAAGTACTGTCAAGAAGTTTTCGAAAATTTCTAATAGGTCGATTAGGAATCGTCTCCAAATATGGGGGTTTGAATTGTCTCATGTTCTGTTTTGAACAGGATTTCCGCTCGACTTCGCGTCGATATTGCAGACTGGTTTTCCTACGGTTCTCAAAGTTATTTACTGGGATCTAAAGAGGGTTATGAGGGGTTCATACCAGAGTTCGTGTCTCGGAGTTTCGTTGAGAAACGAGGAAGAAAAGGAGGCGCGAAGTGGCCATCATTGCTGCGACTGCTGCTGTCGATCCCCTGTTTACGCGTGCGCGCGCGCGGAGCTCTCCGGCCGGCCGGCCGGCGGCGCGCGGCGGCGCCGAGGGCGCGCGCGGGGTCGCCCATGGGAGGAGGGGGTGGTAGCGCGGACGTTACGGTTTGGTGAAAGGTTTTCGATCTCTGTCGCTCGACCATATATATATATATACTGAGTGTTTATATACTTTTAACCGAGTCAAAAGGAATAGGGTATCGGGCTGCTGGGTTCCACTGGCCGGGTCGTTGGGCTCTTTAGCTGGGCTGGGCTGGGATTTGCACGGGCTGGGATGGTTTTGGGGAGTGTGGGGGAGGCCCGCTCGGGTTTGGGCCCCGAGCTGCTGGGCTCCTCTATGGTCTGGGAAACACATGAGGTTCCTCTCGGTTCGCATGGCTTAATGCCATTTGAAGGTAGCTGTGGGTCTGTTGACCCTTAGCTGGGTTGGGACTTCCTTCTTGATTTTTTTATATTTCCTTTTTCTTTCTCTTTTTCACTTCTATTTTATTATACCACTACATATTTACTTATATATATATATATATATATATATATATATATATATATATATATATATAGATACCTATGTATACGTATACAAATATATATACACGCATATATATATAATTATATATTTTATATAAATACACATACACGTATATGCATATATATATTTTATATAAATACACACACACATATATTTATATTCATATATATATATATTCATACATATACATATTTAATATATTTAGAATTACACATACACATATAATATATATATGTTATATATACATTAAATATATATATATATATATATATATATATATATATATATATATATATATATATATATATATATATATATATATATATATATATATATATATATATATATATATATATTATATATATATACATACGCATACATATATCTATAATTTATATACGCATAAAATATAAACCACTTTATAACAATTAAATACGATAATTAATTATTAAAAATAATCTAAAAATTACCATTTAATTAAAATAAGTAAAAATAGGTTATTTCAAAATTTCAGGGAAGGGGAGCTACAACATGGGTGCCATGTGAGGGTATTTTCTAGTAGAAAAAAGGCTAAATCAACAATGAAGCAATTATGCTTTTTGTAATGCTCTTGAAATTTATTTCTTTGGAGCTAAGCCCCGTAGGGGCTTAGCGACTCGGACTCGGGCTCATGGGCTCATGAGGCGTAATGTGGCATTTTTTTGGCGCACTTTGCACTTAGCACGTCAGCATCGTCGCTAGGCACATAGTGCGCTTAAGTTACGCGAACCTCTGCACAACCGATCGCGCTGCCTAATGGCGCGGCATGATGGCGCTGCCAGTTGGCACGCAGAGTATGTTGTACGCAGTTGGCGTAGCGGTACGCACGCTGTGCGTAGTTGGCGCAGTGGTGCGTGCGCAGCTAGCATGTGATATGCGCAATTGGCGCACGTTGTGCGACAATTGGCTCAATCGTGTCTATGCACGATTTGAGCGATTACGAAACGTTCGGGAGCAGTTTTTTCCATGTTTCGAACGTTTTGCATATTGGGCGGTTACTGCACGCATCTATATAAGTTGCTCTATTCTCTCTTATTCAGTTCATTTCATTCCTTACAATTTCCTTACGAAATTATCGAGAGCAGAGAAGAGAGGAACATCGTCATCCGAGGAGTCTTTACGTCAAGGAGTCAGAAGAGAAAAGTGTTCCAAAAGTTCATCTTTGAACTTGCTGGTTCCTGGAAGCTGATCGTGTGGGGGTAAATCTAGCTTTGAGCAGCAGTGATCATTCACCCTAGCAGGCCGTTCTCTCACTTCGTCCATATTATTCTTTTGTTCATCCACTTGCAACTCGTTCTGAATGAGTACAGTTCTGATCTAATTATATAC
Source organism: Iris pallida (assembly GCA_029216955.1). NCBI lineage: Eukaryota > Viridiplantae > Streptophyta > Magnoliopsida > Asparagales > Iridaceae > Iris > Iris pallida. The sequence continues at coordinate 9,855,970 of JANAVB010024000.1, read as the reverse complement.
TGTTAGTGGAATTTTGCTGCTACTACGAAATCTTTTGTGACTTCTTCGAAGTGTTACATTTGATTTCGTTTCTCAGAATCCTCCGGATCTCTGTCGTGCACCTTCTTCGAAGTGTTGCATAAAATCAGTTTTCTATCGAAAAATTATGCCCCGGGAATAATAATAATCTCTCAAAGCTAGATTTCACAAGATGCAAAACTTTCGTACTTCACTAATCGATCCTAACTTTAACAAATTAGAGAAATTCAAAGGAGAGTACTACCAAATCTGGAAGAGAAAGTTAGCCTTAATATTCAACTTGCGGAAGTTGACTACGTCCTAACTGAAGAAGAGCCAACTGTTACAGAAACTGGGTCTGTAGCCACAATTACTGCTGCTACTAAAAATCAGACCAAATGGAGAAGAGAGAATAGCCTCTGTACGCTTCTAATCCTTAATGCTATAGAGGACACCCTGGCGGAATCATATTCTAAGAAAAGTATTGTCATAGAGATATGGGAGTCTCTGGAAAAACTGTATGAAGATGACAATAACAAGAGCAAGATATTTATCATTGAAAAATATCACAAATGGCTCTTTGAAGACGAGATCAAGTCGATGTTGTCGCAGGTGAAGGAATTTTTGAAACAGCGACAGAAATTGGAAGATGAAGGGATGTCCCTCAACGACAAGTTTGTTGTTAGAGGGATCGTCTCCAAGCTCCCCACTGGTTGGAGCAAATTCTATGCAAATATGCATAGAAAGAAACTAGAGATCAGTCTGGAAGATCTCCTGCAAGAAATCTATGTTGAGGACCAGATAAGGGCTCAACGAAAGGTGGACGCTCTGTCCAAACAGATGGCCAACGCTAATTTGGTCCACACCAAGGAATCCAAGGAAAAGCAGGCGACTTCCCACAACAAGAAGGACCCCAATAATCTGAAAGTAAAGGAGACTTCTTTCAAGCAACAGAAGCCAAAGTCCTAATTGGCTTGCTTCAAATGTGCTAAGAAGGGCAACTTCAAGAGTGAATGCAAATCCATGCCCAAGCAATCAGAGCAAGGTGAGCCTAGTAAGGTTTAAATGATCTCTGACGTTATTGTCATGATTGCACAGGTCACTGCGGTGGGGGCTGACTCTGACTGGTGGGTAGACACTAGTGCTACCTGTCATGTCTGCTCAAGCAAGGAATGGTTCACCACATACATACCAACTTCTGAAGTTGTTATGGTGGCGAACCAGGCACAAGCTGAAGTGCAAGGGATTGGAACGGTGGTGTTGAAGCTGACTTCAGGGAAGTCTCTGACGCTTCAAGGTGTGAAGCATGTACCAGCTATCGCAAAGAATCTGATCTCTGGAGGACTACTCTGTAATACAGGCCATATGGTGATGTCCATAAAATGAACATACTTCAGAAAAACATTTTATACTGAAGGAATGTTTAAACTTCAGCTTGTAAATCAGTCTAATATTATTAATGCAATCGCTCATTCTGATTATACTCTTGAGTTATGGCATAATAGACTAGGACATGTTCATTATAAAAGAATAAACATAATGTCTAGTCTAGGACTCATCTTCAAATATGGCAGTAAGGTAGAGAAATGTGAAGTATGTGCTCAGATGAAGATCACAATGAAACCCTTTCCTTGGGTTAATCGAAGCACAAATCTTTTGGAGTTGGTACACTTCGATATCTGTGACTTCAAACAGTTCTCTACAAAAGCCAGAATGAAGTATTTCATAACCTTCATTGATGATTTCTCAAAATACGCATTCGTCTACTTGCTCAAGGCTAAAGATGAAGCGTTCGAAAAGTTCAAAGAGTTCAGAGCCGAGGCTGAATGGCAAACTGGACAACAACTCAAGAGAATAAGAAGTGATCGAGGCGGAGAGTATCGATCTCATGAATTCACATCGTTCTGCAAAGAACATATAATTATCAACGAGACTAGCACTCCATATTCTCCTCAATCTAACAGAGTAGCAGAAAGGAAGAACAGAACATTGACAAAAATGATAAACTCAATGCTGTTGACTGCGGGTCTTCTAAAATGCTACTGGAGAGAAGCTGCATTGACGGCTACTTTTCTTCTGAATAGAGTGCCGCATGCAACTTCAGACGTTACTCCTATTAAACTCTGGTACAAAGTCAGACCAAACTTGAATGTCATTCGAGTGTGGGGGTGTCTGGCATATGTAAAGCTCCCAGATCTGAAGATTCAGAAGCTCGTGACGAGAACTACGAAGACGATCTTCATGGGTTATGCCGAGAAGAGTGATGCTCGGAGATTTCATGATATTGAATCAAATCATATCATTGAATCTCGCGACGCAAAATATTTTGAAGATAAATTTGGAAGGTATAAGAACATTGTTCTTGTGGATATTGTCACACTCCTGACACAGCTAGCTACGTATATTAAAGTGAATCCCACCTCGCAATACAGTCACGGATGTCTAGATGCATGAGGGTTTAACTACAAGCCATTAGTCTCTTATGGTCAAGTACAAGCCTAGTGTCTCAATCTCAAGCAAGCAAGTAAATGTAACAAGATGGTAGATCATCAGACATACAAGGTAAGGCATCACATACACTACATATTCAGATGATCATGAAGCTAGTCATACAAAATGCGAAGACTAGCAAGAGTTAAAGTCATACATGATCAACCCTAGGATTTGTCAATCATGTTGCAGCCCTTAGGCAGACAAGAATGTAAATTCAACACGAGCTAACACTTGCTCGGAGGCTAAACGCATCAAAAGAATAATTTATAATAGAGTGGAAGAGCAAAATAAACTCATTCGTTGTCAGGGTTGCGTCTAGTATTCACCATCTGGCTGGAAGACTGGAAGATCCTCGATGCTACTCCAAATCTGGCCATACAAAACCAGCTGGGTCAAACCCCAGAAAGAGTAAGTGCCACAAGGGAGGCTTCATTTAAGAACTAAAACCAGCATGTTAGATCACAAGGCATAATAATGGCAAGAAAACTTGGAGTTAAGAATTCAGGGGATAAACGATAAGATAACTAAGAACCTACTCCGGTAACCAAGTTACAACCCGTAAACCAAACAAGGACCGGGTTGTAACCCTTCACCTGAACAGAACTTAGTCTCTAACAGATTATCGATAAGGTAAAGCATAAACAGTAACATGCTGAAGTAACCATGTACTGGCACTGTCTAGACAAGACTAGACCAGACGGGACTCCATTCATCAATCACGGACAAGCAATGAGTACGGCTTGATAGTTTAACTAACTAGGGTTATCACAAGCCTAGTTACTAACAAGATGCATTGAGATATTCCAACAGCCACAAGCCCTGCAGACTTAATCCAGGTTATCCAGTTGCAAGTTGAGAGAGTTGGATTAGGTGACTTGGGGGTGCAACACATAACAGTGTGCTGGAAATGTGTCCTACTCGACGGCAAGCTACAAGTCTAATTAAAGCGCCCAGATAACGGGACTGCCTGTAGCTTAAAAATCTCTTCATGAACTACTTGATCAATCTAGTCATTATCCTAGTCAGATTCAGTATGAATCCCTGACAGTGGTAACCAGGAATACATTTCCTAGACATGATGCAAGATAAGACATGTAGCTTATACAAGCACAAACACCCACGGTGTCAAGACAAAAGTTACTTAGCAAGTCAAGATAGCCATCACAACAGCATATCAAGATTTATCATGTTAGGTTACTTATCAAGATTACTTGTCAAGAGTGTGCCTCGACGGGCCACTATCAAGATTATTCATGTCATATTACTTGTCAAGAGTGCACCACGATGGGTCACCATCAAGAGTTATCATGTAAAGTCACATTGTCATGTCGTGTTCATGTTAAGTGAACTTATATGCCAAGAACTTACTTGACCAAGAGTGCGCCACGGCGGGCCACTAAAGGAGTTATCAGAGAGTGTATGTGCCATAACAAGATCGTGTTTAAAGCTCAGAGAACTTGTGCAACATGGAAAATAACATTATAGGACCAATTAAGTAAAATTACAAGCCAAGTCACAACTCACACTAAGGACCATGGGGACAAACATAGATAATGCATCACAGATTATTCTGGCCAGAAAGGGGGCAAGGATCAAAGGGGTATCATGGGTAGCATGCGCCCAAGGCCAACATACTCAAAGGAGAGCATGCGCCGAAGGATAGCACACACAATGGGAATGGCATGCGCCCAAGCAGGGGCATGCGCCTAAGGTCATGCGCCCACGGCTTATGTGCCTGAGGCTATGGACCAAGGGCTAGTCGTTTCGTGGAGAGTCAAGTATTTAGGAAAGACATGTGCCAAGAGCTATCCGCCCATATGCATGCGCCTACATGAGTGAAGACAGGGTGCATTGGAAGATAAGTCTGGAGACTATCTTTCATGGCAAGTGGGCGCATAAGGAAAACTGTCACGACCCGCACCCATCGTGAGGGTACGAGTACGTAACAGCGCCCAGCCTACGCCGCAGTATCGACGGTAGAACGTTGTTCTAGGTCATGAACTATAACTAGCATAATATGAATACTCTCCAAAAAGGAGTCCAATACAGAGGTACAACTCAATCACAAACTAAAGCAGAACGTAGCACGATAGAAATAGATAAAGAAATCCTCAACTGAGGTACAGCATAAATAACACGTCTCAACAACTACCAGTCTCAACAATTCTAAATATACAACTCTAAAAAAATAAGGACAACAACTAAACATGAAAGAAAGAACAATCTAAGCTATCTACACTAAGCAAGGGTATCATCCTCAATAGCTGCCTGAACCTCTCCTGGGGTCCAGGTCGCAAGTGTCATCTAGGAAAGCTCCAAAGTAAGGGGTGCAGGGTTCCTCATCATCCTCTGTAAAATTTTCAACAGGTCCAGTCAGGACGGGAGCGAGCACAATACATCTCACGCAGATCATAACAGGTTAGAAAATATAACGTACAATAGAGTAAAATACATGAAACGCTGAAAGAAGATGTATATGAAAAATAGAAGGATATGATAATAGGAAATATCTATATATGATAAGTAAGAACTGTAAGCAACATGTGAATTAGAGTACAATATGGTTATGTAAACGGGTTAGGTTATACAATAAAATTGGACTCCTTTGTACGCGGGTGTACAATGGACATATACAATTTCTTATACAATAGGATTGATCACATAACCATTTCTACTCTCCCTCCCCAATCAATACACAAGGATCCAATTCAGTTACGTTACCTTATACAATGGCTTGTACAATGGCTTGTACAATAGAGCTCAATGTGATAATGAGAGTACAATATGCACAATAAGTGTACAATGATAAGGGTATTCAATAAATACAATATGTTAGTGAAACGCACATCACAATATGTATTTAGTGAACACAAAGGAGATAACATCGCAAAAGAAGATCCATATAGTACCAATCCGTGTTACCAACGTGTCAGCATCAAGTAAATTAATCTATGGCAAGAATATACGTTCTAGCAAGTATGAAACGGTCAGAGAATGTACTCGCCTGGAATCTGAATAGCTGTAGTAAATGTACTATCCGAGATGAGGTACCTGACTCCTAGTTAGAGCAACATAAGTCAAGATGTATACAGGGGATGATAAATGTAATTTACAATGCATCTGCATGCTGTCTAGGTCGAACTAGGCCAAATTCAACTCTTGGTCAACCATGGTCAACTACACTAATCAAACTAGGTCAACTAAACCATTCCAAGTCTAAACCTAGACTAACAAATCATTCTAGGTCTAGCCAAGACTATCCTAGCAAGCACACTCCATAGGGGTGCAACTCGGGCGGGTTGGGTCGGGCTTGAGGTCAACCCGAGCCCAACCCGATGAATCATAGCCTAGCCCGAGTCTAAGCCCGGCCCGACCTCGGGTTCAACATATGAAGCCCAAGACCGAGCCCGGAGGATCAGGTTTGGATCGGGTTGAACTCGGGTTGGGTCGGGTCTATCGGGTTTATCAGATTCTAATATAATATTTGAAATAATTTTAAACAAAAGTAATATTAGACACATAATCAAATAGCAATCAAGTCTTGATCATTACAAAATACAAACTGAAATAAGATTTAGAACAAGGAGTTGAAGAGTTTGAGTGAAAAGATTTAGAATTTAAACTTTTTATTTAAGAAGTTTATATATATATATATATATATATATATATATATATATATATATATAAGTCGGGTTTCGGGTTTTTCGGGTAACCCGACACATGAACCCGAATCCAACCCGATTTTTGATCGGGTTCAAATATTTTAACCCAAATCCGAGTCCCAACCCGAGTATCTTCAACCCAAACCCAACCCATTAACGGGTTTACCCGATCGGGCTCGGGTTTGGCCCGCCCGAGTTGCACCCCTAACACTCCATTCCAAGGCTATACAAGCCAAACACAAGCCACACATCATAGGCACATTCACATTTAGCTATAATCATGAATTTTCATATATATATATATATATATATATATATATATATATATATATTTTTCATATATATATATATATATATATATATATATATATATATATATATATATATATATATATATATATATATATATATATATATATATATATAGGATTACATATATTTATACAACATTATATATATAGAGAGTGTTAAAGAGGGAAAAAGCTAGCATTATAAAAGGGCTATGTGGTTAGTGTGTGTCATGTGTCATGAGAAGGGTTTCCAACCAAGGCTAACAATGTGGATGTGAGTGTAAGTGTATACATGGAAGTGTATAGGCATTAAGGGAGTGAAGGTGAGGGTGTAGTGTAATAGGTGCCACATATATGAGAGCATGTATGGGGTTAAAAGTGTTAACTGGAAAGGGTTTTAGTGTATAATCTCAAGTTCTAACTTAACATCTCATTTCAGTTCACAATACAATGAACTCAGATTTCATCAAACCAAATTAGCTAAAAGAGAACTAATTCTCAGTTATATACGACATGTCAGTTAACTATGAATCAACAGTTTTTAGGTTACAAAAGTGTGATATCAGCCATTAAATCCTGAACTAAACATGGCTATTTAATCATTCTAATCAGTCATTCAAATCAGAATTCATCTAAAATACATGGTCTAGTGCTAGGAAATTGTGTGTAGAGTCTATGGATACCTGTGTGTATATATATGCAGATCAAATGTTCCTAGGTTCCAGTTTATATATCTAAGGAAATTGAAAACCAAGGCAATTTAACCTGTCATGATATCAGTTATTGAATCCCAAACAATACAAATTCGAAAACAGTGAACAGGGAATACTTGATGAAATCTGGAATCAATGAACACATTAGGACAGTGAAGTGATATAGTGATTCATTGATATGATTTGAGTGTGTGTAATGAAAAACAGTGGCAATGTGGTACAATATCAGTTGACAGGAATGAGTGCAGTGTCAAAAAGAAACATGGAATACATATGTGTATCGCATTGAAAAACAGTAAAGTATTTTAGGAAAACTTAGTGCAACATTTTGTGCTCATGTGTCAATACAAAACAGTGGATCATTGTTACTGTGTGGAACAAGGAAAACTGGGAAGGAATGAAACACTCAATTTGGTAAATATGGGAAGAACATCTCAGGAATTTCATAGTAAACTCATGTTAACCTATTTACTTGAAATCTCAGGAATCCAATTCTGTTTTCATTTCGAATCCAATCCCATTTCAGTTTCAGTAAAGTCAGTCTCAGTTTAAAACCCACACTAAACCAACATCTCAGATTTTCAGTTTTAACTCATAGAACATGTATTACAAAACAACTCAAATTCAGTGTACAGTTAAGAACATGTAGGAAAGAAATCCTCAGGTTTTTATTCATTTCAAATTCAGTTTAAAACATGGATTAGAATCTCAGGAATACAATAGAAAAATCTAATAAAAACATATGAAGGTTTCAGTCAGTTATTTCCAGGATTTAGGCATAGGTGTATAACAGGAAAAAATGAATCAATGTGTATATGCACTTGTGTCAAGTGTCAAGTAAGAACTGAATTAGTGCATGGTTCTCAGGATTAGCAAAATGACAGTTTAGTTTCTCAGGTTTATCCAAATAGGTGTTCGGTAGAACATTATGAATGGAGGAACTCAATCAGTAAAAATAAATCTAAACGAACTAACCCACATGTGTAACCCATCATCTAACATGTATCTCAATTCAAAATCTACCATTAAGCTTATAAATTAAACATTTCAATCTCATGAACTGTGGGCATTCGTATGTATCAGTCAACACATAACTAAAATCCAAAATTTGAAATCTAAACCCACACCAACCAACAATCAACATTGTAGCAATGTAATCACACTAGTGTATGAATCTACATGTCAATTTAAACACCAAACTTCAGTTTAAAACAGGGAATCAAGTTCAGAATTTTCAAACTGGAACATGTATCAGAGAATCGAAACAAAACCCAAATCCGAACTCGAAAACACAATGAAAATCCAATACATTGCAAACAAAAGGTTGGTAAATAAACTATTACACGTGTGCGTGTCAACCATGCTGTATCGTGTCCAAAAACAGGACACGAACGTGTCAAATCAAATCAAAATACCCAAACACTGAAACTGACATGGCAGTGTCGTGCGGCGAGGACGAAGCCTCGTGCTCGCAACACAGGGCACGAGGTGTGTCGTGGTCGTGCACATGGGTTCGCCCAGTGTAGGGCTTTGTGTCAGTGTCATAGTTCAGTGTCCAAGTCGTATCGTGTCTGAGTTAAAGGGTCGTATCAGACGCAAATTTTTGCGTGTGTGCACAGTGCACGAATCAGTGCAGGCCATATATCGTGTCTGACACGACACAAGAGGCCACGAAACTTGGGAAGGGGTATATCAGATATGGCCCCCTCCTCTATACCAAATTTCAAGTGTCGAGGTGTCGTGTCGTGCCTGTTAGGACACTCGAGTAGCAGGACACGCACACTGCTCGCGCGCGTGTGTGCACCTGCGTGTGCACGTGTCCAAAATGACTCGACACGACACCAAATCAATCCCAGACCATCAGAAACTCGTAAGCAACACAAAAACACAATTTCCTATTTAAATACTTTCACAAAAACAAATCGAAATGCCCTTTGGGGCATTTCATCGAACACCTGCGCACAACACTGATACGTGTCCGATACGGACACGTACAGGACAAACTCTATTCCTACAGAACCAGGACACCTAGGGCTAGGTATTTATGCAAAAAAACCTAATTTTAATGGATAGATAGGAATTTACCTATGTGTGTTCTCCAACACAAAAGCTTCTTCAAAGGGGATCTCCAAAAGTCACCCAACTTCTCCAAATTGATTCAATCCTGTGATTTGACTCCACAAATAGCAGGAGAACATTGATTAGAACACTATGGAAGAAATCGCAATGAAAATAGAGCTCTAATAATTAATCTATGGAGAAAATAAGTATAGGCTCACCTTGTTCTTAGGGAAAAAATGATAGAATAATGGAAAGAGGCACTAATTTCTAAAGAGATATTATATAGGCAAGGGGGGTCTTGGCTGGCCACTTTAGCTAGGGTTAGGGTTTTTAGGTTGCATCTAAGGGCTAGCAATAAATCAAGGCTAATGAGTGGCCTAAAATCTATGGCTCTTTCCTAGTTAAGTTGCAATCACTCTATTTAACTAAACTTAACTTAAACCCATTTAACCAATACTAACTAAACTCAATGTGGCTCACTAGACTAGCGATGACTAATCTAGGTTAGGTCCAATCTAGGTTAGGCTAATCTAAACCACATAAAAATTAATTAAATAATATTTAAATCACACCATTCAAATAAATCATTTTAAATTCCTAATAAAATATATTAAATTCAAATAATTCAAAAATAACAAAAATACCCTCAAACTAAAAATGATAAATGAAATACCCTAATCATATGGCTAGGCTCTAGGGTAGACAGTCTCTACGGTTTTACTAGCAAAACACCAAAATCACAAGTCATGATTTTTAAAAATGATTAAAATTCACTAAAAATCATATTATTATTTAAAGTATCATAATTAAATAAATTAAAATATAAAATTTTAAAATTATCCTCATTTTAGAAACTGGGTGTTACAATCCTACCCACCTTATAAAAATTTCGTCCTCGAAATTAAGATGATCGTACCCCCTTCTAGGTCAAACATAGTCAAGGGTCAATCACTAGTCAATTTTCTCAACATCCTAGTACTTGGTCATCAGCTGGTCAACTTCTTAGGATTTTACCTATGTTAGCTACCTAAGTGTTGGCAACCAAAATTTAGCAAAAGAGAAACTCTATAATAGGCTAGCTCTTAACTTCCCAATCCTATCAAGTCACCCATAACTAAGTACCTACAAGCTGAGCACACCAATCCCAAATACCACATATATATATTCTCAAAAACAACAACCCATCACATATATCCTAAGTATATCATCTATATATATATATGTCTGATCAACCAAGGGTTAAGGTAGACTGAACTTATAAGGGACTGAAACAATTGCTTAGAACTAGGCTAAGGATGAATGGTCTGAATCATCAGGGTAGGCAAAAGGGTATGATGCTAAGGAGATTAAAGTTATAAGCTAAAGGACAGGACATTGGTCCACTTGTAAAGTCAAAGTGAAGGAAAAACTACACATGGAAAATGAACTAATGCTCAGGTAGAGGCTTAGAAGACTGAACCAATAATGAAAGAATGGGTTTAGACATGTATCTGGACAGATGGGCTAACCAGGTATCATCTGTTTCTAAGAATGAAAGGGGACAGAATAATGATCAAGGGAGAACTCTTATTAACAACCCATATTATATCCCACTGTATACAACTGTCCAAGTGAACTAAAAAAAAGTTTAAACTCCACTATAGGGCAGGTACTGCAGGTTATAATGAAGGGTATTGCAAGGCTATCAATAAGTAAAATGCTAAGAGGTGCAGTATGTCACCCTGTACAGAAGTAAGAATGAGTGCAGACCTCTAATATGCATGATACTAACTCTCCAGTTATGCAGAATATGATAAGGGGTTGATGGTTATATTGGTGAGTCAATAATTGGGTCTGAACTATGGTCCAGTGAAACCTATGATGCAACATGGTGGTAATGAATTTTGAGTGCAGTGAACAACTTGTACAAGTCTGAACCAAGGGGACAGGATATCTAGTAAAGAGTCTGCACACTGCCTATAAAGGTTGATCAACCATGACTGAACTCTACACAAGGGAAATTAACTAAAATAGAAAACTGAGCCAATATAGGCTAAATAACTTCTCAATAATCCTATACAACAACAATGACCTATAGGTACAAACCAACCCATATCCCATATGCCAATATCTCCTGCAACCTATCTATATAAATAGACCTCTCGGTCTTAGATGAAACTACAACTATACTCAAGGGCAGGCTCTGGTCATGGGTGCCTCACTGGAAAAATGGTAAGGAGAAATAATAATAATCATAAGGGCTGTAAGGCATACTAGCATCCTATACGTAACTGGTTGATATTATAAATAACATGGGAATCACCTACACTGGGTTACTATTCTAATACCAATGCTAACTATCATCCCCAGGGTACAGGCACTCTACAAGTCATCATATCATTATACTATGAAAAACCACATATGAATAAGCTCTACAAAACTAAATATCCCTACTCCTAAGTTATTTGTAACAACAGAAGGGTATGATGTTTAAAACCTTCTCAAGATACAATCTGTTAATCATATACGTCTGTCCAAAATCATGTTGTCCAGAGTCTTCATCATGCTAGTGAACAAGGCTACGATAATCACAGAGTCCTTGACTAAGGTACGCACCTCTAGGTTCATGGTATTTAAAATTTTCGTATTGCCGCATGCGATGGCGAAAACCTTAAATTTCTATACCCGAGAAATACATCCAAAATCTGACTACATGTCCTCACTATGCCAACTAACACGGCCATCGAAGATTCTAGATTCCATAACTGAGGTGACCTAGCCCATATGATTTTCTTAGAAGAAAAAAAGAAAAGAAAACAAACATAACAAAAGAGCAACATGACAAAATTAATCAATCAACAAGGAACAGATGGAACCGGATTTCAGGATAGTTATAAAAGATAATTGCGGGAATGGAATCGAGAAGAACGGAACTTGCAGCAAGATCTCCAATGGTTTGTGCATCCTCGACTGTCCTGACGATAGCTCGCACTGCTGGTTTCCCTTGGTCTGCTGCTGATGCTGCATGAATCACTGCTGCTAAGAGAAACCAGAAATGACGAGAAAAAGTCTCTGTACAGACAGAGGTGCACCTCCAGTGTAGCAGAAATGCCAACCTGAGTCGGCACAACAGGAGCTGCGATCTCGAGGCCCTGATAAACAGGACGAGAGGTGGCCAGCCTCTCGATAGTATTCCCCGAACCGAAACGATGAGCTCATGTATCCATAACCATCATAAAGACAGATCAAAACAAGAAACAATTTCTGAGAATGAAGCGAAAATTCAAAGGAGGACAGTTTATATTCAAGGAAAAACAACAAGCAGCAAATTTAGATAAAAGGGATCAGATAAGGAGTTTTTTCTAATGTGATTGAGTACCTTCAAAATATCCTAATCCTACTGTAGGCTGTAGTGATACTCTAGTTCGAATACTACTACATAAACTGGACCTGCATGGGCCACCACTAAAAACGTGTCACGACCCGCACCCACCGTGAGGGTACGAGTACGTAACAGCGCCCAGCCTACGCCACAGTGTCGGCGTTAGAACGCTGTTCTAGGTTATGAACTATAACTAGTATAATATGAATACTCTCCAAAAAGGAGTCCAACACAGAGGTACAACTCAATCACAAACTAAGGTAGAACGTAGTACGATGGAAATAGATAAAGAAATCCTCAACTGAGGTAGCATAAATAACACGTCTCAACAACTACCAGTCTCAACAATTCTAAATATACAACTCTAAAAAAAAAAGGACAACAACTAAACATGAAAGAAAGAACAATCTAAGCTATCTACACTAAGCAAGGGTATCATCCTCAGCAGCTGCCTGAACCTCCCTTGGGGTCCAGGTCACGAGTGTCATCTAGGAAAGCTCCAAAGTAAGGGGTGCAGGGTTCCTCATCATCCTCTGTAAAAATTTTAACAGGTCCAGTCAGGACGGAAGCGAGCAAAATACATCTCACGCAGATCATAACAGGTTAGAAAATATAACGTGCAATAGAGTGAGATACATAAAATGCTGAAAAAAGATGTATATAAAAAACAGAAGGATATGATAATAGGAAATATTTATATATGATAAGTAAGAATTGTAAGCAACATGTGATTTAGAGTACAATATGGTTATGTAAACGGGTTAGATTATACAATAAAATGGGACTCCTTTGTACGTGGGTGTACAATGGACATATACAATTTCTTATACAATAGGATTGACCACATAACCATTTCTAGTCTCCCTCCCCAATCAATATACAAGGATCCAATTCAGTTATGTTACCTTATACAATGGCTTGTACAATGGCTTGTATAATGGCTTGTACAATAGATCTCAATGTGATAATGAGAGTACAATATGCACAATGAGTGTACAATGATAAGGGTATTCAATAAATATAATATGTTAGTGAAACGCACATCACAATATGTATTTAGTGAACACAAAGGAGATAACATCGCAAAAGAAGATCCATATTGTACCAATCCGTGTTACCAATGTGTCATCATCAAGTAAATTAATCTATGGCAAGAATAGACGTTCTAGCAAGTATGAAACGGTCAGAGAATGTACTCGCCTGGTATCTGAATAGCTGTAGTAAATGTACTGTCCGAGATGAGGTACCTGACTCCTACTTAGAGCAACACAAGTCAAGATGTATACATGGGATGATAAATGTAATCTACAATGCATCTGCATGCTGTCTAGGTCGAACTATGCCAAATTCAACTCTTGGTCAACCATGGTCAACTACACTAATCAAACTAGGTCAACTAAACCATTCCAAGTCTAAACCTAGACTAACAAATCATTCTAGGTCTAGCCAAGACTATCCTAGCAAGCACACTCCATTCCAAGGCTATACAAGCCAAACACAAGCCACACATCATAGGCACATTCACATTTAGCTATAATCATGAATTTTTACACACACACACACACACACACACACACACACACACACACACACACACACACACACACATATATATATATATATATATAATATGTATATAGGAAAAAAATATAATATGTATATAGGATTACATATATTTATACAACATTATATATATATAGAGTGTCAAAGAGGGAAAAAGCTAGCATTATAAAAGGGCTATGTGGTTAGTGTGTGTCATGTGTCATGAGGGGGGTTTCCAACCAAGGCTAACAATGTGGATGTGAGTGTAAGTGTATACATGGAAGTGTATAGGCATTAAGGGAGTGAAGGTGGGAGTGAAGGTGAGGGTGTAGTGTAATAGGTGCCACATATATGAGAGCATGTATTGGGTTAAAAGTGTTAACTGGAAAGGGTTTTAAAGTATAATCTCAAGTTCTAACTTAACATCTCATTTCAGTTCACAATACAATGAACTCAGATTTCATCAAACCAAATTAGCTAAAAGAGAACTAATTCTCAGTTATATACGACATGTCAGTTAACTATGAATCAACAGTTTTCAGGTTGCAAAAGTGTGATATCAGTCATTAAATCCTGAACTAAATATGGCTATTTAATCATTCTAATCAGTCATTCAAATCCGAATTCATCTCAAATACATGGTCTAGTGCTAGGCAATTGTGTGTAGAGTCTATGGATACCTGTGTGTGTATATATGCAGATCAAATGTTCCTAGGTTCCAGTTTACATATCTAAGGAAATTGAAAACCAAGGCAATTTAACCTGTCATGATATCAGTTATTGAATCCCAAATAATACAAATTCGAAAACAGTGAACAGGGAATACTTGATGAAATCTGGAATCAATGAACACATTAGGACAGTGAAGTGATATAGTGATTCATTGATATGATTTGAGTGTGTGTAATGAAAAACAGTGGCAATGTGGTACAATATCAGTTGACAGGAATGAGTGCAGTGTCAAAAAGAAACATGGAATACATATGTGTATCGCATTGAAAACAGTGAAGTATTTTAGGAAAACTCAGTGCAACATTTTGTGCTCATGTGTCAATGCAAAATAGTGGATCATTGTTACTGTGTGGAACAAGGAAAACTGGGAATGAATGAAACATTCAATTTGGTAAACATGGGAAGAACATCTCAGGAATTTTATAGTAAACTCATGTTAACCTATTTACTTAAAATCTCAGGAATCCAATTCAGTTTTCATTTCGAATCCAATCCCATTTCAGTTTCAGTAAAGTCAATCTCAGTTTAAAACCCACACTAAACCAACATCTCAGATTTTCAGTTTTAACTCATAGAACATGTATTACAAAATAACTCAAATTCAGAGTACAGTTAAGAACATGTAGGAAAGAAATCCTCAGGTTTTCATTCATTTCAAACTCAGTTTAAAACATGGATTAGAATCTCAGGAATACAATAGCAAAATCTAATAAAAATATATGAAGGTTTCTGTAAGTTATTCCCAGGATTTAGGCATAGGTGTATAACAGGAAAAAAATGAATCAAGTGTATGTGCATTTGTGTCAAGTGTCAAGTAAGAACTGAATTAGTGCATGGTTCTCAGGATTAGCAAAATGACAGTTTAGTTTCTCAGGTTTATCCAAATAGGTGTTCGGTAGAACATTATGAATGGAGGAACTCAATCAGTAAAAATGAATCTAAACGAACTAACCCACATGTGTAACCCATCATCTAACATGTATCTCAATTCAAAATCTACCATTAAGCTTATAAATTAAACATTTCAATCTCATGAACTGTGGGCATTCGTATGTATCAGTCAACACATAACTGAAATCCAAATTTCGAAATCTAAACCCACACCAACCAACAATCAACATTGTAGCAATGTAATCACACTAGTGTATGAATCTACATGTCAATTTAAACACCAAACTTCAGTTTAAAATAGGGAATCAAGTTCAAAATTTTCAAACTGGAACATGTATCAGAGAATCGAAACAAAACCCAAATCCGAACTCGAAAACATAATGAAAATCCAATACATTGCAAACAAAAGGTTGGTAAATAAACTATTACATGTGTACGTGTCAACCATGCTGTATCGTGTCCAAAAATAGGACACGAACGTGTCCAATCAAATCAAAATACCCAAACACTGAAACTGACACGACAGTGTCGTGCGGCGAGGACGAAGCTTCGTGCTCGCGACACAGGGCACGAGGTATGTCATGGTCGTGCACATGGGTTCGCCCAGAGTAGGGCTTTGTGTCAGTGTCATAGTTAAGTGTCCAAGTCGTGTCGTGTCTGAGTTAAAGGGTCGTATCAGAAGCGAATTTTTGCGTGTGTGCACAGTGCACGAATCAGTGCAGTCCATATATCGTGTCCGACATGACACAAGAGGCCACGAAATTTGGGGAGGGGTATATCAGACATGGCCCCCTCCTCCACACCAAGTTTCAAGTGTCGAGGTTGTAAGTCCCGGTTTTTCAAATTTTAGTTAATTAAGTGTTAATTAATTTTTAATGTCATTTATAGCCTTAAAATAATTATTAGGATTTTTAGGAATTTTTCTAGAATTTTTAAATGATTTTTAAATAAGTTTTATATATTAAAAATATCTCTTTGCAACTTATTTAAATGTTTTAATACCATTTTGTAAATTTTAGAATTATTTTAATATAGATTTGTAATTACTTTAAATGTTTTAAATAGTTTCTACAAATACTTAAATCTTTTTAATATCGTTTTGCAAATCCTATTTGCATTCAGTAGCTTTAGGGACCTATTGGTAAATAACCAAAATCTAGGGACCCCAGTACTAAACTACACTACCCCCCCCCCCCCACGACCACACTCTCTCTCCTCATCCACTCCGCTGACCGACGACTCGACGTCGGCCTGACCCCCCCGCCATTTCCAGCTGCCCCGACCGACCTAGAACCGCCTCAAGCCCCCTACTTAAACCCCCTCACCCCCCCTCAGTTCGACAACCCCCACTTCGACCCACCACGACCGCCCACGCCACCGTCTCCTCCACTTTCCCCCACCGGAACCCTAACTCCGGCTAAACCCCCAGCGTCGCCCCTACGACGAACGCCACCCCCTACCACCGCCACCAAAGGGTTCGCCGTGACAAGGCGAACGCGTCGCCACCCGAGCGTCGCCGTCCCGACCGCTCCTCCGCCCGCCAGCACCCTCGAAATCCCCCTTCGACGACCGGACACGTGAGTAGCAGTGTCTTTTCGTGTCGTGCGTGTCTCGTGTTGGGCCTATGTTGTTCGCCGTGTCCTGGCGAGCACGAGTGTGGACCTGGACACGTGAAACTCGTGTCGTGCGTGTCGAAATCGACCTGGATACGTAAATACTTGTGTCCCTAACTGTCAGGACACAGGACTGTGTTTATATTTTTTTTTATCATTTAAACACTTAAAACCTAAATAAAATTAGCCTACTCCTAATCCTAACACAAGCCGTGGGTTGACCCCCTGGCAATAATTTTACATATGTATGTATATATTCACTATGCATAATTTTACCTTATCAAATGTTAATATTTAATTTACACTTTTTACCAATTTGTATTTTTGTATATTTAAATTACTGCAACCATTTGGTGTCCAAGCCTAGCATGGATTTTTGGGCCCAAATATGTTTTCACACATTCAAGACCTGTACAAGTCATTTTGGACTTAATTCATGGCCTTGGGTCCGGTATTTGAACTTTGGTTCAAATTATGTACATGGACAAAATACGCAGATAATTAATTATTTAATTTCAATTGTGTGCAATTCTGTTTTTGGATTTCTAAAAATACTTAAAGTACTGTTAAAATTCTGGAAAAATAGTATTTAGATACTTTGTTAGTTTAGCTAATTTAGTATAATTTTTATAGTATTTAAATTACAGTTTTGCCACTAGTTTGGCATATGAAACCAAAACTCTTTTTCTGTATACTTAGGAAAAACTGATTTTTATAAAATACTTGTACTGGTTAATAAATTTCAGAAAAATTATAATAAATTTCTATAATTAGCAAAGATCACTTTGGTACTTTATTTTACATAAAATTAAGCTTTTTGTCTATCTCAAAAATTGTTAAAACACAATGATCTTTTGATTTATTTATTGATTAATTACGACTTGTAACTTTTTGTGTTATTTTGAGTTTTAGCCATATTAAACCTCACCCCTCACTAGTGTAAAGACCCTAGAAAGATAGTTAAAGTAGAGTGTTACCCCACATTGGTCTCCTATGCTAAAATCATCATTTTGGCTAGGTGCCCAGTCACAAGTCGTATTTCACCAATTAGTGTCCTAGTGTTTTAGCTTAGTGTAAAAACTAAGTTATTGCATTTATTTCTACAGTGACGAGTTACCGGACATCCATAGCACTTTTATTGCAGCTTGTTTTGCTTTGCTTTGCTAGAGGCAAGTACTTTCTACAAACTTTACATACTGTTACATCAATGAACTGCAAATCCAACCATGTTAAATGCTGATCCTTGGGGTAGCAAGTTAAAACTTCACATGTTGTACTTTCAGTTACTACCATGCTTAGAACAGTCTTTATGTATCTCTTACATGATAAAAATATCGGTTATAGGGAAACTAATAGTAGTGTACGTGATCATACCCCCTCTACAGTACCGAGCAAAGTTTTATTTTATATGTTTCTGCGCCGTAGGCCTTTATCTCAAAGCTGTATTTGTACGTATGTACATCTATCGCCTTTACACTTGTACGGAAGTATATTTCATTATGTGCCTCAGCACATTGTACATCTATTGACCGATCACGTACCTACTACAGTTTTAAATATTACATATACATCTGTCTCTATGACATATGTGTCCTTGCCATGATAGACTATGTGATGCCATGTTTCCAGTTATTCCTTTCATGTTCATTTCCATATTTCATATGCTAGTTTGTTAGATTCAGTACTTGTTCCCGTCCTGACAGAATAACGTTGTAGGTGTCCTTACTGAGGAGGAGTTACTCTGCGACACATATTTTGGAGTTACTGCCGAGGACCCAGCTTTGCTTTACAAGGATGTTCCTGTGGAGAACCTCGCCTAGTTATCTTTTTGCTTTAGACTTTTGAGAGTAGTCATGTATTAGGCTACATACTTTGTAACTGGACATGTATCCAGTTTTATATTTCAGACTTGTACTTTGGATATTTTACTATATGATACGACTTTTGTGTTTGGAGCATTTATGACTTTTATTCACTTATAGAACTGTTAGCACATTTTAGTCTTATCCTGTTGTCTTTAGAACAGCTTACTATATTTTATATCAAACGTAGGCTGGGCATGACTCGGCCTGGCCCAACAATTTGGGTAGCGGGTCGTGACATATTTTCAGTGGTGGCCCATGCAGGTCCTGACTAAATTGTTTGGTTACGTTATTGTACCAAGCATGCCTGCAATTAGGAACTTAAGGTAATTAGACAATATTAGGAATGACGCTTAGAACACCTAGAGGAATGCTAGGATTGCAATATAGGAAATACATCACATGCTTACTATTATAATTAGATTTTCTTGCCTATGATTGCTTACTTTAACAAGTCCTTATAAGTCCTTTTTTTATTATAATTAGATGGTGCTTACTCGTTCGTCCCAGTATGTTACACCTGAGAATGGTGCACTCCATATCCAGTCAGCTGACCAGTTGACTGATACACCCCCATCTCCACCTACCACATTCCCCCACTCCACAGATCCACAGACGCAGATGCCTCCACCACCTTCCACATCCCAGTCCCAGCAGGCCCCGATACTTCTACCACCCCCTATCATCATACCTACCCAGGCTTCCGTCACACTCGACGGGAACCAGCTGCTCACTATGATCCAGGGGTTCCTAACAACCCATCAGGAGCAGACTGCCCTACTCCGCCAGAGCATGGAGCGTTCTGAGGAACGTCCCGTGGTCCCACCACCTGTAGAGCCACGGCAGAGAGCGGGGACGATCAAGGACTTCATGGGTCTGAATCCCAAGGAGTTCTCAGGGACTGAGGGTATAGTAGTAGCAGATGACTGGATAGATTCGGTAGAGAGGAAGCTCCTAGGAGTCAGGATGTCGGGTGACCTCCAGGTCGAGGCAGCGGGATTTCTGCTGATAGACTTGGCAGGAGTCTGGTTCCGGAATGAGCCATTGTTTGCGAGAGGGAGAGCCACTTGGGATCAGTTCAAGACCCAGTTCAAGAAGAAATTCTTCTTGACCACTGCTAGAGTAGCCATGGAGCTACGATTCCAGAACATCCAGCAGGGGAACCGCTCTGTTGATGAGTTTGCGGCAGAGTTTAGTCGTCTGAGCCGTTTTGCTCCTAGTCTGGTTGCAGATCCAGAGGAGATGACCCTTAGGTTTTGCTATGGTCTAGTCCCAGACATCGGCATTCTTATAGTGGCGAACGGTACGACTGACTACTACCAGAGCCTAGAGTTGGCCCGGAGCATCGAGGAGCGTCTTCTGTCAAGCAAGAGGCCGGCTTCTGTACATCATGAGGGACCGTCCAAGCGTTAGGATTTCCAGCAGAGAGCACCGATGCCACCCCAGCAGACTTACCGTCCTCCTACATCACGTCATCAGACCCCGCCAATTAGAGCCCCGGGACCCCGACAGCAGCAGCAGCAGAAGGGAGCTATATGTTCTTTCTGCAGAAGACCAGGTCATGACTTCGCCGTCTGCAGGAAGAGGTTGGTTCAGTGTTTGGCTTGTGGGTCTGCCACCCATCAGCTTCGGAACTGTCCAGCAGCCAAGGGACCTAGAGGACCGCTTCCGACTCAGCAGCAGAGGTTTGGGCAGCATCTGCAGCAGCAGAAGGGACCTCAGGGGATGGTTTATAATCTAGCTCTCGAGCCGAAGCCGGAGCAGGTTTCGGAGCCAGATTACTTAGCTGACGTCATCACAGGTCATATTTATTTTCATACTTTTCTAGCTGTATATTTGTTTGATTCTGGTGCATCTCATAGCTTCCTATCATTAGAGTTTATGCATAAACACCATCTAGTAGCTACACCTACTGCGGAGATTAGTAGAGTGATAACGGAAGGAGGACCAGTGCCTATTAGATCTATCTATAGATGTTCTATTTTTATAGCCGGAAGAGAGTTCAGGGGACGATTCTTTATGATGCCACTCCCCGGTTATGATATCATATTGGGGATGGACTGGCTTAGCTATGCCCATGCATCTATAGACTGTCATGAGGGTAGTATTTTGTTCAGTCCCCCAGGCACAGCACCATTCAGTGTCAGGAGGACAGGGCCAGAGATCAGCCTAGAGCCAAACTGTTGTGCGACAGTTGGGGACGTAGCACTGCCACACCCTATCATCAGAGAGTTTATGGATGTATTCCCAGAGGATCTTCCAGGGCTTTCGCCTGACAGAGATTGGGAGTTCACCATAGATTTAGTGTCGGGTTCATCACAAGTATCCCGGGCTTGCTATAGAGTGAATCCCAAGGATGCAGTAGAGATGAAAGAGCAGATCGATGACCTGTTGAAAAAGGGTTTCATTCGATCCAGTGTTTCTCCAAGGAGAGCGCCAGTATTTTTTGTGCCTAAGAAGGATGGTACAGTCCGGTTGTGCATTGACTACCGGGCCTTGAATGCCATCACCATCAAGAACAAATATCCTCTGCCCAGGATAGATGATTTGTTCGACCAGTTGAGCGGGGCGAAGGTGTTTTCCAGGATAGACTTGAGATCCGGGTACCACCAGGTGAAGGTTAGGGCAGCAGATATCCAGAAGACGGCATTCAACACGAAGTACGGGCAGTACGAGTTTCTGGTGATGCCATTTGGTCTCACAAATGCGCCAGCTGTCTTTATGAATTTGATGAATACGACATTTCACCAGTATCTGGATAAGTTCGTCGTAGTGTTTATCGACGACATCCTGATATACTCGAAGACGCCAGAGGAGCATGCAGAGCACTTGCGGATAGTTTTGGGGATTCTGAGGCGGGAGACATTGTTTGCCAAATTGCCGAAGTGCGAGTTTTTTTTAGACCGAGTGGAGTTTCTCGGCCATGTAGTCATTGGAGATGGAATCTCGGTGGATCCCAGAAAGATTGCTGCAGTTGAGACATGGAAGGCTCCGACATCAGTTTCAGAGATCAGGAGCTTTCTGGGTTTAGCAGGCTATTATAGAAAGTTCGTCCAGGACTTTTCTAGGATAGCTGAACCCATGACGAAGCTGACGCAAAAGGACGCAGAGTATATCTGGTCAGAGGACTGCCAGACAGCGTTTGAGGAGCTAAAGAGGAGGCTGACGACCGCTCCATTTCTGACATTACCTTCAGGTTCTGGAGGTTTCACCATATACAGTGATGCTTCTGGGAAGGGGCTAGGATGTGTCCTACAGCAGCATAGAAAAGTGATTGCTTATGCATCTAGGCAATTGCGGACTCATGAGAGGAATTATCCTACCCATGACCTAGAGTTAGCTACGGTGATCTTTATCCTCAAGTTATGAAAACATT